>OU342744.1:136871126-137251100 GCA_910589775.1 Avena eriantha | reverse complement strand
CCAAGGGCTGGATAATCCGACCTACCTCATGCTCAAAGGATGCCAAGGCGCGTCGCTCAGAGTCTGGTCGGATTTTCTCCCGGAAAATCGAAACTGGGGGTTTTTTCTTCCCCAGGCCGGATAATCCGGCTATCGCATGGGCCGGATAATCCGGCCCCCAGATTTTTGATGGGTTCGTAGCATGGAAAACAAAAAATTTCTACCGCAAGAACGAACAAAACCTAGATCTAATCTAGATAAAAGCCAAGATCTAATCTATTAGATATGAGCAACGAGATAGATAGGAACTAACCCTTGTAGATCCGAAAGCGTTAACAAGATTAGATCTCGTGGTTGATGTAGTCGATCACTTGCCGATCTCAAGATCGTGTGGACGATCCTTCCGGCGTCGCGTTCCAGCAGCGCTTCCGCAGTCGTTCAAGTGGACGATCCTTCCGGCGCCGCGATTCGGCAGCGCTTCCGCAGTCGGTCACACGTGCGGAGTCGAAGTAGACCTTCCTCTCCCCGTTCCAGCAAGCAGCGGAGGTAGTAGAGATCTTCTCCACGGAATCCCAGCAGCACAACGGCGTGGTGGTGGTGGTGGAGTAGAGAATTCTGCAGGGCTTCGCCTATGCCTGTGCAGAAGATGGTGGAGGAGGAGGAGGAGGCAGAGATTGGGTGTTATGGGAGCAGGGGAGGAGGGGGGGCGCCCTGCCCCTCTATTTAAAGAAGGGAGGAGGCGCCTAGGGAGGGGAGTCCTTGTAGGACTCCCCTCCTTGTAGGCCGGCAGATTGGAGGTGGGGGGAGGAGTCCTCCTCCCCCACGAATCCGTATCTTGACCCACCAAGACTCCTTGATCCCTATCTTGATTTTCAAGCAAACTCCAAGATATCTTCTAGAACCTTCGGAACATTCCGAAACCTTCTAGAATCCTCATACAAACACTCCGGAACATTTCCTAACTCAGAAAATGATCCCCTATATATGAATCTTATTCTTCGGACCATTCCGGATCTCCTCGTGATGTCCCGGATCCATTCCGAGACTCCGAACAACATTCGGTCTCCAACGCATATTCCATATCTACTTAAAACAACTTCGAACCTTAAGTGTGTCACCCTACGGTTCGTGAATATGCAGACATGATAGAGACACATCTCCTATCAATAACCATCAGCGGGACCTGGAGATCCATAATGGCTCCCACATACTCAACGATGACTTCGCGATCGATTGAACCACTTACATACGAAACTAATTCCCTTTGTCTCGCGACACTATACTTATCCGAGGTTTGATCGTCGGTATATCCCATACCTAGTTCTACCTCGTTACTGATAAGTACTCTTTACTCGTCAGATATGTCATCCCTTGTGACCTAGTCACATGCTTGCAAGCTAACTAGATGACATTCCACCGAGAGGGCCCAGAGCAATATCTATCCGTCATATGGACTGGACAAATCCCAATCTTGGTTTCATGCGCTTCAACACATACTTTCAGGAATACCCAATGACACCTTTTATAACCACCCAGTTACGAAGCGGCGTTTGATGTCATCAAAGTATCCATCCGGTGATGGTGATTAACATAAACCTCATGGTCGAAGGAATAAGGTTACTATGTATTGAAAGCTTACAGCAATACAAACTTAATGACTTGATCTTATGCTACGCTTACTATGGGTGTGGTCCATCACATCATTCTCCTAATGATATAACCTTGTTATTAATCACATCCTAATGTCCATGATCAGGAAACCATGATCATCAATTAATCAACAAGCTAGTTTAACAAGAGGCTTACTAGGGACTCTCTTATGTTTACAAACACACAAGTATTAGTGTTTCCTAATAATACAATTATAGTCATGTGATGTAAACATTCATCATAAACACAAAGATATAATACTAATCACTTTTTATTATTGCCTCTTGGGCATATCCTCAGAAAGTCTCCCACTTGCACTAGAGTCAATAATCTAGATTACATAGTAATATACCTAACACCCATGGCGTTTTGGTGTTGGTCATGCTTTTCCCTAGGGAGAGGTTTAGTCAAGGATCTTCCACATTCAACAGTGTGTACTTTGCAAATATTTCATGTCACCATCTCGGACATACTCGCGAATAGCGTGGAAACTAGCTTGATGTGCTTCAGCTTGCTATGTGACCTTGGCTCCTGCGCATTAGCTATGGCACCTGTGTTGTCACAGTAGATGGCCATCGGGTCCAACGCACTGGGAACCACGCCAAGTTCAGTAATGAATTCCTTCATCCAAACGGCTTCTTGTGCAGCCTCCGAAGCAGCTATGTATTCCGATTCAGTTGAAGATTTCGCCACAACGCTTTGCTTCGCACTCCTCCAGCTCACTGCAGCACCATTCAAAATAAATACGTATCCCGACTAGACTTTGAGTCATCCGGATCGGTGTTCCAACTAGCATCGGTGTAACCGTTTACAACAAGCAGTTGTTCATCACCTCCATAAGAAAGAACCATATCCTTAGTCCTATTTAGGTACTTTAGGATATTCTTGACCGCTGTCCAGTGCTCCATTCAGGATCACTTTGATATCTGCTAGTCAAACTAACAGCATGTGCTATATCCGGTCTTGTACACAGCATGGCATACATGATAGAACCTATGGCCGAGGCATAGGGAATTTTATTCATTTTCTCTCTATCTTCTGCCGTAGCTGGACTTTGAGTTTTACTCAAGGTCTTACCTGACAACATGGGCACGAACCCTTTCTTGCTATCTTCCATTCTAAACTTCTTTAGAACTTTGTCCAAGTATGTACTTTGTGAAAGCCTATTAGGCGTCTTGATCTATCTCTATAAATCTTGATGCCTAGAATATATGCCGCTTCGCCAAGATCCTTCATTGAAAAACTATTATTCAAATAGGTTTTGACGCTATTAAGAAGTTCTATATCATTCCCAATCAACATATGTCATCTACATACAGTACTAGGAATGCTACAGAGCTCCCACTCACTTTCTTGTAAATACAAGCTTCTCCATAAGTTTGTATAAATCCAAAGTTTTTGATTACTTTATCAAAACGTTGATTCCAACTCCGGGATGCTTGCTTCAGTCCATAAATGGAGCGCTGAAGTTTGCATACCTTGTCAGCATCTTTAGGATCGACAAAACCCTTGGGTTGTACCATATACAACTCTTCCTCAATGTCACCATTAAGGAACGCCGTTTTGACATCCATCTGCCAAATCTCATAATCGAAATGTGCAGCAATTGCTAACAAAATCCTCACAGACTTTAGCTTCGCTACTGGTGAGAAAGTCTCATCATAGTCAACTCCTTGAATTTGTCGGAACCCTTTCGCGACAAGTCGAGCTTTATAGACGGTAACATTACCATCAGCATCTGTTTTTCTCTTGAAAATCCATTTGTTCTCGACAGCCTTACGGCCATCCGGTAAGTCCACCAAAGTCCACACTTGGTTTTCGTACATGGATCCCATTTCGGATTTCATGGCTTCTAGCCATTTGTCGGAATCTGGGCTCACCATAGCTTCTTCATACGTCGCAGGGTCATCAGCGTTGTCCACCAACATGACGTTCAAGGCAGAGTCATACCAATCAGGAGTGGTACGAACCCTCGTTGACCTGCGAGGTTCAGTAGTAACTTCATTTGAAGTTTCATGATCATTATCATTAGCTTCCTCTCCAATTGGTGCAGGCGGCACAAAAACATCTTCTGGTGCTGCGCTACTCTCAAATCCGAGAGAAGGTTCAATAACCTCATCGAGTTCTACTTTCCTTCCAGTCACCTCATTCGAGAGAAACTCCTTCTCAAGAAAGGATCCATTCTTGGCAACGAAAACTTTGCCTTCGGATCTATGATAGAAGGTATACCCAATTGTTTCTTTAGGGTATCCTATGAAGACGCATTTCTCCGCTTTGGGTTCTAGCTTATCAGGTTGTAACTTCTTTACATATGCCTCGCAACCCCAAACTTTAAGGAACGACAACTTAGGTTTCTTACCAAACCAAAATTCGTACGGTGTCGTTTCAACGGATTTAGATGGTGCCCTATTTAAAGTGAATGCGGCTGTCTCTAATGCATAGCCCCAAAATGATAACGGTAAATTGTAAGAGACATCATAGACCGAACCATATCTAAGAGAGTTCGATTACGACGTTCGGACACACCATTACGCTGTGGTGTTCCCGGCGGTGTCAACTGTGAAAGTATTCCACATTTCTTTAAATGCATGCCAAACTCATAACTCAGATATTCACCTCCGCGATCAGAACGCAGAAACTTAATCTTCTTGTTACGATGATTTTCCACTTCACTTTGAAATTCCTTAAACTTCTCGAAAGTTTCGGACTTATGTTTCATAAAGTAGACATACCCATATCTACTCAAGTCATCTGTGAAAGTGAGAACATAACGATATCCACCACGCGATGCTACACTCATTGGACCGCACACATCGGTATGTATTATTTCCAATAAGTCTGTAGCTCGCTCCATTGTACCAGAGAATGGAGTCTTAGTCATTTTTTCCCATTAGACATGCTTCACATCTTTCAAGTTGATTCAACACGGATCAAGAAGTCCATCTGAATGGAGTTCTTCATACGCTCACTCCAATGTGACCAAGACGACCTTGTGCCACATGTTATGTAGAATTATCATTCAATTTTTTCGTTTCGCATCTATGTGTGAACATGTGTATCACTACTATCGAGATTCAGTAAGAATAAACCATTCATCTCAGGTGCATTACCATAAAAGATATTACTCCATATAAATCGAACAACCTTTTATTCTCGGACTTAAAAGCGTAACCGTCTCGCACATAAACAGGATCCAGATATAATGTCATGCTTAACGCAGGCACCAAATAACAATTATTAAATTTAAAACTAATCCCGAAGGTAGATGTAGAGGGAGCGGTGCCGACGGCGATCACATCAACCTTGGAGCCATTTCCAACGCGCATCGTCACCCTCGTCTCTTGCCAGTCTTCGTTGTATTCCGCAGCTCCTGTTTCGAGTACAATATGAGCAAACCGAACCAGTATCAAATACCCAGGCACTACTACGATTACTAGTAAGATACACATCTATAACACATATATCAAATATACCTTTCTTCTTGATGTTGCCGTTCTTCAGATCCGCCAGGTACTTGGGGCAGTTACGCTTCCAGTGACCAGCACCCTTGCAGTAGAAGCACTCAGTTTCAGGATTAGGACCAGCCTTGGGCTTCTTAGCAGGTGCGGCAGCTTTCTTGCCGTCCTTCTTGAAGTTGCCCTTGTTCTTAGGCTTGCCCCGTTTCTTGAAATTGGTGGTCTTATTGACCATCAACACTTGTTGCTCCTTCTTGATCTCCACTTCAGCAGTTTTCAGCATGGACGACAGTTCAGGCAACGTCTTGTTCATGCAGTGCATGTTGTAGTTCATCACAAAGTTCTTGTAACTTGGTGGCAGTGATTGAAGAAGACGGTGAATCCCCAATTCATTAGGAATCGATATTCCCAACTCTTGGAGCTTCTTAGCGTACCCAGACATGGTGAGCACGTGCTCGCTAACGGAGCTTCCTCTTCCATCTTACAGTTAAAGAATTTCTCGGAGGCCTCATAGCTCTCCATGGCCGCGCGAGTCTCAAAAATTAGCCTGAGCTCCTTAATGATCTCGAACGGGTCGTGGTGCTCAAAACGCTGTTGGAGCTCCGCTTCTAAACCGTACAGGATGGCACACTGAACTGTGGAGTAATGATTTTCCGAGTGGCGAAAACATTCTTTTCGTCATCGGTGGCATTATCTGCAGGTGGGTCACCTAGCGGTGCATCGAGCACATAGGTCAACTGACCAGCCCTGAGGACGATCTTCAGTCCACGGAACCAGTCCGTGAAATTGCTTCCATTGTTCTTAAGCTTTTCTTTCTCTAGGAACGCATTGAAATTGATGGAGGGGGTCGCCATAATCTACAACAATTTGCAAGTAGTTTAGACTAAGTTTATGACAAATTGAGTTCAAATTTAATTATTAAACTAACTAGGTGAACTCCCACTCAAAACAACATCCCTCACATTGTCTTAGTGATTACACGAACCAAGTCCACTACACCAAGTCCGATCTTCACGAGAGAAGATGTAGTTTCATCGGCGAACAATCTTCATGTTCATCATATCAATTATATGACTCATGCTCTACCTTTCGGTATTCCGTGTTCCGAGACCATGTCTGTACATGCTAGGCTCGTCAAGACAACCTTAGTTTCCGCATGTGCAAATCTGGCTTGCACCCGTTGTATGCACACGTAGAATCTATCACATCCGATCATCACGAGATGCTTCGAAACGACGAGTCTTAGCAACGGTGCCAACTAAGGGTGAACACTTTATTACTTGAAATTTAGTGAGAGGGATCATCTTATAATGCTACCGTCGCGATCTAAGCAATACAAGATGCATAAAGGATTAACATCACAGGCAATTCATAATTAGTGTGATATGATATGGCCTTTTCTTCTTGCGCCTTTGATCTCCATCTCCAAAGCACGAACATGATCTCCATCATCACCAGCATTGCGTCAAGGTCAGTGGCGCCGCTTCATGGTTGTCCATCATCACCAGCAACTATTACAACTACTTGGAATAAAGCTATTACAAGATGAATAGACACGCAGGTCTTAACAGAATTAAAGACAACCATTAGGCTCCTGTCGGTTGCCATATTACAACAAGGATCATTGCATACATCAAATACAATCACAATCACATGTTGGCCATATCACATCACAAAACCCCTGCAAAAACAAGTTAGACGCCTCTAATTTTCTTTGCATGTTTTACGTGGTTTGGGGCTTTCGCATAAGACCGATCTTACCTACGAACAAGGACCACAACGTTGATACAAGTGTTGTCAAGATGCTCATTGTAAATTGAATCTTAACTATGGTGGGAGAGACAGACACCCAAAGCCACTTGTGCAAAGCAAGTTGCACGTCAAGTGTGGAGCAAGTCTCATGTGCGATGACATGTAATGTTAGCCCGAGCCGCTTCATCCCACCATGCCGCAAGATGTAAAGTACACGCTAAGACACCGACAACAAAAGCATCAACACCCACAAAAACATTGTGTTCTACTCGTGCAACAGATCTACGCATAGATACGGCTCTGATACCACTGATGGGTTCGTAGCATGGAAAACAAAAAATTTCTACCGCAAGAACGAACAAAACCTAGATCTAATCTAGATAAAAGCCAAGATCTAATCTATTAGATATGAGCAACGAGATAGATAGGAACTAACCCTTGTAGATCCGAAAGCGTTAACGAGATTAGATCTCGTGGTGGATGTAGTCGATCACTTGCCGATCTCAAGATCGTGTGGACGATCCTTCCGGCGTCGCGTTCCAGCAGCGCTTCCGCAGTCGGTCAAGTGGACGATCCTTCCGGCGCCGCGATTCGGCAGCGCTTCCGCAGTCGGTCACACGTGCGGAGTCGAAGAGACCTTCCTCTCCCCGTTCCAGCGAGCAGCGGAGGTAGTAGATCTTCTCCACGGAATCCCAGCAGCACAACGGCGTGGTGGTGGTGGTGGAGTAGAGAATTCTGCAGGGCTTCGCCTATGCCTGTGCAGAAGATGGTGGAGGAGAGAGGCGGCAGAGATTGGGTGTTATGGGAGCAGGGGAGGAGGGGGCGCCCCTGCCCCTCTATTTAAAGAAGGGAGGCGCCTAGGGAGGGGGAGTCCTTGTAGGACTCCCCTCCCTTGTAGGCCGGCAGATTGGAGGTGGGGGGAGGAGTCCTCCTCCCCCACGAATCCGTATCTTGACCCACCAAGACTCCTTGATCCCTATCTTGATTTTCAAGCAAACTCCAAGATATCTTCTAGAACCTTCCGGAACATTCCGAAACCTTCTAGAATCCTCATACAAACACTCCGGAACATTTCCTAACTCAGAAAATGATCCCCTATATATGAATCTTATTCTCGGACCATTCCGGATCTCCTCGTGATGTCCCGGATCCATTCCGAGACTCCGAACAACATTCGGTCTCCAACGCATATTCCATATCTACTTAAAACAACTTCGAACCTTAAGTGTGTCACCCTACGGTTCGTGATTATGCAGACATGATAGAGACACATCTCCTATCAATAACCATCAGCGGGACCTGGAGATCCATAATGGCTCCCACATACTCAACGATGACTTCGCGATCGATTGAACCACTTACATACGAAACTAATTCCCTTTGTCTCGCGACACTATACTTATCCGAGGTTTGATCGTCGGTATCTCCATACCTAGTTCTACCTCGTTACTGATAAGTACTCTTTACTCGTTCCGTGATATGTCATCCCTTGTGACCTAGTCACATGCTTGCAAGCTAACTAGATGACATTCCACCGAGAGGGCCCAGAGCATATCTATCCGTCATATGGACGGACAAATCCCAATCTTGGTTCATGCGCTTCAACACATACTTTCAGAATACCCAATGACACTTTTATAACCACCAACTTACGAAACGGCGTTTGATGTCATCAAAGTATCCATCCGGTGATGGTGATTAACATAACCTCATGGTCGAAGGAATAAGTTACTATGTATTTGAAAGCTTACAGCAATACAAACTTAATGACTTGATCTTATGCTACGCTTACTATGGGTGTGCGTCCATCACATCATTCTCCTAATGATATAACCTTGTTATTAATCACATCCTAATGTCCATGATCAGGAAACCATGATCATCAATTAATCAACAAGCTAGTTCAACAAGAGGCTTACTAGGGACTCTCTTATGTTTACAAAACACACAAGTATTAGTGTTCCTAATAATAAAATTATAGCATGTGATGTAAACATTCATCATAAACACAAAGATATAATAATAATCACTTTTATTATTGCCTCTTGGGCATATCTCCAACAATTTTGAGCAAAGCATGCCAAGGCATGTCGCTCGGAGTCCGATCGGATTTTCTCCCGGAAAATCTGAACTGGGGCGGTTTTTCCTCCCCGGGCCGGATAATCCGGCCCCCAGAAGATGATCAAGGGCAAGCTCGGCGGGACGTTCTGATAGGGGGGCAGACTATCTGCCGAATATTCTGAGTCTGGGACGTAGTTTTCCCCAGGCCAGATAATCCGGCCCTTACTTGGGACGGATAATCCGGCCCCCAAAGTCTCCAACGGCTGGTTTTGGACGGGGGTATAAATACTCCTTCTTCCCCAACGTTCAGAACTCTTGATTCATTCGAAATTGTTCAGACACAGTGCAAGAGCTCCCATTCTAGATCTCCCACTTCAAACACTCGAAGGCTTCGATCTTTGGGGAATTGAAGGAGGAGAGGATCATCATCGTCATCACGAATCAAGCACATCAACTCCTCTCCATTCATTTGGAGAAATCCCTGATCTAGTATTCTTGTTAATATCTAGATATTGTTCTTTGTTATTGATAACTTGTTCTTGTGGTAGCTTGTTTTCATTACGGGAGCCTCCAAGTTGATTGTGGAGTTGTTCCCCGCTAGTTGTGTAAAGGTGTCAATACCCACCTCGAAGGGTCCCTATAGTGGAAAGGTGGATCAGGCCTTTGGTGGCGGGATCCATTGGAGAACAGGGTGAGGCCTATTGGGGCATGGTGGTCTTAGTACCGCCTAGCCCTCCAACGCAGACGTACTTCCCTTAACAAGGAAGGAACTGCGGTCAAACAAATCCTATGTCTCCGCGTGCTTCACTTTGGTTTACCCATTCCTCTTCCACTCGCTCTTTACTCGCTAGTA
Organism: Avena eriantha; assembly: GCA_910589775.1. Taxonomy (NCBI): domain Eukaryota; kingdom Viridiplantae; phylum Streptophyta; class Magnoliopsida; order Poales; family Poaceae; genus Avena; species Avena eriantha. Next base: position 137,241,350 of record OU342744.1, on the reverse strand, counting down.
GATAGGTTGCATATAGGGAAATTCCACCTAATAGTATATCTAGAGAATTACCCTTTGTGCTAAGCCTAAAATTGAAAAAGCATTAAAATTTAGGTACAACCACAACGACAGTAAGCTCGGATTCTAGAGGGGAGGAAACAGAACCGAGCATGGTCGACACGGTGACAGATCTCACCGGGAACCAATTCTCGTCCCGCATCGTGCCATGGGCTGCAATCCATGGTGAGGGAGAGCGCCGACTCGGTATGGGGAGGAGAGTGGGGCCGAGCAGGTTCATCACGTCCCAGCTCTGCGCCATGGCCGCGACCACAGATTGCCGCTCTGGGGAAGAAGAAGAAGCACGTAATGGATGCAGGCGCCAACGCTGCAAGCCTACAGGGAGGAGAGCTGGGCAGCGAGCAGGTTCGTCCACATCCCAGCTCCGCGCCATAGCTGCAACGCCCCATATATTGGCGCTCCGGGGAAGAAGAAGACGCGTAATGGATGCAGGCGCCAACGCTGCAAGCCTAATTGACACCTAACCAACGAGAGCGACATAACGACGAGAACTGACAGGGGGCCCAACTTGATGGCCATTAGCCTGATTTTTTGTATTGAAACGTAAAGTTGAATTCGTGCCCAAAAAATATCCTCTGAGTATTTGGCACACCAACTGTAGTTATCCCGGCTGATTTCAGGGAACTTGGGTACCGCGTTGCCTGGGCGCCCCAACTTTCGGGCCGCAAAATGATATTCTCCTTACTAATTCCCTAGAAGAAGAGCAAGTGACTAGGGTGTCTCTTGAAGAAAAACTTGAAGGCCTTGATGAGGAAAATGATCAAATTATTGCTAAACTCATTAAGGAACGTGATCATGTCATTGCTAAGTACAAAAAAGGCTAAAAGGACAAGATTGAGTTTGGTGTTGTTCATGACAAACTTGTCAGGGATTTTGAGAGGCTTAACAAGACTCACAAGGTCTTGTAAAGTAAACTCTTGACTCTCACAAAGACTTGTGAACAACTTCAAACTCAATTGACTAATGTTGCTTCACCTAGTATTTTCATTCCCTCTAGTAGTACGAACATCCTTGAAGAAAAATGCTAGGTTAAAGGGGGAGCTTGCAAATGCCACCTTCCCCAAAGGTAACAAGTCTCTTGATGACCTTTTGAGTAAGAAAAGGTCAAATAATGAGAAAAGAGGTCTTGGCTATGTATCCAAAGCCAAGAAAAACTACAAGAAGAAGAAGGCCAAGCCTGCACAAGCAAAAGACAAGACCATTATGGGTAGTAATACCCCAAGTGGCAAAACTATGTCACAAGATGACTTTGCGGGAAGTGTTAACCCTCACTATGTCTTAATACTTAATTTTTATGGTGATGTTTATGCCACAATATGTTGGTCCATTTGATGGTTATATTGCTTGGTCTATTTGGGTTCCAAAGACCCTTGTCACTAACAAAAGAGGACCCATTGAAAAATGGGTACCTAAAAACTAGCTCGATCTTTTGTAGAACTATGCTTCCAGAGGGTCAAAGTGGGTGCTTGATAGTGGTTGCACAAGTCATATGACTGGAAGCAAGGAAATAATGACGGAGATAAGTGCAAATCAAGATCATATAACCGTCACATATGCCGATAAGTCAAAATCTCAAGTAATGGGTCTTGGCAAAGTTGTGGTTGCACACGATGTTACTCTTGTGGACGTCATGCTTGTTGAGACTCTTGGGTATAATTTACTTTTAGTCTATGCTCTTGGAAAGATGGGCTTTGTCGTCTTTACTGATAATGATAGTATGGTCCTCTTGTGGAGCAAGACTCTAAAGGTCACTTTGTTGGGTATGTTGAAAATGACTTGTATGTGGTGGACTTTTGGGGAAAACCACTACAAGTGCGATGTGCTATTCAGAAAGGCCGATGTGGGCTGGTTATGGCATCGCCGGCTAGCTCATGTCAACATGAGAACTTTGCAAAGCCTCCACAAGGGTGGCCACATTGTTGGACTAAAAGAAAATGTTAATTTTCCAAAGATCGTGTTTGTAGGGCTTGTTTTGAAGGAAAGATGCATGATTCTCCCCCACAAGCCAAATAACATTATAAAGTCTAAGAGGATTTTGGAGCTCCTTCATGTGGATCTCTTTGGTCCTCCATCTCATGCTAGCCTTGGTGGGAAGAAATATTGATTGGTGACTGTTGATGACTACTCAAGATATTCATGGGTATACTTCTTGACTTTGAAGAGTGGAGACCAAACAATACTTCATCGACTTTGTCAATATGGTTCAACGTCAATACAATGTGCCCGTGCTAACAATAAGAAGTGCAACGGCACCGAGTTCAAGAACTACACATTAAATGGATTTCTTAGTGATGAGGGGATAAAACATCAATATCCGCTGCATATACCCCTCAACAAATGGTGTAGCTAAGAGAAAGAACCAGACATTAATGGATATGGCAAGGTCCATGTTGGCGGAGTTTAAGTCTCCATACAACTTTGGGCGGAGCCAATCTCCACCGCATGCCATGCATCAAACCGGCTCTACCCCTGCAAAGAGTTGATCAAGACGCCATATGAAATACTTACTGGTAACAAGCCCAACATTTCATACTTCCAGGTGTTTGGTTATGATGAAATACCTCAAGATGCCATAAGAAGAATGGGTGCGAGATTCATCCGCCCTATTGAAGAACCCCTTGTGGCAGATCGAGAAGAACTATGCTCTACTCAAGTGGAGCCCTCATCTTCACAACTTCAACAAGCTCCCATTATTGAGGGCAATGATGACCCAAGCCAAATACAAGCTGAGAACCCTCACCATGTTGATCAGGCAGAAAGTTCCAGGCCAGATTGTCCAGTCTCTCCATTGACTGGATTATCTAGCCCTGCATAGACAGTTGCAAAAGGCAGATTTATTCAGTCATCCACAAGATCATCTCAACGCCTTTCAAATAGTTTTCCTGATCAAGATCAAGATCAACTTGTACCTCATGTTGATGAAAATGAACCCATTGTTGATCAAGGTCAATTGATGGTCAAGATGAGGACCAAAATGATGAAGATATCCCCATAAGAAACAACAAGGAGATCGAAACTAGTCGTAAAGCTAGAGTGTACAGAATGTTGGAAAGAATAGACCACACTCTTGAGAATGTTCTTGGTGATCTAAGGAGTGGTATGTCTACTCGAGCTCAATTGAAGCATTTTGGTGAGCATCAAGCTCATATATCCATGGTGGAGCCAAAGAAAGTGTGGGAAGCTCTTGAAGATTTGGATTGGCTAGAAGCAATGCACAAGGAGCTCAACAACTTCAAGAGAAACAAAGTATGGAAGTTAGTAGAAAAGCCCAAGGAGTGCCGCAATATTATTGGCACTAAATGGATATTCAATAACAAGCAAGATGAACATGATATTGTTGTGAGGAACAAGGCAAGATTGGTAGCACAAGGATTCTCTCAAATTGAAGGCATTGATTATGGAGAGACTTTTGCTCATGTGGCTCGCCTTGAGTCCATCCATATCCTTCTTGCATATGTTGCAAATCATAATTTTAAATTACAACAAATGGATGTGGAAAGTGCTTTTCTAAATGGTCAATTGGATGAGTTGGTTTATGTCAAGCAACCCCCAGGATTCAAGGATCCCAACTTTCCAAACCAAGTGTACAAGCTTGATAAGGCGCTCTATGGGCTTAAACAAGCTCCACGCACGTGGTATGAGCACCTTAGAGAGTTATTGTTAGACCGTGGGTTTAAAGTTGGGAAAATTGATCCCACTCTTTTACTAAGTCAACGGGGAGCTTTTCGTTTGCCAAATATATGTTGAGGATATTATCTTTGGGTCGTCTAACAAAGCATTTAATGATGAATTATCAAAGCTTATGACTAACAGGTTCAGGATGTCTATGATGGGGGAGCTTAGGGTATTCCTTGGTTTTGAGATCAAGCAAGTAAGGGGAGGAACCTTCTTGAATCAAGCCAAGAATACTCAAGACATGCTCAAGAGGTTCAATATGAAAGAACTAAATGGATCCCCTACTCCCATGGCAACCAAGACTCATCTTGAACTAAATCCAAATGGTAAAGATGTGGATCAAAAGGTATAGCGGTCCATGATTGGTTCTTTGCTTTACCTTTGTGCATCTAGACCCGACATTGTGTTAAGTGTAGGAGTATGTGCAAGATATCACACAGCTCCTATAGAAAGTCACTTGATGGCAGTCAAAAGAATCTTTCGATATTTGGTTCATACCCCAAACTATGGTGTATGGTATCCTAGGGGATCAACATTCTCTCTTTGTGGATACACTGATTCGGATTGGGGTGGTGATAAGGATGATTGAAAATCAACCTTCGGGGCTTGCCAATTCCTTGGTAGGTACTTGGTGTGTTAGTCTTCTAAGAAGCAAAACCGTATATCTCTCTCCACCGCCGAGACTGAGTATGTGGCAGCTGCTAGTGCATGCACCCAATTGTTATGGATGATGCAAACTTTAAAGGAATATGGTGTCCATTGTGACAAAGTGCCTCTTTTATGTGACAATGAAAGTGCTATCAAGATTTCCTATAATCTGGTGGATCATACAAGGACAAAGCATATTGAGATTTGTCATCATTTCATTAGATATCATGTTGCCTAAGGAGATATTGAGCTATCTTATGTGTCAACCAAAGACCAACGTGAAGATATATTCACGAAGCCACTTGATGAAGCAAGGTTTTGCTATTTGAGGAATGAGCTAAATATCATAGATTCAAGAAGTTTGACTTGATCATCGTGCATACACACCTATTACTTGATCATTGTGTGGTTTAGGTGCAGGCATGGAGATAGGGGGAGTGTAGTCCTAATCCATTGGGCTAACCCTCCCCCATAATGCCAAAATCAAGAAACTAAATTGTCTTAGTATCATTCTTGTGATATGAAAGCTTCATTGATGAGTAGTGGCTATGAACCCACGGATAATTCTTCACGGTGTCATGCCTCACACTCTTACATGGTGGCCTCAACCACCGCCCTCTTTGTCATCAAGAGTTGGTTCTTGTTTCAATTGAATTTGAGCTTTATTGGATATTTATGTCAATTTTCATTGCCTACTTGGTTCTTCACAATTTGGAATCTAAACCTAAGCGTTATACTCTCCCCTAAACATATTCTATCTATCATATATGTCCCAAATTTGAATCTGGTTGTTTTTGGTCGAAGAGGGCCGAAGATTCCGGTGTGTAAACACAGGAGTCTCCGGTCAATCCAGAGTTTCCGGTCCGTCGGACCGGAGTCTCCGGTCTAGGACGGTTTCGAGCAGTGACTAAAGGGAGCCAGGGTGAAACAGTTACATATGACTCTATCTTCCACCCCCAACTCCCACCCTCACACCCTTCGCCTCCTCCTCCAAAACCGCCGCCAGTCAACTCCACCCTCTCCACCCCTGGGACATTCCCCACTAGTGGAATCACTCCAATGGACATATCTGGTACTCTTCTTCTCACCATGAACCTAGGGTTCATCCCCTTTGTTTATTTTGAGTATTGTACTGATTTGTCCCACTAGAACCACATGTTTGTGTGCACTCTATCACATTAGTCTCATTCCCTTGCCCGATCTGCTAGAATTAAGTCCTCCTGCAGCCTCCTTGTGCAACCCACAATCTCCAGACCGGAGATTCCGGTTTGTCATATCGGAAACTCCAGCCCTGGCCCGAGACTTCGGTCCGTCTGGCCAGAAACTTCGGTCCAGGCCGGAGATTCCGGTGTTGCATGCCGGAGACTCCGGTGTTGATTGCTTCTAGCACATCTTGCAAAGTTTTGAGGGTATTGTTTGCCTCTGGGACATATATGCTCACCTTTATGTTATCCCCTTCTCTCTATATTCGCAGGTGGCTCTGGTTCTCGTCGTGGTCACACCAAAGCCAAGTCCAAAAGAGTGGACCCACAGTTTGATGAAGAGGCTGGACAGTATGTGATTCCGCCATCTAATGTAGGCAGCTGGCTAGAGATGCTGAATATATGAGAAGGAATAATGAGCGCATTGAGGAAGAGAACTGTGCCAAAAGGGCAAAGTATGACAACTTGCAGTCTCTTGCTTACATGTCCAAGAAAGAGTATTGCGAGCTGCGCAAGACGAGGTTCTATGACTTGCCAACAACCTGCAATGACCCATGCTATCGGAGGAAGGAACATTAGGTGTTCATGAATGATATCTATAGCAAGCTCACCAAGTCCCCGGTTTGTCCTCAACGGTATATGGACTTTCCATATATGCGAGCCAATGACTACTTCACTGATGCTCTTTGGGTCACGGAGAAGCTTGGGCTGCACAATCTTATGAATCTTCATGAGGACTACAACACCATCCTTGTTTAGCAATTTATTCCACAGTTGTTTTTTATCATGATGAGGCTAGGACAATGACATGGATGACCGGTAAATTTCGCTGCACAACCACCTTCTATGATTTTGCCAGGGTCATTAGCCAGACTTTCAATGGTGTTTTTATTCCTGCTGGGCACCGCATGCATGACATAGCTCTTGGCGAAAGTAAAAGAAAGCTTGCACCTCTCTATGGGAGTAATGCCACGGTTGGTGAGTCCAAGGGTCTCAAGCCTCTGTACAACCTGCTGTTGAGGATCTTTTGCCACACTATTTCTCCTAGTGCTAGGAATGATGATGATATTCGGTGTGGCCTAGTCAACTTGCTTCATCATGCTCACAAGGTGGTGTGTGCTGGCCCCACTGCTGTAGGCTATGAGATTGACATCATGGATTTCATTTTTGAGGAGATGCATCATGCCATTCTTTTCAGGAAATCTCTTCCATATGCAGCTCTTGTGATGAGACTCATCAATACTTAGGCTCATATTTGGGGAATCGAAGGAGGAGGCCTTGATCTATAGCTTCACCAAGAGAGATCTTCATTTCCCCCTCCTTCACTTGAGGGCCCCTTGCTCTAGGGTTTCATTGGAAACCCTAGGCCTTGATTTGGTTCTTACAAGCTTGTCTTTAATTGTTGTGACAGCTTGCTTGGATTTGGGAGCCTCTAATTAAGTTGTGGATGTGTGCCTCGAACTTGTTGTAAGGGTGCTGGCTACCACCTTGAAGGTTGCCGATATAGTGGAAGCGTGAATCGATCCCTTTGGGGTGAGGTTCATTGGATAACAAGGGGGGCTCTCGTTAGTGGTTTGATACCACCCCCTCTCCAAACGCACACGTACTTCCCCTCAAAAGGAAGTAACTGTGGGAAATAATCCTCGTGTCTCCGCGTGCTTCATTTTGTTTACTTCTATCCTTTACCGCACCTTACTTATATCTTGCTCTTGCTTAGTTAGTTGTGCTAGTGTGACATATAGGTAAATTTACCTTAGTTGCATATCTAGAAAATTTACCTTTTGTGTCAAACCCTAATTTGAAAAAGAGTAAAATTTGAAGCATCACCTATTCACCCCCCTCTAGGTGCCCATACAATCCTTTCAATTACAAACATAGAGGTTTGAAATAGTTACACACATGACACAATGAAAACATAGATAATTTAAAGATGGATAGCATGGTGCCATCATCTCTCAATGATGGTATGATCATGGAGTGATCAATACTCCTCGTCATCCTCATACTCAATGCCATCCTCCTCAACTTCATCCTCTTCCTCAGACTCGAACTCCTCTTCCTCAAGATCTCGCATGTTCACTCTTCACTACAACGCGAAGTCTAGGCACTAGCGCTTATAAACACCGAGGCATAGCCTTAGCCACCGTGCTCGTGCTGACGTGGAAAAAAAGCTGTCAAGGATAACTGTGTTGGGGATTGTGAAACGACAGCAGATTTTTGGGCGCGACACAACATGATCCGTCGAGCTAGCACTTCCGCGGCAACAATGCGTTTACGCCATTTCCCATGTAGGGAGGCACTACGTACATGTCGTGGTAGCTGTGAGACTACCACACAAAGATACTGCCTAGTCTAGTATATATTGGCAGATGCGTTAGTGCATAGCAATATAATTAAATTTATAATTAATCCAGAACGTTTTGTATATAGGTCACATACAGGAAAGCACAGAAAACTCATAACCATAAAACCATATCACATGGAAGGGATACACATATATAGTTCAGATGCAAGTTCGTCACCCCAATCTAGTTCACATACATCTCTAAAAAACTAACTAACTAACTATTTCATAACAACTAACTTAGATTTTATGCAATGTCACGACCAAATAGCCCTCCTTTTCTTTAAACTCTAAGGCACAAGCATCTCCTTCATGCAGCTTGTTCTGAACAACACAATCTTTCCAATTTGAAGTCAAGATGACAGTGTCGTTATTTCCATGCTTCAAATGAACTTCTTCGATGGTCTCATTGCCACCGTGATCTTCATGAATGTGAGGAATGAGAAACATGCAGGCAAATGGGCATGAAAAGTACTACATATGAAGGAAGAAACAATTATGGTTGTGGTAAGTACAAACATCAATAGGAAGAAAGAAACAACTACTGGTTATGGTAAGAAAGATACCATATTTCCTTTGGAGATGTTGTTCTTGTTCATGGTGCAAATGTAGTAAGGGATTGTTGGCTTGTATCTTCTGACTATCCTCCTCAGGTTTCTCCTTCTCAATCTAGTCATGTAGATAGCATTGCCAAATCTATAGAGAAGGTTGTACTTATCTAAAACTCGGGCATCCGATCCTGAAATGAACTTATATTACTCCACACACATACATACATGCATGTTATTGATCTAGTGTCCCCACTATACCTCGGATGGTAGAGGGCACGACTAGACAAGATCTAGGTACCTTGTTAGGGTTGTTCTATGCATTAGACATTCTTAACCTACAGAGTCCAACAATGCTACCTTATTCTCTTAGAGCAAAACTTCCTAACATACAGAGACCATTCAGATCAATGGGAGGTACTAGGGAGGATGGCAGAGTAGTTCGCGTGGCCACGGTCTAGGGCGCCAGAGCGCTTCACGCCGGAACAGTTCACGCAACCACGGTCAAGGGCACCGGAGAGGTGATGGGTGAAACTAATATATAGAGGTGGGGAGGATAGTGAGATCTGAAGTTGGGGGATTTCTTTCGGATAAGGTTGAGATATAAAGATTGGTGGGCTTGGTCGTTCTAGCCCATTACAAGATAGGTAGACCATAATAACAAAAGGAAATAAAGTACTTATACTTAGATAATAATTGTACAATACATATATGAAAAAACACATGAATTACTACTCAATTATAGAAAACATGTTCAAACTAATCCTCCTCAATAGACTCAGCGGAGGTAACAGACTCTGCGTCGTCATTCAACAGGTCCTCCATATCATCAGTTCGAACTATCTGTCTCATTCTATTAATTTCATCGAGTATCTCGTAGGAGAACTCATGGCATTCTTTCTTTTGCTCGCTGAGAAACTTGTCTACCTCTTGTTGAGCTTCGTTGTTCATTTCCTCAATCTGGAACATCTTCCGTTGTTGGTGCAACACTTCCTTATGTTTAACTCGATTACAGAGACATCACAACATCCGCTGAAGTTGGATAGACTTGTGCTCCCGATCAGCCCATAACCATGGCACTATAGTTAGGAATCTCCTGACCACATCCAAGGAACATGTGGCTGATGTGATGGGTCCATCGATAGTCATACATAAATCTGTGACGCGGTGGAAGGCCACACACACATTGAAGTTGTGTAGCCATCTCAACCCCATTCCATCATGGGTCATCATTAATAGCATAAGGAGGTAATCCATGCAGAATTTGCAGGATGAGTGATGAAATGTAAAGAAACGAGATTTCCCTCCAAATGTGAAAACATAGATCGATCTCCATCAAGAAACCCAAAATATCCGTCTAAATAAAAAGTAAAATCCAGAAAAAGGCTTACGTCCATCTTGCAGTCGATATATAGCGCGCCGCCTAGCTCTCGTCGGATTCGCCCTGCCGCCGGCTGAAGCTTTCGTGCAGAGAGAGGGTGAAGATAAGTGGGGTCAGACTAGGGAGACGATGAAGAGTACGACAGAGATACTTTATAATCACTCAGTCGACTCTTGCCTGCCGTGGTCAGGCTCGGCGGTCAGTGGGACGTGGTTAACCTGCCAGTCTAGATGGGCCCACTCTGGAGGTCGCGTATAATCGATGGCACCAAAGAATGTGCTTGCGCCTAGTCAATCATGGCAATAAACAACATCGCACTTGCCTACTACCTACTGCGACACAATTTAGTGCCGGTATTGGTAATACCACGGCGTAAAAATTTGTGCCTTCCTCGATTGCCGCCGTGATAGCCCATCCATTGCGCATCCAACTATTGCAAGTACTTTTTGCTTGTGCCGCCCAAAAATCCATCGGGTATGGTGGTATTTGTGTAGTGCTTGTATTCCTACGACATTGGAGCTACTCTTGTGTTCCCATTGCATCTCCAATGACATCATACGGTATCCCCAATGCTTGCTGCACACCTTGATGTCCATCCTCCTCATCTCTAAAAACAACCAATGCATGATCATCTCCTCCTTCAAAGAACCATCCTTGTGAAGCGTTCCGTAGCAGAAAACAAAAAAATTCTATCTACTCGAACACTATTACCAGGATCTATACTATGTAGACATAAGCAACGGAAGAGAAAGATGGTATTCATACCTTTGAAGACCGAGGCACGCCTTACATAGGAAGGCATATATTGATGAAGACGAGCAGCACCTCAAGTGTGGTGCCCCCGAAGTTCGTCACACGTTCGGTGTAGGTGACGTCAAACAGACTCCGATCCTGCTGAGCAGTGGAAGAAGTAGATGATGGATCGCTGATCACATGACGGTGGTGTGAAGATGGATAACTCACCCACGAGGTCCTCCCAAATATTCCAGAGAAGTCCTCAATGGATGAGAGAGAGAATGAGAGAGAATGGGATGATCCCAAAGGGGGAGGGGAGACCCCTATATATAGTGGGAGGGGGCGCACCACCTAGGGGCCAGGCGGTGTGGGACTAATCACCACACCCTTCGGCCACCTAGGGGTAGCCGCCGGCCCTAGGTGGGCCCCACTGGGGTGGCCCACTGAGCCCAGGTCGGCTGGCCCCCTTTCCCTAGGCGCCTTGCTCCTTGGGCCTCCCCTTTGGTGAGGCCCATTAGCATTGGACTACCTTTAATAATAAAATAAAATATATATTTAATATCAATTCTCTAATTAACATTCAAATATGCATATTATCTTATTCCTTCACTCTAGAACACCTTCCGGACCCCTTCCGATCTTCATCAGATGTTACCTGAAACTATTCTGGTTTCTCTCTCTCTATTTCTCCTACGATACCTCATCTACCCTAAGCATCCCCACCCTTAAGCGTGACATCCTTCGGTTCAGAAACACTCTGGACATGATTGAGGCTACTCTCACATCAATGATCAATAGAGGGACCTGGATGGCCATGTGACCCCCGTGAGTTTCACAAATATAATCGCCCGAACCGTGAGATAGTCGTTTCCCGTTCCCTTTGTCATTCGATACCTAATTCATCCGAGACTTGATCTTCGGTATCCCCATACCTTAGTTCGGTCTCCTTACTGATGAACTTGTTTGCTCATTCCTATGTCGTTGCATTCCGTGATCAAGTCACATGCTTGCAAGGTTCATAAATGCAACGTCCTGGTCTTGATATGTACTCCTCTACGCGTCCCTTTAGAAAACCTGAGTGGCACCTTTTTGATCACCCTTTTACGAGATGATACTTGATAACCATCTAAGATTCCTCCAAAATGGTGATTTGCATTACCTCATAGTCAAAGGATCAGGTTGCGAGGTTCTCTATGTTTTATCATCAATGGTGAACTTAGTAACTAGATCTCATTAAGATATAACGGTCGGATGTATGTCTATCATGTCATTCAACTAATGACATGACCTCATTGTCAATTGGCATAAATGCCCATGATCTTGAAACCTAGATCATCCTCATGACCAATGAACTAGTTCGCTAAAGGCAACTAGAGACACGGTTTGTTTACATACCACACGTGTATTAATGTTTCGTATTAACACAGTTATAGCATGATATGAAACGTATTATGAACATATAGGAGATATATCAAATAATACACTTTATTATTTGCCTCTAGGGCATAACTCCTTCAGTCTCCCACTTGCACTAGAGTACACATACAACTAGTTTACAATTGGCAGGAACCTAACACCAATGGAATCTCGGTGTTCTTCGTGCTTGTCTTGTTGGAGAGCTTTGGTTAAAGGATCTGCCATATTTAGTTATGTATCTACTTTGCAAATCTTGACTTCACCTTCGTCAACATTCTACCGAATGACATGAAACCTAAGCTTGATATGTTTGGCTGTGGAATGAGTCCTTGGTTCCTTTGCGTTTGCAATAGCTCCCGTATTATCACAATATATTGTCACGGGGTCTTGCGCACTTGGAATGACTCCTAGTTCAATGATGAAATTCCTTAGCCAAACAGCTTCATTCGCTACATCAGCCGCAACAATGTATTCAGACTCCATTGAAGATTGCGCCACCACCGGCTGCTTCTTACTCTTCCAGCTTACCGCCCCACCATTTACTAGGAACACAAATCATGTTTGAGACTTCGAGTCATCATGATCTGAGTTCCATCTTGCATCCACGTAACCCGTTACGTTTAGAGCTTGATCACTTCCTCCATAGATTAGGAACATATCCTTCATTCTTTTGAGATACTTTAGGATATTCTTCACAGTTGTCCAGTGATCCGGTCCTATATTACTTTGGTATCGGCTTGTCAAACTAAGAGCCAATGCCACATCAGGTTATGTACTTAACATTGCATACATGATAGATCCTATGGCTGAGGCATAGGGGATGTAAGACATCTTTTCTCTATCACTATTCATTACCGGACATTGAGTCACACTCATTTTGCAATTCTTCATCATTAGCACAAAGCCCATTTTGGCATTGTCCAGTTTGAATCTCTTCAAAATATTTTCGATGTAAGTACTCTGACTTAATGCAATCAGGCGTCTTGATCTATCTCTATAGATCTTGATTCCTAATATGTATGCAACTTCACCCAGATCCTTCATATAAAATTGACTACTCAAATATGCTTTCATGCTTCTCATAAGATCCACATCGTTTCCCATGAGTAGTATGTCATCCACATATACTACTAAGAAAACAACTGAGCTCCCACTCGCTTTCTTGTAATTATAGAACTCTTGTTGATTTTGGAAAAATCCAAAACTCTTGATCACTTGATCAAAACGTTGGTTCCAACTCCGAGATGCCTGCTTCAATCCATAAATGGACCACTGAAGCTTGGACACCTTTCCAGTATCCTTAGGATCAAAAAACCTTCCGGTTGCATCATATACAACTCTTCATCAATGTGACCATTGAGAAATGCGGTCTTGACATCCATCTGCCAAATTTTATAGTCGAAATGAGCAGCAATTGCTATTAAAATTCGGACAGCCTTAAGCATCACTATGGGAGAATAAGTCTCATCGTAATCAAATCCTTGAATTTGTCGAAACCCCTTTGCGACAAGTCGAGCTTTGTGAATGCTCACATTACCATTAACATCTGTCTTCACATCTGTCTTTTTCTTAAAGATCCATTTATTTTCCACAGCCTTGTGGCCTTTCGGAAGATCCGGCAAGGTCCAAACTAGGTTCTCATACATGGATCCTATTTCAGATTTCATGGCTTCTAGCCATTTCTCGGAGTCAGCACTATCCATAGCTTCTTTGTAGTTTGCAGGTTCTTCCTGTTCATCTAGGATGACAGACATCACAAGGCTACTGTACCAATCTGGAGTGGCACGAACTCTTGTAGACCTACGAACCTCAGGAGTTTCGACGTTGTTGTTTTGATCATCATCATTGGGCTCTTCCTCCATGTTAGAGAGCGGTTTCGGAACAGCTTCCGTTGCACTACTCGGAATTTGGAGGGAAGGATCAACAACTTCATCTAACTCAATTTTCCTTCCACTAACTCCTTTAGCAAGAAACTCTTTCTCGAGAAAGGTGTCGGCTTTCGCGACAAATGTTTTGCCTTCGTCCTGGTTGTAGAAAGTACACCCAACAGTTTCCCTTGGGTATCCCACAAAGATACATTTTTTCGATTTGGGTTCGAGTTTGTCAGGCTGTATTTTTTTGACGTAAGCCTCACAACCCCAAACTTTTAGAAACGACAACTTTGGCTTCTAGCCATACCATATCTCATATGGAGTTATCTCCACGTATTTTGATGGTGCTCGGTTTAAAATAAAAGCAGCGGTTTCCAACACGTATCCCCAAAAAGACACAGACAAATCAGTTAAAGACATCATGGACCGCATGCTATCCAATAGAGTTCGGTTACGTCGTTCTGACACACCATTACGTTGTGGTGTTCTGGTTGGCGTAAGCTGTGGGATAATCCCACAGTCCTTCAAGTGCATGTTGAACTCATAACTCAAATACTCACCTCCCCGAGCCGATCGAAGATGCTTGATTCCCTTGTTAAGTTGATTCTCTACTTCTTTCTGAAATTTCTTGAACTTTTCAAAGGTTTCAGACTTGTGCTTCATTAAGTAGATATATCCATATCTACTTAAGTCATCAGTAAAGGTAACAAAGTAATGATAACCATTGCGTGTTGAGACGCTCATTGGTTCATATACATCCGTATGTATGATTCCCAGTAGGTCTACAGCTCTCTCCATTGTCCCGAAGAATGGTGTCCTAGTCATCTTGCCCATGAGACATGGCTCACATGTATCAAGGGATTCGAAATCCAACGATCCAAGAAGCCCTTCCGAATGAAGCTTCTTCATGTGTTTTACGCCAATGTGACCAAGACGGCAATGCCACATAAACATGGAATTATCATCATTATGCTTACAACGTTTAACATCAACACTATGGATGTGCGTATCATAATCAAGATCAAGTAAGAATAAACCATCACACACAGGGGCATGAACATAGAAAATATCATTCATATAAATTGAACAACCATTTGTTCCTCTTTTAAACGAATAATGATCTTGCAATAAGCAAGATCCACTCACAATATTCATACTCAATGCAGGTACATAGTAGTATTTATTCAAAACCAAGAATAATCCTGACGGTAGACGAAGACGCAGGGTGCCGACGGCCATCACTTCGACTCTCGAACCATTGTCGACGCGCATCGTCACCTTGTCCTTCCTCGAGCGCCTCCTACTCTACAGATCCTACTGAGAGTTACAAATGTGAGCAACAGAACCGGTATCAAATACCCAGGTGTTACTCCTGGTGCTTGTAAGGAACACATCAATAACATGTATATCACATATATCTTTGTCCTTGGTGGCTATCTTGCCGGCTTTCTTGTCTTCAAGGTACTTGGGGCAGTTGCGTTTCCAATGCCCATCCCCTTTGCACTAGTAGCACATAGTGTCGGGCTTGGGGCCAGGCTTGGCAGTCTTTAAGGTATTATCAATGAACTTGCCATCCTTTTTGGGCTTCTTGTCCTTGACTTTTCCCTTTTGCCCCGGCTTCTTAAAGTTGGTGGTCTTATTTACCATCAACACCGTGTGCTCCTTCTTGATTTCTACCTCAGCAGTTTTGAGCATGGAGAACACCTCAGCAAGGGTCTTAATCATCCCTTGCATGTTGTAGTTCATCACAAAGCTCTTATAGCTAGGGGAAGCGAGTGCAGCACCCTATCAATCGCGAGCTCCTCCAGGATTTTGCAATCCAGGGCGTTCAAACGCTTAACGTAACCAAACATTTTGACTACATGCTCACTGATGTTGTTGTGCTCTTCCATTTTAGTAGAGAAGAAGAGCTCTATAGCATCATACCTCTCTACATGAGCCTGTGGAGCAAAGACAGCCTTGAGATCCTCAATGATCTCAAAAGCATGCATCTTCTCAAAACTCTTTTGAAGCTCCGGCTCCATGGCATAGAGCATTCCACTCTGGATGAGGGAGAAATCGTCTGCCTTGGACTGCTAGACATTCTTTTCGTCCTGGGAGACAGAATCTGCAGGCTTAGCCGGAAGCTCAGCCTCGATGACATAAGTCAACTTTTAGGGGACTAGGAGGATCCTAAGATTGAGGAACCATGCGGTGAAGTTGGTTCCATCAGTTTTCAGCTTGTCCTTCTCGAGGAAAGTGTTAAGGTTGAAGGTGGGTGGGCGAGACATCTACAATGGATTTGCAAAGTGTTTATACCATGTTCATAATAATGAGTTCAAGTTTTAATTATACTATCGTACTTAAAACAAAAGAACTCCCACTCAAACGAACATCCCTCCACTCGTTTAGTGATCACATGATCCTAATCCCCTACACCTCCCCCGATCATACGGCCATCAGTGCAATATCAAAGGTGGACATTCCCTAATGTCGATCACATCAACCATGTGATTCATGCTCTACCTTTCAGTCTCTTGTATTCCGAGGCCATGTATGTCACATGCTAAGCTTGCCAGTTCTAACTTGTGTGTATTCGCAGTGCAACATGGCTTACACCCACTGTATGCGGACGTAGATATGTCTGACACCCGATCATCACGGCCTACCTCATACCAAAGAACTTTCTTGGTGGTGCACACACAAGGAGAATACGATAGCTGGAATACTATGAGGGATTATCTTATTATGCTACCGTCGAATGTATATATAATTACACTAGCATAATAAGTAATACTTCATAAAGTAAAGTGTTATGACGTGGTTAAAGCATCTTGATCATCATCAATAGCTTCAATGAAAGTTTCACAAACTCGCCATTGCCATGTCTCAACACATGCCCCTATGCAACAATAAAAATAGACGCCTCTATAATTATCTATTGCAAGTTTTACGCGGCTTTAGGGCTTTCGCGGTAGAACCCCTTCCCACCTACGAACGTGGATCCACAACATGGATTTAATGATTGCTATTCTTCTTCCCTTTTCAGGGCCCTCCAATGTTGATGCCATATCAACTACTGTAGAGATACAGACACCCCCTAAGCCACTTTGATTCATGGACTAGTCTCATGAATCACCACGTGAGGTCGGTTGGGGGCCGCTTCATCAAACAGTGCTGCGATATGAACAAGAACATAAAATAGGGTAGCAACTAGAGAATCAATGCCCACATATTGCTATGTGTTCTATCCATATGATATGTCTACCCATAAACCTGTCTCTAATACCACTGAAGGGTTCCGTAGCAAAAAAACAAAAAAAATTCTATCTACTCAAACACTAATACCAGGATCTATACTATGTAGACATAAGCAATGGAAGAGAAAGACATTTTTCATACATTTGAAGACCGAGGCACGCCTTACGCAGGAAGGCGTATATTGATGAAGACGAGCAACACCTCAAGTGTGGTGCCTCCGAAGTTCGCCACATGTCTGGTGTAGGTGACATCAACCAGACTCCGATCCAGCCGAGCAACAGAAGAAGTAGATGCCAGATCGCTGATCACACGACGGTGGTGTGAAGGTGGAGAACTCACCCACGAGTTCCTCCCCAATATTCCGGAGAAGTCCTCAATGGATGAGAGAGAGATAATGAGAGGGAATGGGATGATCCTAAAGGGGGAGGGGAGACCCCTATATATAGTGGGAGGGGGCGCACCACCTAGGGGCCAGGCGGCGTGGGACTAATCCCCACACCCGCCGGCCACCTAGGGGCAGTCATCGGCCCTAGGTGGGCCCCACTAGGGCGGCCAACTGAGCCCAGGCCGGCTGGCCCCCTTTCCCTATGCGCCTCGCTCCTTGGGCTCCCCTTTGGGTGAGGCCCATTAGCATTGGGCTGCCTTCAATAATAAAATAAAATATATATTTACTATTAATTCTCCAATTAACATTCAAATATACATATTATCTTATTCCTTCACTCTGGAACACCTTCCGGACCCTTTCCGATCTCCATCGGATGTTACTCGAAACTATTCCAGTTTCTCTCTCTCTATTTCTCCTAGGATACCTCATCTACCCTAAGCGTCCCCACCCTTAAGCGTGACATCCTTCGATTCGGAAACACTCTGGACATGATTGAGACTACTCTCACATCAATGATCAACAAAGGGACCTGGATGGCCATGTAACCCCCGTGCGTTTCACGAATATAATCGCTCGAACCATGAGATAGTCGTTTCTCGTTCCCTTTGTCATTCGATACCTAATTCATCAGAGACTTGATCGTTGGTATCCCCATACCTTAGTTCGGTCTCCTTACTAATGAACTTGTTTACTTGTTCCTATGTCGTTGCATTCCGTGATCAAGTCACATGCTTGCAAGCTTCATAAATGCAACGTCACCGAGATGGCCACATGTATCTATCTGTTACATGGATTAGATAAATCCTGGTCTTGATATGTACTCCTCTACGCGTCCCTTTAGAAAACCTGAGTGACACATTTTTGATCACCCTTTTACGAGGGGATACTTGATAACCATCTAAGCTTCCTCCAAAACGTTGATTTGCATTACCTCATAGTCAAAGGATCAGGTTGCGAGGTTCTCTGTGTTTTATCATCAATGGTGAACTTAGTAACTAGATCTCATTAAGATATAATGGTCGGATGTATGTCTATCATGTCATTCAACTAATGACATGACCTCATTGTCAATTGGCATAAATGCCCATGATCTTGAAACCCAGATCATCCTCATGACCAATGAACTAGTTCGCTAAAGGCAACTAGAGACACGGTTTGTTTACATACCACACGTGTATTAACGTTTCGTATTAACACGTTATAGCACGATATGAAACGTATTATGAACATATAGGAGATATATCAAATAATACACTCTATTATTTGCCTCTAGGGCATAACTCCTTCACCTTGAGCTTTGGAAGCATCCGTGCTTAGAAGAGAATCAACTTTCTTACTCTCCATCATCCTTTATCTCTTGGATAACATCCTTTGATTAAATTTTATGTAGACCACAAATGTCGGACTTTATTTTGCTCTGGTGCTAATATGGCCACAAAAGTCACACTTTATTTTGGTCTTGTTGTTTGCATCACAATACTTGCCATACTTCCATCCAGCATCATTGGAGTTGCCCATCAATGCAAATGTTGCTTCCTCGGGCTGGTGCATAATACCTTCACCATCAGTGTCCATGACATATTGCCTACAACAAACATCCAAAGACGAAGCCCTAAATCAATAAACGACTCCTACATGTACATCAATATGCTGCAGTTAGGCTACTAAGCAGCAACATCACAACCTCACACACATGCACACATGAGCTAGGAAAGAAGGGACGAGGGATACCTGAGAGATGCGATGGCCGATAGTGATTAGGTCGAGGGCAATCTCGATCTGGAGCCTGGGCGAAGATGGGCGAGGGAGTAGAGAGCAACGAGGGCGAGGGGGTCGAGCGGCCTTGAGGAAGAGGTGGAGGGCGGCGCCGACGGAGTTTCAGTGACGAGCCGGCGACACGGGTGGAGCTCCAGCGGCGACAAATTGGGTGTGCCGCCACCCTCCTCTCTTTCTCTCTGTCTGGGGTTAGGATCGAGGGTGGGAGAGGTCAATTTAGAACCCTATCTACTCGTTTCCCCTCCCAGATGGCCCAATTTTTCGATCTCCCGCCAAGGAGCCATCGACGCTCAGGCAACAATTTTTGCCACGCTTCGCGATTTCCACGCACCTAAGCGAACACTCAGCACTTAATCTGTCGCTTAATTACGCTCAACATTTTCTGTATGGTTAGGGATAAACTGAGCGAGAGGGCACCGCTTCGCTCCATTTTCTGCTTAAGCGCGTGCTTTTTTGAACGTTGATCCAAATCAAAAAATCATTCGAGGAGGAAGAATTGTTGAAGAAGAACTTAAAAGAACTCATGTCGGAAGACCAACACTTGTTCCACAAAGAATGCAAATGTGCATATATGCATCTATATCAAAACAAGGACAAAACATATGCATCGGAGTAGGATTAGAACTTACAGCAGTGACATAGATCATGGGAGGGTCGGAGAAGGCCCGCCACGGCTTCGAATCGAAGGGTGATATCCCAAAATCGATCGTGGACTGGCCGGATCGAGGGGATCCGTGGCGGCGGTGAAAAGAGAGAGCAGCGGCCAAAGGCTGGGAAGGCATCAAGTGCGGCTGCGAGGGGGAAATGGAACGATGGCAGGGTGCAGACCTATTCTTGGTGGCAAGAGAGCATGACAACAGTGAAAACCCTAGGGAGGGCGACACTGCTGTCAACTCCGTAAGATTCCCTTCCGCTCGTGTCCTGAATGTTCAGTGCGCATATTTTCTATGCACGATGTGGGAAGCGACAAATCAAGCCACTCGAATGGAGTATATTTGGGGTTCCGTGCTGAATGCGGTAGCCCATGAAAACTTTTGAGGGTTGGCCACTTTTACTGTAACTATGTTGTTCGCTTTTCAGAAGAAAACCACAAACCGGTGGTTATTTTACAGGTTTGGGGGTTATGCGGTGTCTTCGATCTAGAAGTGCTCTATCGACATGTACAATGGTACATAAGACTCTCTTAGCCTTCCACATCACCTAGAGATAGCAATACATATAAGTTATACAATGAATTATATCTCTTACTGACGTCTCTAATAACTAATGAGAATGATTTAATTTTAGTAGGAAATTATATTGCTAAGATAAGCCATGTGTACAATGGAGAAAATAACCTTCTCTTATTCTCTAAGATATTATGCCTTAGGTAAGGAAATACAAACAATTCCTTCTCCTCCAACTAAGAAAATATTTGATGTGGCGGGTCTAAGGAAAGGAAAACGATAGTTCCCCCGAGGGATTGATTTGTTCAATCCCTCAGGTGCTCTCTCCGCGTTGTTCTCTCACAGCCGCGCGTCCCCAAGCAGGCCCCACCCCTTTTTCTTATCTCTTTATCCCCTTCTCTTCTCTCCCATCTACGCGACCTCCGCATTGTCCTCCACATCCTCTCCTCCTCTCCCATTCTCGGGCTATCTCCCTGTCCAGGCCTCAAGGTCTCATCGGTGCCGTTCCTTCTCGCGGTTCGACACCGCCCAAGGTCCATAGGCACCCGGCGGTGGTCCTTCTCGCCTTGGTGTAGCGATGTCTGTGCGCGTCGGTGCTGATGCTACCGTTGCCTGTGGATGTGCTTCCCGCGCCGGTGGTGGTCCTGCCCGCCTCATGTAGCGATGTTCGCGTCGATGGTGGCGCTGCCGTGAGCATGTGTTGTCGGCGCTGGCGGTGGTGCTGCCCGCGCCTGTGCTAGTGCTGGTGCGGCCATGCATACTGCTACAAGGGGCGGCCATGATGAGGGGTGACCTCGACAATGTCCATTATTATGGACTTGGGTTGATGGGAAAGGAGAGTGTTGGTGATTTTGTCGGCTTATCAGACAAACAAGGATGGCGAGATTAACTCGAGTTCAGGTTCTCGTAGAGGAAACCCTACTCATGCCTGACTGATTTTTATTGATGGAGATTTACTTCACGACGGGTTGCTAAGACAATAACACTGTACCTTACTTGTCTACTCCTCCCAACCCTTATATGAGGGGTTGGGTCCTAGAGTCCCCGACGAGTCGGATTACAACTTGAATATGAATTCTACGACTATGTCGGTTTACAGTTTTTGGCTTTTGCTTTTATCATGACATTTGGTTCCTAGGCTGCGGATGCTCCCAGGACTCTTCGTCCCTTGTGGGATTTACGAGCCCTAGTTTAGATACGTACCAGGTATACCGATAGTAGGAACCCGATAAATCATACCTATGTCAGGTCAGGCTTGCTACAAGAGGTGGTCAGCCTTGCTACAAGGGCAACCGGGCTTTGCTACCGGCGGTTAGTGGCACTGCTACGAGTTGCGGGCGGTGGAGGCTGCTTCTACAACCGGCGGGGTGGTGTTGCTACATGCGGTAGCGGAGGTTTCTACAAGAGGCAGATGCTGCTACTATAAGCGTCATCAACGGTGTTTCCACTGCTGCAACGACATCTTCTCCGGTGACGGCTTTTTTTTTGCTACAAGAGGTGTACGGCTCTGCTAGCGACAACAAGAGGTGCTGCTACAAGGGGTGTTCGTTGTGCTAGCGCTGCGAGCTTCTTCTCCGGCGTCTTGGTGCTACGATGTTTTAGGTGTGAAGTTGGTTTTTGCTACTTTCATACATATTTTTGCTACCACAATTTTATGTGTTTGCTATAATAACGCAAAATGTTTTGCTACGTGGCGAATGTCCCTGGCGAAGTCGTGTTTGCTACATTTTCTTTTGCTACCACCGTTTTAGGGTTTTGCTACAATAATATAATTTTTTTCTACAAGGTCTCTGGTGATATTTCCATGCGAAGTTGGTTTTGCTATATTACGACTCCTCTTTTTCTATAAAGTCTCCCGCGAGGACTTGCCTTTTTATTGCTTTTTCTGAATTGAACCATTTTTCTACAAAACGAGACAATTTGTAACAAAAAATGGTCGGGATTGAAGCCTGACGGTCTGGGGAGGAGTCGGTTGCAATTATCCGCGCTAGGCGTCCGCTGCCCGCTGCCGTCACCCGCAGTGTACATGCCCTACAAGACGCCTGCCTCTAGATCAAGATCGGAATTGCTGTCCGATCGCAGCAGCGCCAAGTTGCCCCGGCGAGCGCATTGCAGAGACGACCGGCGGGTCGGTTGATCAGGCGCGGTTCCCGTGGAGGGGCGCCGGCCCGTCCTCGCTGCTCAACGAAACGCCCCCACGCGAATGCACGGGTAGTGCTCGACGATATGCTCCCGGTCCAGACGGGTGCACGGCGGCGGCCAGTGGTCGACGGAGCGTGTGAAAGAGACCGACAGTCCTGGCAACGGCCGTCACGTGCCTTTCTCACACCCACACAGCTCGCTCGGCAGGTGCCACAGCTGCGCCGCGGGGGAAGCGCCTGCCGGGTACTCGACGAAATGCCGCTGTCGCGAACGCACGGCCAGTGCTTCCGCGGCATGCTCCAGGTCCAGATGCACGACCAGTGGTGGACCAAACGTGCACCGGAAACGATCCTCGCTCGGCAGGTGCAGCAGGAGGTATTTCCTAAGTTATATTGCAGTGGCCTGTCGACCGGATTCGCAGGCTCAGTTTGCTCGACGGAGCAGGGATAGAGGGTGCCTCACACTTGTCGAGGATTCAATGTCGAGCGGTATCCTCTTCAGTCATAGCATTGCTGGGTATTGGCATGTTAGAATCAATGGAGCTATGCCATTGCAGATCTCATTCTTCTCTTCGCACATCTCCTTTCAAGCTGGTTGGACTTCATCGGCATCGGACTATGGGCTAAGTAACGTGCAACGGTTCAGAGCCTAGCGTGCAGTTCTCGATCCCTATCGGAGCTCCTTAACTCCGAAGATGGTCGAAGCACAGAGTTGGGCGCAAAGTTTGTTCTGCTCATCATCCCCGAACAACATTGGTAGTACAAGGAAGACGATCGAAGATTCAGAAATGTATGAAGAACCTACACAAGGTAATAAAATGTTTAGTTTCGTACTTCATTGCAAGTATAGCAAGATCTGACTGCTGCTTATATTTCAAACTATCATCAGAAGTTCAGAACTTGCCGGGCCAGCCTACATTTTGTACGAAGGGATGAACTCCTGCCTGCCTGCCTGCTGGTACTTATTCACCAATCACCAGTGATAATTTACTTCTTTGCTTGCCCTTAAGCTAGATCCACTCATAGGAGTGCACTGGCGTGGGGGCCAGCATCTTTTGGCAGCTGATCTTTGTGCCCAGCTGAGCTGCTTGGAGATTGTCATTTATGTTGCGATGATGGTGCTGGCCGCTTGGACATGAACACTTTTTTTTTCATTGACGGAAAGTCGGAAAATTTCCGTTATATTCTTTTGCCCTGGTCACGAATTAATGGCAAACAGAGAAATAAAAAAATCTAGCGGTTGGTGTCTGTTCCAAATTTAGATCCAGGCACAGAAAGGAAGACCTGAGGTTGGGAAGTCTTCCAAGGCTTCTGCATGTGGTGTAAGTTCTGGTTGGTGGCTACTAAAACCAAAACCGGTCTGTCCTCTGGCGGTCTGGGACATCAATGGCACTAGTACCTATTAATAGTTTTTGCCCAGCAATAATGCAACTTGGGATCTTTTCTTTCTTTGGATAAGAAGAAGGGGACGAATAGTGCACTGTATCTAACATGTGTCTGGCACTGTCAGTACTCACAGAGCACTCCAACAACCTCTGGCAGTACTACAATAAGATAGTCATCAAATGGAACTAAAAATAGCTAGAGGATCAAAAGCAGGGCATGCACATCATCTATGTTTTATATCTCTGGAAAGAGAGTTGTTAATTAACCAGTAGCTCATTTCCTTTTTCATTGAGTTCACGGTACATGAAGGCATTACTTCGGAAAAAAGCAGAAGATATGGTACAACATTAGTTAGCCCTTAAACTCTGCTATAATTATCTTACATGGCGATATCAAAATCTTGTTATTTTTTCCAATAGATATTGTTGAAGCGCCAGTCATGGCCTCAAGACAAGACCCCAGGGCAGGGGGGAATGGTTAGTTTAAAGGCCAAGTCTTCAGGCCCGGGTCAACCAAGGAGACGAGGACAAATCTGTGTATGTTCACACCTGTTGTGACTTGAATGATCTGAGTTGAAGAAAATACTGATGAACTTCCACATCAAAGAATTGTTTTGCATATTCTCTATTCTTGACGTTTTTTAGTAAATGAGAGGGATGTTACTAGAAGGAAGGTCGGCAGGAGGAGCCGAGAGGGAATGGACTAGTAGTATTAGTAGGAAGCTTGGTAGAAAGATCATGATCTTTCTTCCCTCCTCTAGAACACTGTCCTGGATGTCTATACAAGTTTGATACACTAATTTGACAGCACATCCTCTTGCAATCTAGTGAAAAGGTGCAAAATATTACTACTCCAATATGCTGCGATGTGAAGACATACATGCTGGACCCACACCTGTCTGTGCTGGCGCACTCCACAGCATTTATTTGACGAAGCTGTGAGCCTGTGAGTAGACTCCATAGGCTGAAACGGCTGCTGCTGTGCTTTGATGGCGTCTCAGCAAGAAAATTTAGTTTCTTAACAAAAAAAAAGTTTTCGGTCAGTATGAAAGGGTGTGACTCTGATGTCCACTTGTTCATCCTGTGCACTTTGCCCTCTCTGTTTCGTGGTAGGAATATAGACGAGGAGGTGTGCCCGAAGACCAACGACCAGCTGCAGATGAATCTCTGAGCTGAAATCCATGGTGGACTCCGGAGATCAAAGCGGCAATGGCCATACCCCTGCCGGCAACACTCCCGACGAGCAGCAGCAGCAGCAAGCACCGCCGGGAGCCGACGAGGCGGAGCTGCTGTGGAAGCTGCGCAAGTACCTGGTGCTGCTGGCCATCCTCGCCGCGGCCATCACCTACCAGGCCGGGCTGGCACCGCCGGGCGGCTTCTGGCAGGACAACAACCACGGCCACGTCGCTGGCGACATCGTGCTGAGGACCACCTACCGCCGGCGGTACCTCGTCTTCTTCTACTGCAACACCACGGCGTTCGTGGCGTCGCTCATGGTGCTCGTCCTGCTCCTGGTGAGGGAGCTCAGCCGCAATCCCGTCTGGCTCCGATCGCTCCAGCTCGCCATGGTCCTGGGCCTGCTCGGCCTCATGGGCGCCTTCGCCGCCGGGAGCTGCAGGGAGGTCAGGACCTCAGTCTACATCTGGGTGCTGCTGCTCGGCATCTTCGCCTACGTCGCGCTCCACGTGGTCTTCTTCCTCCATTTCGCGCCACCGTGGCTGCGCGACATCTTCTCGGGCATCCGTGCGCTCTGGAAGCAGATTCTGGGGCACGTTTTCAAGGTGCCTGAAGTAGAAAAGATAGCAGATGAGCAAGGAGGGGCAACAGACCAGCCGCAACAAGAAGAAGAGCTTGAAAGAGACCGCACCGAAGAACTTGAGAGAAACCGCAGCTCATTGCTGGTTCTCGCCACGCTGGCGGCGACGGTGACGTATTCGGCGGGGCTAAGCCCCCCGGGTGGCTTCTGGTCCGATGCCGGCAGCAACCACCTCGCCGGCGATCCGGTGCTGCGAGAGCACTACCCGCGCCGGTTCAAGGCATTCTTGATCTGCAATGCCACTGCTTTCGCTGGATCGCTTGTCATCATCATCATGATCCTCAGCCAAACCGCGGTGTCTCATGTCGTCAGGTCCAATGCTCTGCGGCTGTGCGTGCTCGTCAGCTTGTTTGGGCTTATGGGGGCATATGCTGCTGGAAGCTGCAGGGAGATCAAGACATCCATCTATGTCTTTGCTCTTGTTGCTGCAGTCTTTCTCTACCTCCTCCTTCAGTTTATCATGCCTATTGTGCCCAAGCCAGATTGTGTGGGGAACACCATCACATTTGTGAAAGAGAAGAAGAAACAAATGCTCAAGAAGCTGAATGATTTCATCATAACCCTGCTAGAAGAGCCTGAAACAGAGCATGGATCCAACAACAAAAACAACGCACCAGGCACTGCTGATGATGTTAAGGATGATTTTCAGAAGTTGCGCACATATCTTCTGTTGCTCGGCATCCTTGCCGCCACAGTCACCTATCAAGCCGGGCTGAATCCACCAGGTGGTTTCTGGACAGATAACAGTGATGGGCATACTGCCGGTGATCCAATTCTGGAGGCTGTCAGTCCGAAGCGCTACAAGGCATTCTTCTACTGTAATGCCACGGCGTTCGTCGCCTCTTTGGTCATCATCATCCTACTCCAGAGTCAGTCGATTATGATGCGTGCCATGAAGCGCTACGTGCTGCAGACGGCGATGACGCTGGTCCTCTTTGGTCTCATGGGGGCCTATGTAGCTGGAAGCAGCAGGAAGTTCTCGACATCCATATACGTGTTCGTCCTAGTCCTCCTGGTATTTGCCTATGTGGTGCTCCATGCCCTGCTATACATGGCTCTCAACACAGGGCTGAAGAGCAGAATAGAGAAGATAGAGAATTCAACGTCCAAGTTCTTCCTCTGCCATTTTACAGCTTCTTCAGAGACTGGGGATGATGTTGATTTGCGGAAGAGGCGCAAGTTTCTGCTGTTGCTCGCGATTCTAGCAGCTTCTGTCACATACCAAGCTGGCATAAGCCCACCAGGTGGCTTTTGGACTGACAACAAGAACGGCCACCGAGCAGGCGACCCGGTGTTCCGGGATGAGTTCCGATACCGTTACAGGGTGTTCTTCTACTTCAACGCCACCGCTTTCATGGCGTCCCTGGCCGTGATTCTGCTGCTTGTCAGCAAGAGGCTGTGCCACAGAGGTCTCAAGTGCTATGCGCTGCGTGCGTGCGTGCTGGTTGATCTCATCAGCCTCATGGGTGCTTTTGCTACTGGAAGCTGCAGAAAGGTGTCAACATCTGCATATGTTATTGTTGTCGTTGTTCTAGTGTTTGTCTATGTCATGACCCAGGTGCTGGTTCTGACATTTGCAAAGGACAAGGTGGATGTCCTCCTAGAGCGGTGGTCCAGGTCTTTCAAGCGCCAAGATCCATCTGTGGATCAGAGGAATAACATAGAGGTTACATCTGAGAATCAGAGGAATATCATGGAGCTTACATCTGTGAATCGGAGGAATAACATACAGGTTAGGGAAAAGAGCAGAGAGCACAAATGGCGCAAAGATCTGATGCTGATTGGAACACTTGCAATCACTGTCACATACCAGGCCGGTCTGCTCCCCCCAGGCGGAGCTTGGCCCGATGACAGGGACAACCATTTCGCAGGTGACCCCATCCTCCATGATACCAACCTAACACGGTACAAGGCATTCTTCTATTGCAACGCCACGGCGTTCATCGCCTCCATGGTCATGGTCATCCTCCTGCTGAACAACACAATAAGCAAGTACAAGAGATCTCTCCTTGCCATGAAAACTGCCATGGTATTGGTCCTGCTGGGTCTACTCGGGGCGTACGCTGCAGGCAGCTGCAGGAAGTTGAGGACATCTGCGTACATTTTCGCACTCGTCATTGCAGTGTTCATCTACATCGTCATTCATGTCTTGTTGTCATTCGACAAGGTGGCAAGGCTAGTGAAGGAGAAGGGGGAAAAGTGGATCACGTGTCCGAAGATGCCTGTTCTGATCGGAAGGGATTCAAACAATAAACCATCCATTGAGGAACCCGAACAAGTGCTTCTCCCGCTGTAAAGAGTAGCCTCATTTAGTTTTTAGCGGAAGAGTAGGCTCATTAGTGACATTAGGCCAATTTATCATGCAACAACCTCCAAAGTTTCAATCTCTGTTTTACGTTTGCTCAATGCTATTGTTAGGTGCATCCTTTACTTTGAATGTGGGCAAAATTTAGTACAGATGAGAACTGTGAGATGTGCAGTAGTTCTTTCGTAGTTAACAACTTGTAGAATTACCTTCTGAAATTAGTTTTCTTCTTCCTTTATTATCCTCCCGTCTTGGTATCCGATTTATTTCTCTGTGCACGGCACATCGACTGTTTGGCTTATGCAGAGGCTGGGTTTATCCTCCTTCTCGAAAAGAAAACGTCAACTGTTTGGATATACATAAATGTGCAGGTGATAGGGGAACCCAGGAAAGCAGTATTTGTTACTGGTGGAGACTGCTACCTGACAATACCCTATCTAACTTTGCGACCATAAACAAAGTCACCAGATTGTGAGGAGCAGAACAGGCTCCGTAGATGCTCGTTTTTTTCAAACATAGCAAAAGAAAGAAATACTAGAATAAATCTTCCAAATTTTCCAAGTAACTGTAGCTTACCACAGGAGTCTCTTTGGAAATGAAGCAAACCAGTCAGTCTCGGTCATTGTTCGGCGGTGGCACTAGCATTTTATTGGCACTTAATCATCGACGCCTTCACGGGGCTTGGGCTCTGGAGGTGTCCTATTCTTGGCTCTTCTAGATGATGTTCAGGTATTATCAACTTTCGGTGCTTTCCCTCATTATTTCTTCTCACTCTATGCAGTATTTCTACACTGTACTTTCTCTGTTTTTTGAGGTGTTATTCTCACTGTATGCCTTAATTCATGAGTGTGACCCCAAGGCATTGCATCCCTGCTCGGATAAGCGGCATGGGCCTGATTTTGCTAGGTGCAGAATCCCAAGATTTTCAGTTCATCAGCTTTTACCTGCTCTCGATAAAATTATTTGAGATATGCATGGCATCTTCAGCAGAATAAAAGGAAAACGAAATATCCAAGTTAGATGCAAAAAATATATCCAATTTACTCAATATATGCATGGATTGAAATACATGACACGGAATATGATTCATGAATCATGGACGGTGGGACTACCAAACAAAATCTTGTTGTTTCCCTGAACTTATTACGTTCCTCCGATGTGTCATATATGACCTGGTTCTTCGTTCTTCGTCTTTTCAGGTTGGCGCGGAGCCTCTCATGGGCATATTCTGAATCTGAAGCACGTCTCCATACTCAGTACTCAGGCGAATTCTGCAATCTTCAGACTTATATTAATGGAGATTTGCTTTGGTTCTATGAGCTCATGGTCGTGGGGTCTGCGAACTGCATCCTGGAATGGTCATCAGCCTCAAAACACTACGTGATTGTCCTGCCATATATAGCTACAACAGGCAGTATGAGGTTATCTTCAACCACAACACAGCGTTCAGCGCACCACTCATCAGCAGGAATTCATGGCCTGCAACTCCACTGCTTTGCGAGATCAAAGGAGTGAACATATCATGCATGTAAATATTTTATATCCGCATATACTATACATGTTTTCCCATTCACAGGAAGCATTCCAGTTTTCCCCTCGAGAATAATGCTGTGATTAACTGAATAGAAGCTTTAGATTTCACAAAATCACAAGAGAGCAATACTGTGAACACCACACTTATATGTAAACTACGTCACAACAGCTGCTGGAGTATGTAAGAACAACAGTTATAATGTAAAACCTACATAAAATTCGTCAAGAGCATGCTCTCAGCAACATATCATCCATTTTCTGGAATTGCAAAAACAAAAGGCAAGTGGCACAAACCAAAATGTACACCTGATGACCAAAGTTTCTAATACTGGAGAATGTCAGCTATTTCTATGTTATAATAATTACGGTCAGTGACAGACAACAGTTGACTAAACTTTCCTAAAACAGAATACAACATTCTAGGAAGAACAAGAGGAAAAAAAAGAGCAGCCCGTCAAGAATGCTACTTGCATATAGATTGGTTTGTCTTTCCTCAAAAAGGTCATGCTCAGGAGCAGAAAGGTGCTTTAAGCATGCAGGTATACATGGCATGCATAAGAAAAATAAATAGTAGAGGTTATAGCGTTAGTTCTTTGTATAACGCACGATGTCGCTGGCGAGGTGGCCGTGATCGCTGTCCTGCCAGAAGCCGCCGGGCCGGGCCAGCCCGGCCTGGTAGGTGGTGGCCGCGGCTAGGATGGCCAGCAGCACCAGGTACTTGCGCAGCTTCCACAGCAGCTCAGCCTCCTCCTCGGCGCCGGGAGTGCTGCTGGCTGCTGCTGGCAGGGACATGGCCATTGCCGTTTGGCTGTTGGCAATCGGCCATGGATTTTCAGCTCAAAGCGATTTCCTTGCAAATCTCTGATCTTTCTTCGAAGACTGTATCATCTGCTAAGTGGCGCTGCTGGTCTTTGGTCTCCGCCGCGTACACCTCATCTGCATCACACAAAGACAGAAGAGGGAAGTGCACAAAGATAAACAAGTGGACTTCAAAGCCACATCACTGTCCATGCCACGGACAAAAAACGTGGAACCTTTCATACTGGAAGGTACTTTCTTGTTTTTCTTTCTAAGAAACGAAACTTCCTTGCTGAGACGCCATAGAAATCGCAGCAGCCGTTTCAGTCTATATGCAAGTCTAAGTAGTGGAGTGGAGCAGCGAAGACAGGTTTTGGCCCAGCAGAGGAGCAGCTCACATGGCGGCATATTTTGCACAGATTTCACCAGATTTGGAATTGAAATTATACTAGTAACACACATTGCACAAACATCCTGTTCCAAAGAAAGGAAGAAAATTGTATCCATCTTATAGTATTCTTCATGCTGGATCATGGATAGATACATCATCTGTGTGCATTGCAGGATACTACTAGTCCTCTGCCCCTCTTTCTACCAACCTTCCTATTAATACAACTCCAAAGAAAGGAGTACAGTATATTTTTGTTAAATTATAACCTATGACAGGTGTGAACATACAGACTCGTCCTTGTCTTATTGTAACTTTGGTAGTCCTGGACCTGAAAACTTTCACTTAACCTTATCATTTTGGTCTCCATGGGGTCTTTTCTTGAAACCATGACCGGTTCCTCGACAATTTTATTTTCTTGAAGATAACCACATTTTGATATTTCTACGTAAGATAACTATATCACAGTTGTTGCTATGTTAGATAAGTATAGCACATTTTAAGGGCTCATTTTGTACCCATTTTTTCCCGAGGAAATGTTGCCTTGTGCTAGTACCAATGAAACAGAGATGTGCCCTGCCTTGTTTGTTGCTCCCTTGTTTGTTGATGAGAGAACCCCCGACTATTTTTAGTACCGCACAGAGGTTGTTGGAGTGCTCCTTAGATAGTGTTTTTTTTTTAAGTGCCACTTGCACCTGCACTATCAGCACCCCTTCTCTTTATCCAAGTTGCATTATTGTACTAGGGCGAGTTAATAGCATAAAACCACCGCAATTGTAGCAAAATTTACTGATTGGTACCACTTTACGTTCTGGGCACCAAAATCTACCACAAAAATCATCAGTTGTTGCAGAAAACATCAATTCGACGCTAAACTCGAATTGACAGCCATTCTGACATGGGAGGCCCACATGTAAGGCTGACGTGGCAATGATTGAGCAATATCCTAAGAAAAAATATATCAAAATATCTAAAGTGAAACAAAAGAATAAAAAAATAGAAAATGGGACCCCAGCCTTCGTCCCCGTGCTCCGGCGCTCCTAACCCCTGCTCCACCGCACCGCCGTCGGCCGGCCGGCCCTACGAGCCGCCGCCGCTCCATGCCCAATTGCGCCCCTGCCAGCGCCGTGCTCCACCGTCGGCCCATGCTCCGCCACCGCCTCCTGCTCCACCGCGCGCCGCTGGCCGGCCGACCCCGTGCTCAAGCGCTATCGGCCCCGTGCTCCACCGCACCGTTGCCGGCCCAACCTGTCCGAAACAGAAAGACGAACTCGAATTGATAGCATTCCTTATTAAGGGGAAGTCCTCCCAAAGGTCGGATACTTTATTTATTTCTGGGAAACGAACTCACTAGACTTGGCAAACCTATCAATAATAGCTATCCCGACAACTCGAATAATTGAGTTCCCCTGCTTCGCCGCCACCCCCGTGCTCCACCGCGGCGCCGCTGGTCGGCCTACCCCGTGCTCCACCGCGCCGTCACCGGTCCATGCTCCACCGCGCCGTCGCCGGTCCATGCTCTGGCGCCGCCGCTGGCCGGCCGGCCCCCACGCTGCTGTCGGCGCCCTGCTCCACCGCAGTGCCGCTGGCCGGCCTGCCCCGTGCTCCAGCGCTGCCCGCCTGCCCCGTGCTCCACAACGTCGCCGCCGACCCGTGCTCCACCGCGTCGCTGCCCCCTGCTCCGCTTGCCGATTGATGTCGGGTCTCTGGCCGACGCAGCAAAGGGCGGCGTGGCCCCCCTTGTCCGACGCAATTCCACCAGGGACGGGCTCGAGCGGCCAGATGATGGCGGGGACACCTCCGGCGCGTCGCCCTCCGGCGTGCCGGGCGGGCGGAGCATGGGGCCCTGCCGGCAGAGCGTTGATGGAGCATCCCACCACGTTGGGGAGGGGCGGCCGGCAGCGCGGGGGAGGGCCGCTGGCGGCGTGACGAAGGGGCGGCCGGCGGCACGCTGGCGGTGGGGTCTGGAGGTGGGAGACAAGCCTTTTTCCATTTTTTTAATTTTTTAGATTTTTAGTTTTTTAGTTTTTTCCCAGCCCAACTCAATAAATTATACATTTTTTGCCAACTCAGCGCTGACAAATGGGTCATAACTGTCAGTTTCAGTGTCAATTCACCACGTCATCTTTACAGGTGGGTCCCACCTGTCAGTACTGTCATCAATTCGTGATCAATTCGAGTTTAGATGCGAATTGGTGTTTTTTGAGACAACCGACAAAAAATCCGGTAGATTTTGGTACCAAAAACGTAAAGTGGTACCAAACAGTAAATTTTGCTGCTAAAGTGGTGGTTTTATGCTATTAACTCTACTAGGGCAAGCTAGTAAATTCTAGTACCATTGGTGCGCCAAAGAGGCAGAGGCCAGAGACCGGTTTAGGTTTAAGCAACCACCAACCAAAATTTACATCACACGTCCACATGAGGAAGCCTTGGAAGGCTTTGTGACCTCTCAAGTCTCGAGTCTTCCTTCCCTGTACCAACTGCTTTTTTTTTTCTTTTGATTTTCCATTAATTTGTGACCAGGGCAAAAAAAATTGACATAAATGTCCAAGCAGCACAAGCATAAATGTCCATGTGACCATGTCTAAGCAGATGAGCTCGGGACATACCTGGTACAGTCGCGCCGGTGTCTGCCACGAACGGCCGGCGCCCTACCGCGTGCGCGCTCCCCTCAGGCACACCAAGCCATCACGTCACTGGCCAAGTCAGCGTCAGCGTCAGCATCACTGTATCAGCATTGCCGATCAGTGATGGTCGGACAGCGCGATTGGTTACACCAATGCGTGCATCACTGAGAACTTGTAATAGTAAGGATTACTGGCAGAAAACCAAGTGTTAGCTCGGGGGGCTAAAGGTAGCCCTTTATTTTAAAAAGTTCAAAAACTCTATTTAAAAAATATTCAAAAAATTCTGAAAACGATCCTGGGTATAATCAACAATGCATTCTACAACCGTGCAAAATCTCAACGCGGATTACCTAGTATTCTGGGCTATACAAAAAAGATAAAAGCTGACAAATTTTGGCGTTTTGAATATGTGCGCCACACTTTTCTCATTTTTGTGTAGCCTGTAATACAAAGTAGTTTCACCCTGATTTTTTGCAAGGTTGTAGGATACATCCAAGGATTATGAGTCGACGAGTCGAGCCAAGTCGTTGGGATACCGACTCATAGACTAGTCTAGACCACTGCTCGACTAGACATGTACTTCAGCAGTAGCTAATACAAAATACTATTATGTATGGCGACCAGATAGGAGATTTAATAACTAAAAACTGACATAAGTTCAACACAAATTACATAACATAATAATGCTAGAATGTAGAACTTCATGTAGCAAGTCTAGATTAGCTAGGGTTCCCAATTTTCTTCCTGAGGGCGCCTCACTTATCCGGCTAAAATTGAGTCGATCGAGTCAAACAGCAGGACTAGTCTAGACTAGCAAGAAAATAAATGTTCCGTCGAGTCATTCTAGATCTCACAAGTTACTATCTAGTGGTAATGCAATAGAAACAACAAATCAGGAGAAATGCAGAGCCGATTTACTACCTGCTGGCAGGCAGGATTCAGTCTATTCATATAAGAAGTAATCTGGTCATGTGTCCTCACAATCTAGTCCAGCAAGTTCTGATAGTAGTATGAAATATAGGCAGAAAGTCAAAACTTGTTAAACTTGAAAATGAACTACAAAGTAGATTTGGTTACCTTGTGCAAGTTCTTCAGACCTTTTGAATCTTCGTGTTTGCCTGATATCAATATTCTTAGGTGATGATGAGCGAAACCAACTCACTTTGCGCACAAATAAGTGTATATCGCTTGTGCTAAATGTCCACTCTGCAGCAACAGTTGAAACTTGAACTGCTAACACATCCTAGCGTGGCTTACCAGGGGGGCCTCCTGTTAAGGTTGCCTCTAGTTAAAATCACGTCCTTAATTACCATCCATATAAGCACTTTGATCTTAATAGGCATTCTCACATACCTGGAGCAATAGAATTGGCAGCTTGCCTTTCCCATGGCAGACAATCCTGCAAATATATTTCATTAAAAACAACTGAGGCTGTTGCAACGGCAACCTTTTTGGTGTAAGAATCTTAACATTCGCAATTCGCATCATCCAGAGTGTCGCGGGGGAATAGTCAATGCTCCATATCGTTGTCCGGCCACTGAGTGCAGCCGTGTTTTGAACTTGAAAAGTGCATAGTTTACTTGACCCCAAAAGACACTCTAACCATTTTAAATCATCCACTTTCTCTATCATAAGACGAGCATGCGAGAGACAGGAGCTCCACGACGCGGTGTCATGTCATGTGCGCCTCCAGCGCCCGTCCTGCGTGTTCCCTTCTTTTTTTATCTACCAAAGGCCCAAGGGAGTTTGAATCTGGTTGAGTTGATGTCATAGGAACATCTATACATTGGATTCGAAGACTATTATTTAGTACTGACCGTACAAAACACCTCCAGAAGGCACCGGCAGTATAAGAACTTCTGAATTCACGAAATTTGGACCTTTGTATGCATTTTCATCGAGCGCGACTCAGGTAGATTTCCCAAAACAACCTACTAACTGAACTACTGTTAAAACCCCGTAGAAACCAGTAGTATGCGCTAAGCCAAGTGTATTTATAGTACACAACACAAAAACCCAATGCTTTAACACAACTGCCACGAACCTGCGTCGCAGAGTTGATCTGGTCCCTGGCCTTTTTAAATAGTTTATTAAATATGGCCTTTCCTGTTGTTTAGCAAAAGGCGCCAGTTCATCCGAAATGACGGGGAAGGCATCTCGATATGACAAGGAGACTCATCTCTTGTGATGGTCGTCGCTCAAGCATATGTAACAAAAAAATCCTCTTACTTTACTTTGTGACGCTTTGGCATGCTGTCACACTGACGTACAAACCCGCCGGCCGGGTGAGCATATATCTGAGGGATCTTGGAGAGTCTCCAGTCATCATCATATCTAATTTTGCTCTGCAGATGGAGGACAAGCAGCAGCCAGCAACGCCCGACAACGGCCAAAACAATGAGATCGCGGAGGCGCACGTCGTCGACCTCCCGCCGCCGTACCTCCCGTTGTCAGACCCTCCGCCGCCGCCACCGGCAAACAAGCTCATGCTGGACCTGAGCAAGTACATCCTGCTCCTGGCGACGCTGGTGGCCACGGTGACGTACGCGGCGGGGTTCAGTCCGCCCGGCGGCGTCTGGCAGGACACCGACGACGCCGCGGGCCACCTCGCCGGCGACGCCATCATCCGGACCACCAACTACCGCAGGTACCTGGCCTTCTACTACTGCAACGCCACGGCCTTCGCATCGTCGCTCGTGGTCATCGTCATCGTCCTCTTCGCCACCCTCCTGCACGAGAAGAAGAACCACATGGTCAACGTCAAGCCGCTGCAGGCCATCATGGTGCTGGACCTGCTGAGCGTCATGGGGGCCTACGCCGCCGGCACCTGCCGGGACAAGACCACCACCATCTACTCCTTGGTGCTGGTAGGCATCGCCGTGGCCTGGCTCGCCGTCCAGATGCTCTGGGCCTCGTTCAAGCGCTCCAGCGACGGCGACGGCCCTGTCGACGAACGGCTCCGCAAGGTCCTGATGCTGCTCGCGACGTTCGCGGTGAGCGTCACGTACGTGGCCGGGATGAGCACGCCGGGCGGCTTCTGGGACGCCGGAAGCGGCCACAGCCCCGGCCACGCCATCCTCAAGGACAGCCACGGCGCGCGCCTCACCGTGTTCCTCTACTGCAACACCACCTCGTTCGTCGCGTCGCTGCTCATCATCGTGGTGCTCCTCGACAGGAAGCCTCGCGTGAATCTGGCCTACGGCTGCATCACCGTCGCGCTGATTAGCCTCGTCGCCGCCTACACGGCTGGCAGCTGCAGGGAGACAGACACCACCGTCTACGTCTCCAGCCTTGTTGGTGCCGTCCTGGCATTCATTATAATCCTCCAGGTTGCACTTGCTCAATGTTGGAGGGAAACCATAAGCAAAATCTGCTGCTGGGACAAATTCAAAGAATTCTATGGTTGGGTGACGACAAAGCTGCGAGCAAGAGCTCAACCTTCAGGGGCGGGGAGTAATAGTAGCAGGTAACTACAGTACTGTACCTTCTTCTTCCTTCTCCTCTGCTCCGCATTCCCGTTTGCAATTGACCCCCTTTGCCATTACTAGGAAGGCAGCGGACAAGGCTAGCTCCCTTGTTCTATTGCTCGCCACTCTCGCGGCGACCATCACTTACCAAGCGGGGCTGAGCCCGCCGGGTGGCGTTTGGCCGGACAATAGGGACGGACATGTTGCGGGCGACCCGATCCTGCTGACAACAAACGCTAGGCGGTTCAAGGCCTTCTTCTACTGCAACTCCGTCGCCTTCGTGGCATCCTTGGTCGCCATCGTCTTGGTCCAGAACAAGTTTCTGCTCGAGGAGACCCACGTGCTGGAGGCAGCCATGATACTGGACTTGTTTGGCCTCATCGGTGCTTATGCCGCCGGGAGCTGCCGAGACGTAAGCACCTCCATTTACGCCATGGCCTTGGCGGGTGCCGTCCTGGTCTACGTGGTGATCCATGTCGTCTTCTTCACGCTGAACCATGCGGACACCATTACCGAGCAGCAAATCAAGTTGGTGGAGAAGAGGCGCAAGCGGCTGCTCCTCTTCGCGGTCTTGGCCGCGACCATCACTTACCAAGCCGGGTTGACCCCTCCGGGTGGCTTCCGGCTCCAGGACGATGGATCCAGCGGCCACTATGCAGGCGACCCGGTCCTCTTATACAACTTTCCCCGCCGCTACACGGCCTTCTTCTACTGCAACTCGGTGAGCTTCATGCTGTCCATCGCCCTCATCATACTGCTCGTGAACCGGCATCTATACAGGCCGGCCATTCGAAGCTATGCGCTCGCCATCTGCACGGCAGCAGGCATGTTTGCTCTGATGGGGGCCTATGCTGCCGGGAGCACACAGCATCTGAAAACATCCATCTACATCTTCGCGCTGGTGGCCGCGGTCCTCTTCGTTATAGCTGCAGTGATCCTTTTGTTCTTGGATAAGAAACAAAATGGCAACAGGGCCAGTCAACCGAAGCCAGAGAACAACGACGGCGACCAAGGAAAGACGGAGCATGCCAAGCGCAAATACTTGATGCTCCTAGGAATTCTTGTGGCGAGTGTCACCTACCAGGCTGGTCTGAGCCCACCTGGGGGAGCTTGGCAGAGCGACAGTAGCTGGTACAGCGCAGGCAACCCGATCCTGCATGACAACAGGAGGCCCCGGTACCTTGTTTTCTTCTACAGCAACTCCACCTCCTTCGTGGCATCCATTGTTGTCATCGTCCTGTTGCTGCCGCAGTGGTGGCGGAACAAGAAGGACTGGTCGCTCAAGGTGATGAACACGGTGATTGTCCTGGATTTGCTCGCTCTCCTAGCGGCATATGCAGCTGGCTCCAACAGGGGCTGGAAGACGTCAATGTATGTTGTCGCGCTGATCGCCGCCGTGCTGACCTACGTTGCAATCCATATCACGCTGGCATTGTCATGTCCACATCAGGATGAGAGTCCCGGCCGTGAAGAAAATGCTCCTCAGACACACCAGCAGGCCAACGGGGAGAATCAGGCACCCTTACCCGCAATCTGACCATCTTCATTATCAGTATGATCCGTGGCTCTGTTCATGAGAGTACTGGATGCGATTCCTCTGCAGTGTATGCTAGCCAAAATCCAAGGCGATTGCTATTTTCTGTATATTTACTTCTCCTTTCTAGATTTGTAGTTTACTAGTGTAAATTTATTACTCTAAATCCCTAATGCTAGTATGTTGGAGCACATTGAAAAAAAAATGTTTTTCTCCTAGTGCATATTTCGACTCAGGTGTACAGTTCAATCCAGTGGATTAGGTAGGTTCACACGGTAAGACTTTTTTTATACAGCAACACATGATTGATGTTTCGATGAGTAGGAGCATTCTTTGTCATTTTAATAAACAAATAAAAGGATAGCTTGCAGAAATTGGCAAAGAAGGATATCAACATCCGACCTATCCACATTAAATTGACCTTGGATGTTGCATTAGAAATTCGGAATGCAGCTTTCATATAGTGCTTTCAAAGAATCCTACTTTGTCCTCTACAACATTTATTTTCGTAATTTCTACCTTAAGGACATAAACTACAACGACTTGACTTTAGTTTCTACCTTGAGGACATAAACAATAACGAGTTGACTTTAGTTACTACCTTGAGGACATATAAACTAACGACCTGACAAAGTCCTTATCTTTGCAGTTTGCAGAGTTGTCTTCAAAGACTCTGACACTTAACTTTATCTTGTACTTCAGTATTAAGTCTCATAACTGGCATGTAAAATCAGGCCATTTAACCTAGGTTTGTCATGATCATCCCTTACAGTCAAAAGAAGAAAAAAGATATGATTATCCCAATTTGTCCTGGTGCCATCACATACATCCTGGTAAATATCGAGAATCAATTGTCACTAGATACTATATAAGGTTTCAAGTCCCATAAAACTAGAACATGGACAAAGAAGCTGTACTATCTTACGTCGCATAGCAGTTTTCATGAACTTGAAGACTAAAGCTAGAATCGCCTTATGACCGAACTTCCTACAGAAGCGGCTCTCAACTGTCCTATATGTGTTTCTCTACATACATTTGGTCAGCACTCTAATATTTGCACAAATAGCTTTTTCTCTCTCGCAGAAAACTAATCTTTCAAACCCACTTGTTTTTAGAAGCGTGAAATCTTATTTAAGTAGCACAAACATGTGAGTGCAGAGTTCATTTCTGTATCCTGATGAACCCAGGTTGAATTATTGCACAACAGAATTGGAGGTACTAATGAGACAAAGACAGGCTCATCCTTCGTTAAGACAAAGAAATTTCCACCACATGCAACTTGCATTATTTTGTGCTCCAATTTTGTCCCTTGCCATGGCAAATGATGAGGACCTTCAACTACTTTAGGTTGCTGGAATTTTCATGGCAAGTATTTAAGAACAACTCCCAATGTCACAGAATAAGAGAAACATGTTCAAGCAGCATCATGAACCACGATGCACAGAAAGATACAAGATAATTATAAAGCCAGACAAGTGACCGTTCAGAAAAAAGACAAGTGCAAGGCATCGTAGAGTGTACCTGAGGTGGGCACTCTACTGAAACACAGATGTGCATGATCCAGCAAGCCAATGGGGATTATGATCTGCACTCTCGGAATGATTGATCTCGCACAAGAAGCATAGTCTCCAAGAGGCATTTCACCTTTTAGTGAACCACCTGTGCAATCCATCGAGGGCACTTCATCGAACACGAACCAATTTACTCCCCCAGATAAGTTGTAGCATTCCAATTGTCTAACAATTGTAATACTACTTGGTCTAGTAATATAATGGCTACTTTCTATATATAATTGTTGCATCATAATTATATCATGCTCATGTCATCATGCCACCTTGCATTTGAGCATCATATAAAACCCTTTTTCCATTTGGTTCTTCTCTCATATGCATTATTAATTGTATTTGCCTCTTGATAATTGTATTTGAATCTTGATAAATGCTTGATGCCCAAATTGAGTTGGGGGCATATCTTTCATTCCACTCCACCACCTTTCTTTGTCACCACCTTATAATTCCACCATCCTAATTACCCATGAGCTTTTATTTTCTTTTGCCATTTAATCTAGCTCATGTGGGTAGGGATGGATCCAATTCTAATTTCTTTGCTTGGCCTTTATTCCACATTTTGGTAATGCATGGGAATCATGCCATGTTATATTATTATTGTTTTCACAAAATAAAACATGGCATTTATTACACATGCATGGGCCATGCAAC
Source organism: Avena eriantha (assembly GCA_910589775.1). Taxonomy (NCBI): domain Eukaryota; kingdom Viridiplantae; phylum Streptophyta; class Magnoliopsida; order Poales; family Poaceae; genus Avena; species Avena eriantha. Next base: position 137,200,690 of record OU342744.1, on the reverse strand, counting down.
CATCACCCCATTCCATTCTTTTGGATTTTACTTGGATTTTGGGTGGTTTATCTCTTTTGAGCTCTCTTCTCTCTCAATCCTTTCCACCTTGTTTGGTTTATCCTTGCCATGTGCCCATCAAGCCACCCTCACATGTGTAATGCCATGCATGGTCATGAAAAACCCTCCCCATCTCCAACTTTTTCCCCACACTTGATCAAGACATGATCATGCATCTTTTAATCCCTACACACTACCTCACCCCTCACATCTCCATATCTCCATCAAACCCTACTCCTCCTCCCCTTCATGCTTGATCTTGCTTGGGGCATGAGTAAACCCTAACCACCATACCATCCTCTACCCTAAACCCCCTCTCTCCAACACCATCATGTCACCCCTCTTTTAAACCCTAAGTCCTACCCTACCCTAAACACCTCTCTCCACTTCCCTCTATAACCCTAATCACCATACCTAGTTAAACCCTAACTACAAAAACCTCCCCATGCCGAGCCCCATCTCCCTAGCTGCTCTCTCACCTCTCTCTCCCTGCCATGCTGGCCCAGACCTGACCTACCCCATGCTAGCTACCCTCTTTAACCTAACCCTAACCCCAAGCCTCCCCCTAACCTAGCCGAGGCTAACCCGAGCCTCCCCTCTCCTTCTCCCTTTCTCTCTCTGCCACAAAGGGGCCACACGACCCTGCCTCTCCTTGCCCACGTCCTGGCCCACCTGGCAGCCCTACCCCCAGCCTGCCCTGGTCGTCCACGCCCTGCACGTGAGGAGGAGAAGGACAAAGGTGGCCGACGCCACCTTTATCTCTAACCTGATCCCCACGGCGCCTCCCCCTCCTTTTCTACGTTTACTCTTTCCCCACGCTTCCTCTGCCTCCCCCAGATCTACCCCGAGCCGCTGCTACGACACTCTCCTTCCCCTGCCACCATCTCCTCTCTCGCCGGCCACCGTCGGACTCCACCTCCACCACTCGTTCTAGCCGGCTGCGTGGAGTTGTGGTTGTCGAGGAGGACCTGCGTGCACCTCTGCGTCGCCCCGTACGCGCCAGCGAGGAGGAGAAGGCCAGTACACGCCGTACACCGACGCACCGGCCGGAAACCCTAACTGCGCCGGCCGCCTGCCTCGTCGTCACCCTGCTACTCCCCGAGCCGATCCGACACCATCTTCCTCTCCGCGGTAACCCCTTCTCCCTCTCTGACACCCTCTGCCTCGCCGTAGACCCCTAGCTTCGCCGTTCGTTTCGCCGAACACCCGCTGTGCACGGCGGCCACTGGCGTTCGCTCGTCACCGCGCCGCGATACGACCTATCTAGCCGCTCTCCTGTCACCTTCCGAACACCTGCCGCACTGGTTACCACCCTCAGCGCGGGCGCCCCGCGACGCGGGTTCGATCCCCCGCGCCGCGCTCCGCGTCGGTCGATCACCGATCTGTCGATCGGTTCAGAGAAGATCAACAGCACGGGCAGTTGACGCTTTACAAATAGCCCCCCTTTTTATCTCTCGCTCAACCCGCGGTACTCGCGACCCCACCTGTCCGCGTCTGGGAAATTTTTACAGAAAGGGACCCTGGTTTTCGTAAACCTCAACCCGCGCTCCAGCACGTCCCCACCTGTCATCCTCTGCGGGTTCAGCCACTGGCACATGGGCCATAACCTGCTGGCCCCACCTGTCATCCGCAGTGGCTAGTCAGGCTCCGAGTGAGAAGAGTCCGCGGCCGTGCAACATTACCCGCTGGGCCCAGATAGCGCCGGCCCACCCGTCAGTGACTTGGGCTAGATCTGGCAGGGTGTAAAAAAGTCCTGACGATTTTCTGTTTAAACAAAATGTTTTCATTAAATGTTTTAATAAGAATTCAAATCTGTTTTTAAATAACTTTTAAATTATAAATCCAAACAATACAAATGATATATGTTTTGGAATCAGAAAAATGTGAGGATTTCAAATATGCTATTCAAAATAATGTTTGAACACTTAAATTTCGAGATGATTAAAATTACAATAAAGTACCCTTTTCTTAATATATTCATAACTTTAAATCTATAACTCCAAATTTGATAAATAATATGTCTAAATTGATCAGCGTGATGAGCCCGTTCTATCTATGTATTCCTTGTTCTGAATTGAAGCATGCATCATGTCATTATTAAAAATCAGAACTGTTTATGGCAATAAAACTTGGCTAAATAATTAATAAAATGCTTTATTCTTGTACCCACACCTCATCCTTGCCATGCTACTTTAATGCCATGTAAATTGTGCATCATTCATCATGGCATGCTTGTTTGCTTGTCGCATTTTAATTCATATGCTTGTGTACTTTATTTATGTTGGCCCTTGTTTGTTTGATTCTTCTTCGAATAGACGCCCAGCAGGAGAATTACCAGGAATCACAGGAGTTCTACCCAGATCCATCTCTCGCTTCAACTGAGCTGCCAGGCAAGCACTACCACATGCTTGCATACATATAATACCTATTGCCTCTATCTTATTCTTGCATCATTGAGTCGCGATTGCATTAAATTGAATCCCAAGTACTGCATAGCCTTTACTTTTAAACCCCACCGATCTTGTTCCTCCATCCCATGAGTCATTACTACAGGAATTGTTTGAGCCATACGGGTCGTAGAAAAGCATGTGTAGGGTATGTGAGAGTCTGGTGGACAACGAGGTACCTAAATAACTTAACCTGAGTAGTAATGGGATAACTAATAAAAGAGGCACCGGTGAGCAATATCTGTTATTTGGTTTTTCATGCTCACTTGTGTCCCGTAGGACCCTGAGTACTTGATTCCTGTTCCTTGACTATTCGCACTATCCACATCCGGGAGGCCTTATGGACCCCCCTGAGCCAGAGCTTGATTCATTCTTATTCCTTGGGACCACAAATTAGTTTGGGGTTTTATTACTATCCTGTATTTATGTCATGTTTACTGTTTATTTACGATTGTGCGAGGAGCACCTGTATTGTTTTGGATTGTGACACGTTTTCGCTGTATCGACAAGCCCATTCACATTTTCGGATTCCCAGTCGTTTACCGCCGTCCACACAAACCTTGAGTCCGTCTCGGAGTCAGCTAGCTTCGTCGCGGGTAGCTTAATGGGGTGGCCCCCTGAAATATTTTTGAATCCTGTGATCGCTTTGTCGTGAATGCCTCGTTGGGTTTTGAGTTGGTTCTTCCGAGGTTGATCGAGTGTGTGTTGCTATTTGGGCACCCCTGCAGGGTAAATCTTTCTGAAAGCCGTGTCCACGGTTATGGACGACTTGGAGCACAATTTCTCGATCATAGACAAGTCTAACTAAAGTACCGCTTTTAAATTGACTAAGTACCTGACTAGTAAATAGTGCAATACTCATGGAATGGTTAATAAAACTACCAACGGATGGGGTTGTTCGTCCGCTTCCTCGTTGGTAAGCGAGGAGGAAGATGGATCTGTTAATTATACTGTTATAACTGTTGTTCTTAATTCACGGACATCCGTCTATCATTGGTTAGGCGGATGGTTAGCGAGTATCTCTAGACTTGTTAGATATTATCTTTGGCTGCATTTGCGTCACCCCAGGTTGTGTCCCCTTTAGTGGCATAAAGACTTGCTGAGTACCCCTAGGGTCTCACACGATAAATTGTTTGATTCAGATGAACATGTGTACTCGCAAGATGGATACTGGGTGGAGGAGACAGGTGATGTTGGCAACGATCACTTGGTGTAGAGATTCCGGAAACGGGGATCCGTGAGATCTGTGGGCGGGATGTGTTTATTTATGTGGCATCTTATGCCGATTTGCTTCTTATCCGTACTCGGATCTTGTTTACCGCTTCCGCCTGGTACTCTGATGTTTGATGTATGAGGAGCTATCCGAAACTATTATATCTATCTAGGATATTTGGATCTTGCCGTATGGCGTTGCAATATTTCTATTTCTTTTAGATGGAATGGCTCTGAGGACTGTTGTATGTGGCTTGCATACATACTCACTTGTGTATGTAGTTGATCCCTTCGCCAGCCGATTACGCCGCTCGTTCTTATCCCGATGTTCTGAAAGTAGTTAGGACGACCGAAATGTCTATCGTGAGTGGCCCCGGGCCCCACCGTACTATTTTAACCACTTTCGCTCGTCCAGACATGTAACTAAGAGCATAATTCACCGAGGTAGTTACATAAGTTCCATCTAAAATGCCAGCTCATGACAAGCCTTACGCCAACAGCCTCCTATACAATATTTCCCTCCGTCAGCATCCTGACATGTTGCACTGTCCTCAGACAATGCAACTAAATCATTATACAAAGAAGAATTAGCTTAGTCTCCTTATGTAATAATGGAATAACATATGGTAGTTGATATGAATGATTGAAGCTAGTAAGAGACAAAACGATAAACATGTACATTTCTAACTTCAACTTGGGTGTAGTTGATGTTTATGTATTGGCATACAGCTAATACGCAAGTATTTTCTGGCCACATAAAGTAAGCATTTTCCTGTCCATGCAACCGCACTTCCCCTCTGGCATGACAAGGCTAATGACACAAAATAATATTTTAATGCATTTTTTATAAATTGCCAAATAAAATATCTAATAGAAAAACAAGTATTGCAACTTAAAGTATATGCAGGAAAAAGAAGTTACTGAGATGTGAATAAACTGCAGCATGGTCTGATGGTCAACTGAAACCTGGCTGTAAACACTGACAACTTCAAACTCCTCAACTCACAAATGTTTGTTCGGTTGCAACACAAGCTTCAGAAAGACAAAGGGATAAATAATTTATACAAGAAGAAGTGATTGATTCATGCCATGATTAGCAGATGCCAGACAGATAGGCAGATGCCAGGGAAACATCGTACCAAACCAAGGTGTTGCGATGTAATGTGCTCCTGCACTGCTATAAAATCAAGAGATAAACTGAGAACATCATCACCTCAAGGTGCCTTGTTCCCACTCTGCCACCACTATGCAAATGCCTCCTAGCAACCAACTAGTATCCAACAATGCGAAGGAGCCAAGTAGCACAAAGCCTTCAGGTTCAACGGAGTACCAGCTGAGGAAGTACCTTCTTTTGCTAGCCACTCTGGTAGCAACGGTGACATATGCGGCAGGGCTCAACCTGCCAGGGGGAGTCTGGCAGGACACGCAGGATGGACACCTCGCCGGCGATCTGATCCTTCGTGATACCCACTACCACCGTTACCTTACTTTCTACTACTGCAATGCGACTGCATTCGCCGCGTCACTTGTGGTATGCCTCCTCCTCCTCATCCTTAACAGTGAGAGTAAAGCCTGGGCAGCTGCGCTGCGGGTGGTCATGGTTCTCGATTTACTCGGCCTCATGGGGGCCTATGCTGCCGGGAGCTGCCGTGATGCATTCACAACCATCTACTCCTCAGTGATAATGTGTTCCCTCCTCGCGTACATCGTGATTGCTTTCTTTGCCTATATCTACTCCATATTGGTCCCTAACAATCAAGATAAGAAACTTGAGAAGAAGGAGAAGGGTCCTGTCAAACAAGAAGAGAATCCTGAGAATCAAGGCGAGGATTCTGACACACAGAAGCGTGAAGACCAGCACGAGGATTCTGACAAACACAAGCGTGAAGATCAGCACGAGGTCTTGATGCTACTCGCAACCTTTGTTGTTACCATTACATATGTGGCTGGGCTGAACCCACCGGGTGGCTTCTGGAGCAACTCCGAGGACAGCCACCGTGTCAGTGACCCAATTCTGCAGGACCACAACTCCAGCCGCTATCAGGCATTCTTTGTCTGCAACACCACTGCATTTGTTTCATCCCTTCTTATAATTATGCTGCTCCTTGACAAGAAGCTGATAATCTCCTTACCTGCAAAGAAACTAAAATCTGCACGGTTTGTCGCATTATATGGGTTCATCATTATTGCACTATTCGGCCTTGTTGGCGCCTATGCTGCTGGGAGCTGCAGAGAGCTTGACACCACCACCTATGTTGTTTGCCTGATTGGCGCGGTTCTTGCATACATCTTCCTTCAAGTGGCTATTACCAGAGCCATTACTGAAAAAGCTCCATTATGGCTGCAAGAAATAAAGAAATTATTCGTTGAGCCAAAAAGGTATGTAAGCGTTAGTTCTTCTCCATTTGTATCCTCCAACTTAACTATGTTTAACTCTGTACTGTGAAATTAACAGGGACAACGAAGCACAGGGAAAGGCCAAGACCGAATCACAAAAGAAACCCAAAGCCAACGAAGCACTGGAAAAAGCACGCAATCTTGTCATATTGCTTGCTACTCTCGTTGCAAGCATCACTTACCAAGCTGGGCTAGATCCACCGGGCGGCCTCTGGCCAGATGACCAGGATGGGCATAAGGGTGGCGACCCAGTACTGCTCACAACACACCCAACACGGTACAAGGTGTTTTTCTATAGCAACTCAGCAGCTTTTGTGGCATCATTGATTGTCATCACGATGGTCCGGAGTAGTTCTCTACTTAAGCGCCATATGCTGGAGGCAGCCATGTTATTGGATTTATTCGGTCTCATAGGGGCATATGCTGCTGGTAGTTGCAGGGATGTAAGCACCTCCATATATGTGGTCGCCTTGGCTGGAGCTGTCCTTGTCTATGTGGTGATTCATATCGTTTTCTTCACATTAGACCACAAGGACAAGCAAGAAGATGCTAATCTGCTGGACAGTAGGCGTGAGGTTCTGCTTCTCTTGGCAATCTTGGTTGCTACACTCACTTATCAAGCTGGGTTGACTCCACCTGGCGGCTTCTGGTCAGCAGACGACAACTTAGGGCACCAAGCAGGATTCCCAGTCCTCTTAGATAACTATCCTCATCGTTACAGGGCATTCTTCTACTGCAATGCGATGAGCTTCATGGCATCCGTGGCTCTAATTGTCCTCCTTGTGAACCCAAATCTATACAGGCCAGGCATACGGTGTTATGCACTCTATGTCTGCATGGTGGCTGGCATGTTTGGGCTCATGGGGGCCTATGCTGCTGGAAGCTCCCGTCACCTACGAACTTCCATCTATGTATTAACATTGGTCGCTGCAGTGTTTGCCTTTGTAATATTGCAAGTGGTCATTTTCTTCTGGGTACAGAACCAAGAGAAAAAACCCTCTGAACCAGCAGCAGGCAACACAGGGAAGGGGCTATCAAGGAAAGTAGCCAGCATTGATGTGTATTCTGTTCCAGTAGCCCAGGAGACAACAAATGTGCCCTCTGGGCAAGTAAACAGCAGTGGTCAGTCCTCTGAAGGAGGATCCCATGACAGAGATATTGAATCATCAGGATTAAGAAACAATGACCTCCATGTCGAAGAAACCACTGACAAGAAACTCAAAGAAAAAACAGACAAGGACCTGCGGGAGTATTTGATGCTTCTAGGAGTCTTGGCGGCGAGCGTGACATATCAAAGTGGCCTAAAACCACCAGGAGGTCTCTGGCAAGACAACAGCAATGGACACTCTGCTGGCAATTCAATCCTCCACGACATCAACAGAAGCCGGTACCATGCTTTCTTCTACAGCAACTCTACTTCATTTATGGCTTCTATTGTTGTCGTCGTCTTGCTTCTTCCAAGGACGCTGCATGACCACAAGTTGCTACTCTGGCCAATGCACACAGCCGTTTTGCTAAACATGCTCGGCCTCCTGGGTGCCTATGCAGCAGGCAGCACAAGAGACTGGGAGACGTCCAGGAATGTCATCTGTCTAGTCATCCCTGCGCTGGTCTGCATTGCAGCCTATGCAGCATGGTCATTCTGTCAGAAGAGAAAACAACGTCAGAAAGGAAATTCCACATCAACCAACTAGTTATGGGGAAAGCTAAGGCGTCATGTGACATTTTGTCTGCTTCCAATTTGATCCAGCTGCAACATCTGTATGTGTATTTAATATATTGAGTTCCTTCTTCACATGCATTTTTCATATGATACTCTAAAGATATGTATTACAAATTAGCTGAGGGAAATGACCTTGTAGTTTCAGCATTCTAGCTATTGTGTATGACTACGAACATATATTCAAACATAAAATTTACTGATGCTAAGCTGTGATTTCGAGCTTCTTCATTGGTCTCTGTGGAAGGTACTTCATGGCTTTGTGTAGCAATTTCAAGCATTTGTTCGCTGGCAGCATTACCGGTTACGAGGTCTATGGTGTATTGTCTGTGTGTTGTAACCGCGGATGTGTTAGAGCTAGGCCCGTATATATGGAATTACATGTATAGCAAAGAAGAAAGAGGAATTTATATGTAGGCACCCCCTCCCACGCAAGCGATTAAATAAGACCGCTCGCATCATCACCCAAGCAAGCAAGCCGACACCCACAGCCTCTTCCTTGATGGTGTCTGGGAGTTGTGAGATGTCAAGGTACTCGCCACTGAAGACCATTGCGCTCTTCTACTTCCAGATCCACCAAGCGGAGAGCCATGACCAGAGAGGACAGGACCTTCCTCTGTGGTTTTGGAGAAGATTTCATGGTTTGTGAGATGTGACCACCACTCACATTTGCCCTATCAATCACAGGACACAACACCTCATACCACAACGAGCAGGGAAAAAGCAGTCAACAAACAGATCTATGTCTCAGTCGATTGAGATTTTCTTAAGTCTCAAACTCTCAATCACCTGAGAAAATCTCAGTCGACTGTCGCACAGCCAGGTGAGCGGGGCAGACCCTAACGAGCCAGGAGAGGCAGCACGGCTGATGAAATAACTTACTACGAGAATAGTTTAGCTTCTTGGTGTTTCTGTTCCAACTCACAGATATGTGAAAGCAAGAAAAGCTTATGCTCAGCTCATGCAGGTCACACCCGAAATGCATGTGTTCACGCATTGTGAAGATGAACGGTACACTAACACAAGCCAAGAAGCAATAGAAGCCGATACCTAGGGACCATACCTGGAATTGGAGTGTGTAGGTAGGTATGTCGTTGCGCTTGACAGCATCACAACTGAGCACATCCCATGTATGAACTCAGCTGCGCTTAATGCCGTCCTCACGTTCTTTAGCTTCAGTGACGACGCGGGCCTGCAGAGGAGTTCCGTCGCGCACGAACTGGACGCGCGGTCCTACTGGGCATTCCGTCGAGCACCTGCCGGGCGTCCCCCGTCCTGGGAGCGTTTCGCCATATAGAGCAGCCCGCCGTCCAGCGCGACACGGCCCGTCACCCGTGAACTAGCATCGTAGAATTCTGGTTCTTTCCATTCTAGAGAGAATGTTGCTACTACAAGAGAAGTTCCCGATCGAGTCCGGTGTCTGCGCGAATGTGGCGCGTGCAGGTGTTGAGATCAGCGTAATGACTCAGAAAGGGCGCAGGGGAATATACATCGACTGCTTCAGGAGGAGTGTGCTGATTTTAAAGGAGACCGCCCGCCCATGTCCAGAAAGCGGAGAGGACGGGTCGATGGCGAGCGTACGATCAGGACGGCCGCAACCGGCACCGGCAGGACACCGGAGGCGAGTTTTTTTTTTTTTTTTTTTTGAGACAGCGACACCGGAAGCGAGTTTGCATCTCAATTCTCACGTTCGTCCTCGTTTTGTACCGGATGTTTCGAGAGGATTGGTAATTTAGGAAAATATAAATAATATACTCCCCTCCAACCCATATTAGTTAACTTGCGTTTGTCTAGATTCGGATGTATCCAGACATGTTTTATTACTAGATACATCCAAATCTATATAAATCCAAGTCAACTAATATGGGTCAGAGAGTATTAAAATTTGCAGAAAAATAAGATTTATCTATCTATACTTAAATAGCACATATTTATAGTAAAACATAAAAATATTACGAAACGGGCATAAAAAATTCAAAAAATTTCCAAAAAATATAAAACCTTCGCGTGGTGTCATATTATGTGATATAGTTGCAAGGAAAAATATCAAATTTGGAATATTTTAAATATCACAGAAAAACCTTCTCAAAATGAGCTATCATGCTCGAGGTTTCATGGTTTTCAGACCAAACGACTAATGTTATGGCTAGAATCACAACATAGTTTGTGATAATGTGTCTATATTGTACACACATGTACATATTGGGATGACTTACAATCTTGCAAAAAGGAAGTTTTCCTTTTCATCGCACCAAAAAGCTATTTTCTATTTTCCAAGTGCTAAAAACGGGGTGTTTTGTGAAGTAACCACCAAATAAAAGTTTCACATTGGTACTGCCCATTTTTTAAAAATACTAGACCATCTTACATGGACAATTTCCCAACCGGGATATTTTAAACCTTTCTGTCCGCCCCTCATAAAAAGACAAACTCTTGTTGAATCGGTAGAAAGTTAGTCAAATTTAAACTACATGTACATGATATAATGCACATTATTTTTTGGAAAAATCATTTTTAGGTTTAAAATATGCTATTTCATCAGAGATCCACTTCAAGTTTAGCGAGGCTCAACCCCGAGCTAAGAATCTTCATGTCCGCCGTTTTGACAATAGTTTGAAATGGGCATAAAGAATTAAAAAATAATCCAAACAATATAAAACCTTCGTGTAGTGTCATATTATGTGATATAGTTGCAAGAAAAAATATAAAACTTGAAATATTCTAAATATCACAGAAAAACCTTCTCAAAATAAGCTAGCATGTTCGAGGTCTTATGACTTTCAGATTAAACGACCAATGTTATTGCTAGAATCGCGGCATAGTTTGTGATAATGTGATCATATTGTGCAAGCATGTGCATCTTGGGATGGCTTACAATATTGCACGAGAAAGTTTTTCTTTTCAACGCACCAAAAAACTATTTTCTATTTTCCAAGTTCTAAAAAGGGTGTTTTATGACGCAGTCACCAAATAAAAGTTTCACATTAGTACTACCATATTTTCAAACATAATAGACCATCTTACATGGATAATTTCACAACCGGTGTATCTTAAACCTTTTCGTCCACCTCTTATGAAAAAATAAATTTCTACCGAATCGGTAGGAAGTCGGTCAGATTTGAACAACATGTATATGATCTAATGCTCATGTTTTTTTGGAAAAAATATTTTTAGGTTCAAAATATGCTATTTCATCAGGGATCCACTTCAAGTTTAGCGAGACTCAACCCCGAGCTAAGAATCTTCATGCCCGTCGTTTTGACCACAGTTTGAAACAAACATAAAAAATTCAAAAACGATCTAAACAATGTAAAACCTTTGCATGGTGTCATATTATGTGATATAGTTGCAAAGAAAAATACTTAGAATATTCTAAATATCACAGAAAAACCTTCACAAAATGAGCTAGCATGTTCGAGTTTCATGACTTTCGGACCAAACGATCAATGTTATTGTTAGAATCGCAGTATAGTTTGTGATAATGTGTCTATATTGTGCACACATGTGCATCTTGAGATGGCTTACAATCTTGCGGAAGTTTTCCTTTTCATTGCACCAAAAATCCATTTTCTATTCTCCGAGTGCTAAAAACAGGGTGTTTTGTGAAACAGCCACCAAAGTTTCACATTGGCACTAACCCATTTTTCAAAAATACTAGACCATCTTCCATGGATAATTTCCCAATCGGTGGTATCTTAAATCTTTCTATCCACCCCACGTGAAAAAACAAATTTCTGTTGAATCGGTAGGAAGTCGGTCAGATTTGAACTACATGTACATGATCTATTGCTCATGATTTTTCGGAAAATTAATTTTAAGGTTTACAATATTTTATTTCATGAGAGGTCCATTTCAAGTTTAGCGAGCCTCAACCCCAAGCTAAGAATATTCATGCCCACCATTTTGACCATAGTTTGAAACGACCAAATAAAATTAAGGCTAGAATCACGACATAATTTGTGATAATATTATATGAATATCATATTTAGATTCCTCTCATTTTTCTGATTGATTTAGACATATTATTTGTCGAATTCCGATTTACGGATTTAAAGATATTAATTATTCCATGTTAAATAGAAAAATATAAAAAGTAAAATCATTATATTTTTATTTGAGTTCAATAATATTATAACTTATTTATCATTGTTTACTTAAATAATTGTTTGTAATTTCAAAAAATAAAAACAAGTGACATAATGATCTAAGAGTTAATAGGATTAATATGATAGTATTGACAACAAAATACAAATTGCTTCGTGAAAACTCATCAGGAAGGAACAAAGAAGACAAACATGCTGTGGATGGAGTAGTGTGAGGATAGGTGACCAACCAGGAAGTTTGACAAAGACTTCAATTTAACCAAAGATTAAGTGTAACTAGTGTTAAAAATATTTCAAGTGAGAGATTAACGAGTCAAACAATTCAAAGATTAAAAAAATTTAAAAATTGTTTTTTAGATTAAAACCGGCTGTTAGGCTACGCCGATGGGGCTATGCCGAGGGCACCTATGCCGATGGCCAAAACTTCATGTGCCGACAGGGCATTACGCCGAGGGGCTACATTGAGGGCTGTCCTCGGCACACCTGTGCCAAAGGCATTTTAGGTCTGTGCCGAGGGCAGTTGGCCCTCGGCACACCGACGTTTTCCTGTAGTGTACGACCGACCACGGGGTTTTCTAGGGTAAGTGGGGTTCATCCCCGTTAATAATGGACAACAAAATGGCCATTTCGGGTTTCCTCAGTGTTTCAGGCAGGGCCGATTTGACCCCTCATATCCCTGTGGCTAGTGATGGCCTTATTGGCGGTTTAGTTTTATATTGGTCACGGGAGATTGAAGTGGAGTTGCAAACTTTTTTAGACCAGCATATTGATGTGCATGTTGTGAATTCAGGAGGTGATGGAAAGAAGTGGAGATTTACATGGTTCTATGCTAAGGCGAAACATAGTGAACGTGCGGAGAGATGGACCTTGTTAAGATGGTTGAGTTCCCAGAGTGAATTGTCATGGTTATGTGGAGGCGATTTCAATGAAATTCTATTTTTTTTGAATATTTTGGCCAACATGAACGACATGAATGGAAGTTCAGCGGGTTCGGGGAAGTGGTTGATTACTATGATCTCCAAGACCTAGGTTTCAATGGAGCTCCATCCACATGGGATAATGGACAGATGGCAGAAGCTAACGTGAAGGTACGACTAGATCGTATGCTTGCAAATCCGAGTTTCCTGGCTCTCTATGGTAGCACTATTATCCGACATATTCCTTCACTAAAATCGGATCATTGCATGTTGGCTGTAATGGTACGTAGATTTTTTGATCCTACAGAAACAGGGGGCCGTCCATTCATGTATGAGGATGCGTGGCAGCATGAAGAGGTTTTTTGGAAGCAATAGGTGAAAGTGCATGTGTACGCCTTGTGTGATTTTGGTAATTAATTACAATTTCTATGAACTAATGTATCCATTGAGTTACACTTATAGGAATTGTCCATTGGCATCGCTTGGACCATGTGTTAGCTTCAATGTTGAAGGAATAAAGAACAAGAAGCAATGTCCAAGGGCTTTGTGACTATTGGAATCATGTTGAATAAGAAGTATAAAGAAAATAAGATGAAGAGTGTCTTGAAGAAGAAGATGGAGTTCCTCATGTATATCTTCAAGACATCATCCTAATGGAGTTAGAAAAATGTTGTGCAAATTCAAAATATGCCTTCTCTAGAAGATCTCATGCTTGAAGCTTACCATCCTATGTTTCATGGATCGACGAAGACAAGCTCAAAGAATAGGTTTCCCCATGGGTCATGGGGAGAAATTTTCAAGTCTTCATCATGCAAGCATGGCAAGAGCAATCAACAAAAGGTGTTCTATCTTGAGGAGGACAAGATTGTGTACATAAAGTACAAGTGGAATACCCAAGGCAAAGGTATGATTTTGATAGGTTTTCCCTTTGGCCGGTCTCATGTTGGTAGTTGAGAGACCGGGTTTATGATATTTAACCATACTATCAAGAGGTGTCGGACCCGAAGGTGCATGATGGAGATCATAGCGCAAAGGACTGTTGGGTCCGCAGCATAGAAAACAAAAATTTTCCTACGATGAGAACTACACGCCAAGATCTATCTACTAGGTACAAAGCAATGGGTGGACATACATCCAACGAGAACTTACCCTTGAAGACAACGAATTTTGTTAACAAGTAGGAACTTGTGGTTGATGTAGTCGTACACTTGCCGATCTCAAGATCGAGTGGAAGTCCGAGCGCCGCAACTCAGCAGCGAATCTGTACTCGCACACACGTTCAAGCCACCGGACAACCTCCACCTCCTCGCTCCAGCGATCCAGCGAAAGCAGCAACTCCTTCTAGACAAAATGCCACCGGGAACATGTATCTCGCTAATCCGAGACCATGGGGGAATAATTCTAGAGGGGGGGGGGAGATCCTTCACAAGGAGGTGTGAGGATAAAGGAGGGAGTGGGTGGCCTTTTATAGGAGGAGGGGGTGCCCCTCCTCTCCATGGCCGACGCGTGGGGGGGGTGACCCCTCACCTCCCCCATTCATGTGGTGGTAACCCCTTCACATTAAAATGCCTCTTCACATTCCCTTTTAAAGTCTCCACTTTAAATGCATTAAAATTCTCCAAGTTTAATGCTCTCTCATTTAATAAAACTCTTTTATTAAATTTATTCAGAATTTTGTTAATTACTTTAATTAACAAACATTCACATATATCCCCTTGCAATATTTCAATATCACACGCAGAACCACTTTCTGCAATTTCACCCGAAACAATTTTCGGTTTCTATCGAAACAATTCCTGCGCTTTGCAATTCTTTCGTCTGAAACATATGTGCTCCAAAATGGTGTTCGATATCTCTCAAGTGTGTCACCCTACGGTTCGCGAATAATGCAGACATGATTGAGACTCCTCTCAGATCAATAGTCAGAAGCGGGACCTGGAGATCCATACTGACTCCTGCATATCCAACGATGACTTCTGTGATCGTGAGAACCTTTAACGCTTGTAACTAAATCCCTTTGTCTCGCGATATATTACATGTCCAAGATTCGATCATCGGCATCCAAATACCTAGTTTGATCTCGTTACCGACATGCACTCTTTTCTCGTTCCCGTGATATAACATTCTAGTGATCGCAACACTTGCTTACAAGCTATCTCAATGTGATATCACCGAGAGGGCCCAGAGTATATCTATCCATCATCGAGATTGACAAATTCCACTCTTTATCCATGAGCCTCAACATAACACCTTCGTAGTACTGAACCCATCTTTATAGTCACCCTGTTACGGTGTGACGTTTGATATTATCAAGATACTCTTTAGGTGTTAGCAATTAACATGATCTCATGGTCTAAGGATAAAGATTACTTCGTATGATGTTATAGCAATATAAACATAATGACTTGATCGTAATGCTATACTTCGGATGAATGTTCATCACATCATTCCACCAATGGTGTGACCTTGTTATTAACAACATCCAATGTCCATGATCAGCAAACCTTGATCATCTTGTTAATCAACAAGCTAGTCTATAAGAGAGGCATAACTAGGAACCCTTTTTGTTTATTAAACACACATGTATTGATGTTTCCGATCAATACAATTCTAGAAGGTAAAATAAACATCTATCATATATAAGGAATACATAATAACAACTTTATTATTGCCTCTCAGGGCATATTTCCTTCAGTCTCCCACTTGCACTAGAGACACTAATCTAGTTCACATAGTGATAAATCTAACACCCAGAGTTCTGGTGTTGATCATGTTTTGCCCTAGGGAGAGCTTTAGTCAACGGATCTGCTACATTTAGGTCCGTGTGTACTTTACAAATCTTTATATCTCCATCCTTGACATGCTCGCGGATGGAGTGAAACCAGCGCTTAATATGCTTGGAATTCTTGTGAGACCTCGGTTCCTTTGCGTTGGCTATGGCTCCATTGTTGTCACAATAGATCACCATCGGGTCCAACGCACTAGGAACCACACCTAGTTCCGCAATGAACTCTTTCATCCAAACCGCTTCCTGCGCCGCTTCTGAAGCAGCAACATATTCCGCCTCCATCGTTGATCCAGCCACCACAGGTTGTTTGGAACTCCTCCAACTAACTGCTGCTCCGTTCAAGAGAAATACGTATCCGGATTGAGACTTAGAGTCATCCGGGTCGGTGTCAAAGCTAGCATCGACATAACACTTAGCGACTAGCTCTTCTTCACCTCCGTATATAAGAACGATATCCCTAGTTCTTCTCAAGTACTTGAGGATGTTCTTGACCGCTATCCAGTGTTCTGAACCTGGATCAGATTGGTACCTACTAGTCAAACTAATAGCATGTGCCACATCCGGTCTTGTACATAGCATGGCATACATAATAGAGCCTATGGCCGAGGCATAGGGGATCTTATCCATCATCTCTCTTTCTTCCGTCGTAGCCGGACTTTGAGTCTTACTCAATATCTTGCCTTGCAACATAGGTAAGAACCCCTTCTTACTTCCGTCCATATTAAACTTCTTTAATATCTTATCAAGGTATGTACTCTGCGATAGCCCAATTAGGCGCCTTGATCTATCTCTATAGATTTTAATGCCTAATATATATGACGCTTCACCAAGGTCTTTCATCGAAAATTTGCTGTTTAGATAACTTTTAACACTGTTTAAAAGATCTATATCATTTCCAATCAATAATATATCATCCACATATAATATCAGAAATGCCACATTGCTCCCACTCACTTTCTTGTAAATACAAGCCTCTCCATAAGTTTGGACAAATCCAAACTCTTTG
Source organism: Avena eriantha (assembly GCA_910589775.1). NCBI lineage: Eukaryota > Viridiplantae > Streptophyta > Magnoliopsida > Poales > Poaceae > Avena > Avena eriantha. Next base: position 137,184,061 of record OU342744.1, on the reverse strand, counting down.
ATCACCTCATCAAAGCGGAGATTCCAACTCCGGGATGCTTGCTTCAGTCCATAGATGGATCGCTGAAGTTTGCATACCTTATTAGCATCCTTAGGATCGACAAAACCCTTAGGTTGTATCATATACAACTCTTCTTCAATATTACCATTGAGGAACGCAGTTTTGACATCCACCTGCCATATTTCATAATCGAAATACGCAGCAATTGCTAACATAATCCTAACCGACTTAAGCATCGCTACGGGAGAGAATGTCTCATCGTAGTCAACTCCTTGAATTTTTCGAAACCCCTTTGCGAAAAGTCGAGCCTTATAGATAGTCGCATTACCATCAGCATCCGTTTTTCTTTTGAAAATCCATTTATTCTCAACGGCTTTTCGATCATGAGGTAAGTCACCAAGGTCCAAACTTGGTTCTCGTACATGGATTCCATCTCGGATTTCATGGCTTCTAGCCATTTGTTGGAATCCGGGCTCATCATCACTTCTTCATACGTCGCAGGGTCATCCATTTCATCAACCATGAAATTCACAACATGATTGCCGTACAGTTCAGGAGCTGCACGTGTCCTACTTGACCTGCGAGGTTCGGTAGTGTCCTCTTTCGGAGTTCATGATCAATATCATTAGCTCTCTCTTCATTAGGTGAAGTCAACTTCGAAACAACTTCCGGTGCTGCGCTACTCGCCATTTCATGAAGAGAAGGTTCAGTAACCTCTTCGAGTTCTACCTTCTGACTACTCACACCTTTCGCGAGAAACTCCTTCTCAAGAAAGGATCCATTCTTGGCAACAAAAACCTTGCCCTCAGATCTGTGATAGAAGGTATCCCCAATCGTTTCCTTAGGGTATCCTATGAAGACGCATTTTTCCGCTTTGGGTTCGAGTTTATCCGGCTGAAGTTTCTTCACATAAACATCGCATCCCCAAACTTTAAGAAATGACAACTTAGGTTTGTTTCCAAACCATAATTCATACGGTGTCGTTTCAACGGATTTAGATGGTGCCCGATTTAAAGTGAATGCAGCTGTTTCCAGTGCATAACCCCAAAATGATAGTGGCAAGTCAGTCAGAGACATCATAGATCGAACCATATCCAATAAAGTACGATTACGACGTTCCGACACACCATTACGTTGTGGTGTTCCGGCAGGCGTGAGTTGTGAAACTATTCCACACTCTTTCATGTGTGCGCTAAACTCGTAACTTGGATACTCTCCTCCACGGTCAGACCGTAGAAATTTGATCTTTCTATTACGATGATTTTCCACTTCATTCTGAAATTCCTTGAAATTTTCAAAAGTTTCAGACTTGTGTTTCATCAAATAGATATACCCGTATCTACTCAAATCATCCATGAAAGTAACAAAATAATGATATCCACCTCGCACCGACACACTCATTGGTCCACATCAGTATGTATGATTTCCAATAAATCTGTCACCCTTTCCATTGAACCGGAAAACGGCGTTCTAGTCATCTTGCCCATAAGGCATGGCTCACATGTATCAAATGATTCAAAATCAAGTGATTCCAAAAGTCCATCAGAATGGAGTTTCTTCATGCGTTTAACACCAATATGACCTAGACGGCAGTGCCACATATATGCAGATATATCATCATCAAGTTTAATTTTTTTAGCATTAACATTATGAATGTGCGTAATATTACTATCGAGATCCACCAGAAATAAACCATTCAACATAGGTGCATGACCATAAAAGATATCATTCTTATAAATCGAACAACCATTGTTTTTAGATTTAAAGGAATGACCACTTTACATCAAACACGATCCGGATACAATGTTCATGCTCAGTGCAGGCACCAAATAACAATTATTTAGGTTTATAACTAATCCCGATGGCATATGGAGAGGTAGCGTCCCAACGGTGATCACATCAACTTTTGATCCATTTCCGACCCGCATCCTGACCTCATCCCTTGCTAGTTGTCGCTTGTTCCGTAGCCCCTGAACCAAGTTACATATATTAACAACCGATCCCGTATCAAATACCCAGGTGCTACTGCGAGTACTAGTCAAGTACACATCAATAACATGTATATCGCATATACCTTTGTTTGCCTTGCCGGACTTCTTATCCGCCAAATACTTGGGGCAATTGTGCTTCCAATGGCCAGTCCCCTTGCAATAGTAACACTCGGTGTCAGACTTAGGGCCAGCTCGGGGTTTCTTTTTAGGCGTGGCAACAGATTTGCCACCCTTCTTTCCCTTGTGCTTGCCTTTCTTGTATTTCTTGAAACCGGTGGTCCTATTGATCATCAACACTTGATGTTCTTTCCTAATCTCCACTTCTGCAGTCTTAAGCATTGACAGAAGCTTGGGAAGAGTCTTCTTCATGCCCTGCATATTATAGTTCATCACAAAGCTCTTGTAGCTAGGTGGCAGAGATTGGAGAACACGATGTATGCCTAAGTCATTGGGAATCATTATTCCCAAGGACACAAGCTTATCAGTGTACCCAGACATTTTGAGTACGTGCTCACTAACGGAGCTGTTTTTCTCCATTTTGCAGCTGAAGAACTTTTCAAAAGCATTATAACTCTCTACGGCAGCATGGGTATCGAAAATCATTTTCAATTCTCCCATGGTATCAAAGGCATTGCCATTTTCGAAACGTTTCGAAGTTCTGGCTCTAGCCCATAAGTATGCCGCAATGGACTAAGTTGTGGTCCTCCTGACGAGTCACATAGACATTCTTTTCCTCGTTAGGGGCATCAGGAGCTGGTGGGGGGCCTAGCGGCGCATCTAGCACATATTGCTTTTGTGCAGCAGTGAGGAGAATCCTCAAATTCATAGCCCAGTTGGTGAAGTTGCTACCATTCGCAGCAAGTTTCTCTTTCTCCATGAACACATTGAAATTAAAAGCAGGTGGTGCCATCTACAACAGAATTTGTAAATTTTATTTAGAGTAAGTTTATGATAGAGTGAGTTCAACTAATCCAAATTACTAATGAACTCCCACTCAAAAACGTCATCCCTCGTGTCCTTTTGGTGATTACATGAACCAAATCCACTACACCAAGTCCGATCATCACGTGAGTTGATGTAGCTTCAAAGGCGAGCATCTATATGGGCATCATATCAACTATATGACTCATGCTTAACCTTTCAGTCCGTGTTCCGAGGCCATGTCTGTACATGCTAGGCTCGCCAAGTAAGAACCTTAGTATTCGCGTGTGTAAAACTGTCTTACACCCGTGCCTATGAAAGCGTAGATTCGAGTACACCCGATCATCACGTGATGTCTGGAAACACGATCCACAGAACGGTGTTACTTAAGGAAGAACACATTTTTATCTTGATATCTAAATGAGGGATCATCTTACAATGCTACAGAAAGCGCCAAACTAGCAGTGTAAGATGCTAACATCTAATGTGTAAAGTGAGATGATATGGTCCATGCATTTGATCTCTATCACTTGCATCATGGTATGATCTCTATCATTCCTTTGTGTGTAAGGCCAAGGTCTATGGAACTTACACGTTGAGTGTGTTGTAAGAGTATCTATCATACATCTACTTACAACAATACTATATCAATACACTAGCCCATCAACGATCTAAACTAGACGCCTCTAATTTATCAATTGCAAGTTTTACGTGGCTTAGGGATTTCGGAGATAGAACCGTTCTCACCTACGAACATGGACCACAACGAGGATAACTAAGTTATTAGCAACTCGTTGTAAATCAGATATTGACTATAGTAGGAGAGACAGACACCCGCCAGCCACTTATGCAAAACAAGTTGCATGTCAGTCGTGGAACCGGTCTCATGTACGATGACATGTGAGGTTGGTCCGGGCCGCTTCATCCCACTATGCCACCAATATCCAAAATACATAGAAGATGCAATAACATGATCATCATCACCCACATATAAACATATGTGTACTACCCGTGCAAAGCACCTACGCATAGATCAGGCTCTGATACCACTGTTGGGTCCGCAGCATAGAAAACAAAAAATTTCCTACGATGAGAACTACACGCCAAGATCTATCTACTAGGTACAAAGCAACGAGTGGACATACATCCAACGAGAACTTACCCTCGAAGACAACGAGTTTTTTTAACGAGTAGGAACTCGTGGTTGATGTAGTCGTACACTTGCCGATCTCAAGATCGAGTGGAAGTCCGAGCGCCGCAACTCAGCAGCGCATCCGTACTCGCACACACGTTCAAGCCACCGGACAACCTCCACCTCCTCGCTCCAGCGATCCAGCGGAAGCAGCAACTCCTTCTAGACGAAATGCCACCAGGAACATGTATCTCGCTAATCCGAGACCACCGGGGAATAATTCTAGAGGGGGAGAAAGATCCTTCACAAGGAGGCGTGAGGATGAAGGAGGGAGTGGGTGGCCTTTTATAGGAGGAGGGGGTGCCCCTCCTCTCCATGGCCGGCGCATGGGGGGGGTGACCCCTCACCTCCCCCATTCATGTGGTGGTAACCCCTCCACATTAAAATGCCTCTTCACATTCCCTTTTAAAGTCTCCACTTTAAATGCATTAAAATTCTCCAAGTTTAATGCTCTCTCATTTAATAAAACTCTTTTATTAAATTTATTCAGAATTTTGTTAATTACTTTAATTAACAAACATTCACATATAGCCCCTTGCAATATTTCAATATCACATGCATAACCACTTTCTGCAATTTCACCCAAAACTATTTCCGGTTTCTATCGAAACAATTCCTGCGCTTTGCAATTCTTTCGTCTGAAACATATGTGCTCCAAAATGGTGTCCGGTAACTCTTAAGTGTGTCACCCTACGGTTTGCGAATAATGCAGAAATGATTGAGACTCCTCTCAGATCAATAGTCAGAAGCGGGACCTGGAGATCCATACTGACTCCTGCATATTCAACGATGACTTCTGTGATCATGAGAACCTTTAACGCTTGTATCTAAATCCCTTTTTCTCGCGATATATTACATGTCTGAGATTCAATCATCGGCATCCAAATACCTAGTTTGATCTCGTTATCGACATGCACTCTTTTCTCGTTCCCGTGATATAACATTCTAGTGATCACATCACTTGCTTGCAAGCTATCTCAATGTGATATCACCGAGAGGGCCCAAAGTATATCTATCCGTCATCGGGATTGACAAATTCCACTCTTGATCCATGAGCCTCAACATAACACCTTCGTAGTATTGAACCCATCTTTATAGTCACCCTGTTATGGTGTGACGTTTGATGTTATCAAGATACTCTTTAGGTGTTAGCAATTAATATGATCTCATGGTCTAAGGATAAAGATTACTTCGTATGATGTTATAGCAATATAAACATAATGACTTGATCGTAATGCTATACTTCGGATGAATGTTCATCACATCATTCCACCAATGGTGTGACCTTGTTATTAACAACATCCAATGTCCATGATCAGGAAACCTTGATCATCTTGTTAATCAACAAGCTAGTCTATAAGAGAGGCATAACTAGGAACCCTTTTTGTTTATTAAACACACATGTATTGATGTTTCCGATCAATACAATTCTAGCATGTAAAATAAACATCTATCATATATAAGGAATACATAATAACAACTTTATTATTGCCTCTCAGTGCATATTTCCTTCAAGGACTATATCACATCGCATTTACATTTGATGTTTATAGTTTATGCATCTTGTTTTGTGCTAATATTAGATACTCGATGGTAGAATTAATAAGATTATCCCTAAAACATAATACCAACAAAAGTGTTGTCAACACCCGGATTTTAAATACTAGATGCCTGTTATGTCATACATCGCAATCCTAGGATTACCATTTTTGCGAGACATAACAGATTGGATATCACTGTACATCATCCATGACAAACCATAATAAGGTCTTACACGAATAAATGATCTCATGATCTAGTCTTAATACAACAAGTAGTGGAATAAATAATAAGCGTAGCGGTGGGGTCCATCTTCAGGGGCACATGCAATGCTGACGATGGAAGATAGTCCTAGTTATCATAGCCGTCCTGCTGTCCTTCATCTTGGTAGTCTCCTTCATAGTCTGGCCATAGGAATAGCCAGGGACAAAAGCCATGAGTACTCTTTAAGTACTCGCAAACTATCACTAACAAGTAAGGTAGTGCTAGTAGGGTTGCTACTCTAAGTTTATTTATAAAGTTAAGTTTGAAACCTAAGCTGAGTTCAGAAACAAAGAAAGATAAAATAAAGTTCTAGAATCACTTAAGTTGGGAAGCTAGTGTCATAATCACAACTCTGTTGTGATCAAGTCAAGATTCATCATTCATCTCATAAGTCATTTTAAAAGCATCTGAAAACAGTAACAGTATGGCCACTCCAACTGTCCATAACCGCGGACGCGGGTATTCGAATAGTTTGACACTCTGCAGAGGTGGTACACTTTCACCACAAGATTCGATACATCTGTCAGGGATAACCCTGAATCATCATACTTAGTATGCAGATAATCAAACATAACCTTTCCTTTACATACCCTAGTATAAGCACCTCTCCTATGAGCATGGCCTCGCAACCATGACCATCTGTCATCTTGGGCACTGCATAGGTGGACAACATCGAGAGGTAGCCTCAGCTCAAACCTCTCCCGCGAGGGAACTAATACTAATGCATATAAATTCCCGGTTAAGCCTTACCCAATTCAGGTATTGTGGTTGTACGGTAAAATTGGAATGGTATCGCATCCGAATCCAACCATCAGTTTTGTAAAGGGCTAAGGCTCATGCCTCAACATTTTCACCATCATAAACCATTTGTGTTTCTCAACACATGTCAAAACATCTCAATAGAATGAATCATCATTCCAAGGTTTTCACAATTCATTTTCACCAAGTATTCCCATCTAAAGTGATTTAGCTCTAAGCTACTAAGTTAAGAGTGTTCACTAAGGTGGGATGCTAATCTAAATCTCATGCCATAGAATGACATCTAAGGTTATCTAGATAGGTCAAGTTTTATACTTTTTATGCTACCTTCAAACAAGTGAGGGACTGTGGTAAAGTAAAGAAAGTAAAACTTGTAAATAGAATATGAAGTGGTGTAAGTAAAAGGGAATAACCAAAGGATGCCTAATGCATTCACTTAGGTTATTCAAATTGCAAGGTCTAACTTGCATCATTAATGATGGCTTGCTAGTATAATACTTGCAAGTGTTAGCTTGCCTTGGTTGGTGCAGTGGTTGAAGTTTTCTTCCTCCTCCTCTTGGTAGAACTCCTCCTCCTCGAATGCTTGGTCGGTACTATCGTCTATAAATACATACGAGATACACAATCACCAAACAATACTTAACTAGTCAACTTAGCACATTAAGACACACATTTGATGATCTATTATCATCACAAGCATCAAAAGCTTTTATTAACTAGTTTCCTTCTTTTTTATTTAAGAAAAGTAATTTCTACTCATTGAAAAATAACTAAGATTTAATATTCTCCAATTAAAATATGGGATCATGTGGACACATGTCATCACTACATATTATAACATATGGGAATGTGATTTAAAGATTGGATCACATTTTAATAAGTTTAAGTTTAAAATTTAATGATTTAAAGTGACTAGAAATGCCTATATAGCATTATTTTGGTACTAGTCCAAAGTCACTGCATGCAAACCTTAATATTATTACATATTTAAATAGGTATGGTTAAATGTGATTTTTGAGAGTTGGAATCAACTCAAAAGCTATTATGGTTGATTTTATAAAAATGTGTGAATGTGCAAATGCTTCTGTCTTGTTATTTTTACTAGGAGAGGTCTCTAACTCTAAATGAATTAAATCCAACGGGCTTGGATATATCTTTTCAGAAGCTTTCCAACAAAATTGGAATCACTCAATTTGGTTCAGTAAATCTTCCTGAATTGATTTTTAAACTAAGGGACATAATTGAGTTTAAACTTAAATTGAAAATACTTATTTGAATTCGTGGGCTTGCGCTGGAAAGGAAATGGGCCGGCCCAGTAACGCTCAGCGGCGCAGAGGGCTACTGATAGGGGTCCCGCATGTCAGCGATCCTTAAAACCCGAAGCGGTATGGGACGATCTGGGCCACATGATTAGAACACAGATCGACGGTCCACGGTCGTCGTCGAAGACGGACTCGTCGCCGGCAAGACTGAATCCTAAATGGCCAGTGAGGGTCTACTGGGGACGTACCAGGGCTCCAGCTAGTGCGGCAAGGCGGGGGATCGAACTGGACAACGACGGCGGACTCAGGCGAGGTCACGGCAGGGGTTGCGGTGGACGGAATCGACGACAGCGTCTCCTCCTCTGCAGCGGGCTCCTGCTGTGTAATTCCGCCGAACTATGGCTCGAGCGGCTCCGGCGAGAGAGGAGAAATGTTCAGAGGAGAGAGGGGAGTGGAATGGTGTGAGGAGTTTGTGCTGGGGTGGCCTCCTTTTATAGGCTCGACGGTGAGACCGAGAGGTGTGGGCGGAGCTCGTCGGTGACGATGGCACAGGGGTCTATCGGCGTGGGTGAGGTAGGAGGACGGTGGGCGGTTCCCTGGCGGTCAGCTATGGTGCAATGGTACGGCTAGGGGCGGTGGCATTTGGTCGGGAGCGTCACGTGCTCTGGGAGACAGAGGCGGTGCTCGACGCGACGCACGGCCATGTCTGGCGGGGTGCTGGGTTCGAAGCGGAACGGCGTGCGCGGTATGGCGTCAAGGCACGGTCTATGGCATGCTGGCGGTGAGGGCGCTCTGGCGCGCTCTGGCTGCGCGCAGAGAGAAAGGGCGGCGGTGCTGGGGAGTGGTCCATGGTGTGTTGGTGATCGAGGGGTGGACAGTGGGTGGCGGTGAGGTCACGCCGTGCTTCCTGTTGCGGCGGAGAGGGGCTGGTGGTCTGCTGCTGTGTTGTCAAGGTTGGTCGGCGAGCATGGCATCGGGGCGACATGGCACTGGCGTCAGGGGCTAGAGATAGGGTTGGCTTTGGTTTGGTTGGACTTGGGGGAGACAAGGATGATCAATGCAACTCAAATGGCTCGACAAGATTTGATCAAAAATAATAATAGTTAGGCTAATTTGATTCTTCCCACAAGGTGTTTGACAAAATGGCCGAAAGAAACTTTTGTTTGAATTTTGGGCTGATTTTTGGTGGAGTTATTGATCACATGCTTTATCATCTCTGGTTGCTTGGGATTTGAAAATGGAGTTCATTTGAGTGGTTTTTGAATAAGTGTGATCTTGATACATACACTGGATTCAGTTTTCAACTACCATTTAAAATTAGTGTTTGAATGTTTTTGGGATGAAACAAAGCGGGCCTTGGTACATCACTACTTGTACTAGCAAGGGGTGGAAAGATCCACTATTGTTTCTGTTAAGATTTGAGTTCTAGGAATAGCCAAAGTAGGCATAGTGATTAAAATGGCACAAATGACCATTTGCTTATTTTATTCTTTTTGATTTATTTTTCTTTGGGATTTGTTTGGGAATGATCTAGATGATGTTTAATTCACCTTAGAATCATTTTACAATCAATGGATCACTCAAACCTAGCAATTCAAAACAACTCCTAAATTATATGCATACACATATGAATGCTTAATGATTTTAAATGGAAAAGTTTTTGTTAACTCCAAATTTGATGATTTGGATCTTAATAACCTTGGATTGGAGTTTTGGGATATTACAAACCTTCCCCCCCTTAAACAAAATCTCGTCCCGAGATTTACGAAAGAAAACTAGGAACTAAAGAGATCTGGGAACTCTGTCATAATGTAATCTTCTCGCTCCCAAGTGGCTTCTTCTTCGGTATGGTTGCTCCATTGAATCTTGAGAAATTTGATACTTCTGGTCCTAGTGGTTCTGTAAGCTTCCTCCAGGATACGGATGGGCACTTCCCGATATGTCAGGTCTTTGTTGATATCAACAGCTCGGTGATCGATGTTCTTGAAAACTTCGGTCTTCTCCGACACTTCTAAGCATTTGCGAAGTAACGAGATATGGAACACATTGTGGATGGCTGACATCTCTTCTGGAAGTTCCAGTTGATATGATGCTTCTCCTCAGCGGTTCAGAATCTTGAAGGGTCTGATATACCTAGGGGCTAACTTTCCTTTCAGACTAAAGTGTTGTGTTCCCTTCAATGGTGAAACCTTGAGATACACAAAATCTCCAACATTGAAAGTCAGGTCTCTCCTTCTCTTGTCAGCACAACTCTTCTATCTGGATTGGGCGGTCTTGAGGTGCTCACGGACTTTGTGAACTTTTCTTCGGCTTCTCAGAGAATGTCGGGTCCGAAAATCTGACTCTCTCCTACTTGCGACCAATTCAAAGGGGTGCGGTACTTTGTTCCGTATAGAAACTCAAATGGTGCCATTTGCAAACTAGCTTGATAACTGTTGTTGTATGAGAATTTTGCGAAAGGCAGGCAGTCTTCCCATTTTGATCCGTATTCCAACACACAAGCTCTCAACATATCTTCTAGGATTTGGTTGACTCTCCCAGTCTGTCCATCAGTTTGCGGGTGATAAGCGGTGCTGAAGTTCAACTTGGTTCCTAATCCTTCCTGGACTTTCTGCCAAAATCTCGAGGTAAATTTGGTTCCTCGATCCGATACTATGGTCTTGGGGGTTCCATGTAGACCAACAATTCTAGCAATATACAGCTCTACTAGCTTCGAACTCTGGTAGGTTGTCTTGACAGGTATAAAGTGAGCTACCTTGGACAATCTATCAACGATGACCAGATTGAGTCATTTCCCCTACTAGGAGTAGGCAAACCGGTGATAAAGTCCATTCCGACGGAATCCCATTTCCATTCCGGAATCTACAATGGTTGCAACAATCCTGTGGGTCTCTGATGCTCTGCTATGACTCTTGGACAGATGTCACACTTGGCGATGTAGCTTCCGATTTCTCTTTTCATCTTGTGCCACCAAAATTGCTCTTTCAAATCTTGATACATCTTCGTTCCTCCAGGGTGGATAGAATAAAGAGTATCATGAGCTTCTTGCATGATAACTCGCTTCAGCTCCAGATCTGATGGCACACAGGTACGTCCTTTGTACCGCATAACTCCTTCTTCATCTTCAGTGAATCCAGGTACCTTTCCGGTACCAATACGACATTTGATCTCGTTGATACTTTCATTTCCCTTCTGGGCTTCCTTGATTTGGCTGATTAATGTGGGTTGAAGTTCAATGCTAGCTAAAAATCCTTTGCTAACTATCTCAGTTCTAAACTGCTCCAACTCCTCATACAAACTGGGTTGCTTCTCCTTGATCATGGTGTTTAGCCTGCACGGCAATCTGCTAAGAGCATCTGCTACCACGTCGGCTTTGCCGGGGTGATAGTGGATGTCAAGGTCATAATCCTTGATCAACTCTATCCATCTCCTTTGCCTCATATTCAGCTCCTTCTGAGTGAAAATATACTTCAAGCTCTTGTGGTCTGAGTAAATCTCATAGCGATTACCCATAAGATAATGACACCATGTCTTCAATGCCAAAACTACGGCTGCTAACTCAAGATCATGGGTCGGATAGTTCTGCTCATGCTGCTTCAATTGCCGAGACAGATACACGATGACTTTGACTTCTTGCATCAATACACATCCGAGACCAATCTTGGATGCATCACAATACACATCAAAAGGCTTCTTGATATCTGGCATGATCAATATTGGGGCTAAAATCAATCTCTTCTTCAGTTCTTGGAAACTGGCTTCACATTTGTCGGTCCATTCAAACTTCTTGTCCTTCTTCAACAATTGGGTCATGGGTCTGGCGATGCTCGAGAATCCTTCTACAAACTTGCGGTAATATCCTGCTAATCTGAGAAATGCACGGACTTGGGTTTGAGTGGTGGGGGCTTCCCATTCTTTGACATCTTTGATCTTGGCGGGATCAACAGATACTCCTCCGACAGACACAATATGTCCTAGGAATCCTAGTTCTTTCAGCCAAAACTCACATTTGCTGAACTTGGCATATAACCGATGCTCTCTCAGAGTTTCCAGGATGATTCGTAGATGCTACTCATGCTCTTCTCCAGACTTGGAGTAGATAAGGATATCGTCGATAAACACAATGAAAAACTTATCTAGAAAATTCATAAAGATCTTATTCATGAGATTCATGAAATAAGCAGGGGCATTGGTTAATCCAAAAGACATAACCGTATACTCGTATAAACCATAACGAGTAGTAAAGGCGGTCTTCGGAATATCCATTGCACGAATCGTAAGTTGGTGATAACCAGTCCTAAGATCAATCTTTGAGAATACCTAGGCACCAGTCAACTGATCAAACAAATCCTCTATTTTTGGCAAAGGGTACTTGTTTTTGATGGTGACATCATTCAGCTTCCTGTAATCTGTGCACAAATGGTTGCCTCCATATTTCTTGTCGACGAATAACACTGGTGATCTCCATGGCGATGTGCTTGGTTGAATCAAGCCTATTGCTAACATAGCATCCAACTGCTTCTTCAACTCTACTAACTCTGAGGGGTTCATGCTATAGGGTATCTGAGCTATGGGTCCGGTTCCGGGGATTAGTTCGATAATGAACTCAATATCCCTATCCGAGGGCATACCTAGCAATTCATCTGGGAATACGTCGGGGTATTCACAGACTACTCTGACTTGGTCTATGGTGGGTAGGGTTATACTCTTGTTGCACTTGAATTGACGAGGTAAGGTTTCAGATATATGCTCTACTGTTACTCCAGAGCTATTGGTCATGGTGATGGCTTTCTTAGCAAAGTCTATCAGTCCTTTATGCTTTGACATCCAATCCATTCCTAGTACTACTTCCAATCCTTTGGTTCCGAGTACTATTAGATTAGCATAAAAATCTATCCCATGTATTCTGATAGGCATAACCTTGCAAAATTTTCTAGCTTTTGTAGTTGAACCGGGGATTTGGACTATCATGACATGCTTCAAGTTGGTTGGGTGGATATTACTAGTGCATGCAAATTCTTCGATGACAAATGAATGTGATGATCCCGAATCAAACAACACCCTTGCTAAAACGGAGTTGACATAAAACATACCCAGCACTACATCTGGCGCTTCTTGGGCTTCTTCGGCGTTCATGTGGAAGAGACGGTCGTTGCGGTTGTGAGGGTTCCCTAGGGCAAATCTTCTCCCTGGTTGAACATGACGCTGTTGTTGAGCTGGGGCATTCACATTGGCAGTGGCGACAGTCTTCTTGGGGCACTCATTGGAATAGTGACCCTTCACTCCACACTCGAAACAAGTTATCTGGGACTTGTCTTTAGCTGCGACAGGCACAACATTGCTTCCAGTTCTGGGTGCAGTGTTGTTGTTGTTGTTGCTCTTGGGAGGTGCACGGTTGAAATTGCTGGTGTTGCCGGGGTTGTTATTGTTTCCTCCGGACTTCACATTGCCTCCGCTACGGTTGGGGTAGCTTGGGCGAGACATTGGGGGTCGGTTGTTTCTTGGTGCATACCCTGCAGACGGGTTGGGACGGTACTTCTAGTGACTGTTGGATCCAGATTAGTGCATCATACGATGTTTACGGTTGTCGTTTGCCTGGTTAATCTTCCCTTCCATCTGAATGGCAGAGTCGACTAGCTCTTCGAGATCCTCGAAGTGGATGTTGACGAGTACAGTCTGCATCTCATCATGCAGTCCATTCAGGAATCTCTCCTTCTTTGCCTCCGTGTTGATCTCATCAGGTGCATACCTGGCTAGCGACAAGAATCTGTCACGGTACTCCACTACAGTCATTCTGCCTTGCTTTAACTCTCTGAATTCATCCCCCATTCGGGTGACTAGGCCCTGCAGCACGTGGGTGCGGCTGAACTTGATTTTGAAGGCTTCCCATGTCATCACTTGCCCATGGTTCATCAGGCGGATACTATTCCACCAGGCTCTTGCATCTCCTGCCAAGTAGTGGGTGGCAAAGAGAACTTTCTCGTTTTCATCTACTCCTGCTACTTCTAGGTTATTCTCCATTGTCTGCAATCAGTCATCAGCATCTAGTGGGTTCTCTGAAGTACTAAAGATTGGGGGATTTGTATTCTGGAAGTTTTTGAGTTTGGATCCATGGTGATCCTGATTTCCATGCCCTTGGTTATTTTGGGCCATCTAGGCGATCTGCTACAGTGTTGCTAAGTTGGCTTGGCGTTCTGCCCTGCTTGCTTCACGGTCTGCGACTAACATCTGCATGATCTACAGCATTGGGTCTTGCGATGAGCTGCTCCCTCTGGGGTTTCCACGAGTCATCTGAAGATTGAGATAAAGGGGTAAGAGGGAAAGTTCTAAGGTTCATGGTTTTGGTTTCAAAGCTAAAACTTTGAGTTTTACTGAGGTTTTGCAACTAACTCCATTCCATTCATTCAAACTAGCACACGATACAAACACACAGACACCACAACAAGGAAAACAGATGGTTTTAAGAACCATTCTGCAAGCTACGATACATTGGGACCGATACATCTCATGCTACGACAGTGCTCTAGTGCATCTACTCATCATTGATGAAGTTGGAGTCATCATCGTCGGTGTAGAAGTCCACAACATCCTCCTCCAGAAAGTCATCATCATTGCTGAGGTAAGAATCTATATCTCCCTGGATATCTTCACCCTCCTCTTCTTCCTCCTTTGCTGCAGGTTGAGCTTCTTGCTCCTTGATGGCCTTCTCGAGGTCGGCCACCTTCTTGCAAAGATGAGCGATGGTGCGATCCTTCTTTTCGCGATGGCGGCGAAGAGACTGACGATCCTTGACAAGCAGAGAGAAAGTCTAGGCCTTCTGGTCGGCAATGGAACGGTTGTGGTTGGCAAACTCCCTAGCATTGTCCAATTCCTTCTGGTGATCATACATCAGGAAGTCAAGGTTCTCCACTTGATGCTTCAACTCCGGGTGACTTGGCATCTCCATTGGCATTTCCATGAAGTCACGCCTTGCATAGTGCGCAAAGCGGGTTCCTTGGATTTGGTTGACACTAAGGGCACTTAGACGTGCGAGAGCTTCATGCATTGCCCTGGCTAATCCATCTAGCCAGTTGTTCTCTCTTACGAAGAACTGGATTCTCCCGGACGTTGGTGCTTCTATGCTTCCTCGAAGATCAGCGGTGACTAGCCATTGCAAATCTCCTCCCGGGGGTCCAGGAAATTGAGCTCCAAGAAACTCCGGATGTGGGCGTCCCAATAACTCAGACAGTGAATCTAGATCCCTCTCGAAGATCAGTTGGCCTCCGTTGCCCAACTGGTAGAACTTGCTGAACTGAGTCTCCATCTACAAGAATTAAGGATGAGGAAGTTAGTGAAGTGATCAAGTATGTCAAGTATTATGTAGTAATGTAAGACTTGGAGGAACATGAATTTTTGAGAAAGAATGAATTCCCAAGGGTAAGAGAAGAAATAGTTTTTCATATATACTCACTTTGGTTTTGAAATTAAGTTTTTGTTCGGACGTCCATTCTAACTAGGGTCTCGTATGGTCAGGATGGCTCTGATACCAATTTGTCAACACCCAGATTTTAAATCCCAGATGCCTGTTATGTCATACATCGCAATCCCAGGATTACCATTTTTGCGAGACATAACAGATTGGATATCACAATACATCATCCATTACAAACCATAATAAGGTCTTACACGAATAAATGATCTCATGATCTAGTCTTAATACAACAAGCAACGGAATAAAAAATAAGCGTAGCGGTGGGGTCCATCTTCAGGGGCACAAGCAATGCTGACGATGGAAGATAGTCCTAGTTATCATAGCTGTCATGCTGTCCTTCATCTTGGTAGTCTCCTTCATAGTCTGGCCATAGGAACAGCCAGGGACAAAAGCCATGAGTACTCTTTAAGTACTCGCAAACTATCACTAACAAGTAAGGTAGTGCTAATAGGGTTGCTACTCTAAGTTTATTTATAAAGTTAAGTTTGAAACCTAAGCTGAGTTCAGAAACAAAGAAAGATAAAATAAAGTCCTAGAATCACTTAAGTTGGGAAGCTAGTGTCATAATCACAACTCTGTTGTGATCAAGTCAAGATTCATCATTCATCTCATAAGTCATTTTGAAAGCATCTGACAACAAAACAGTATGGCCACTCCAACTGTCCATAACCGCGGACGCGGCTATTCGAATAGTTTGACACTCTGCAGAGGTGGTACACTTTCACCACAAGATTCGATACATCTGTCAGGGATAACCCTGAATCATCATACTTAGTATGCAGATAATCAAACATAACCTTTCCTTTACACACCATAGTATAAGCACCTCTCCTATGAGCATGGCCTCCCAACCATGACCATCTGTCATCTTGGGCACTACATAGGTGGACAACATCGAGAGGTAGCCTCAGCTCAAACCTCTCCCGCGAGGGAACTAATACTAATGCATATAAATTTCCGGTTAAGCCTTACCCAATTCAGGTATTGTGATTGTACGGTAAAATTGGAATGGTATCGCATCCGAATCCAACCATCAGTTTTGTAAAGGGCTAAGGCTCATGCCTCAACATTTTCACCATCATAAACCATTTGTGTTTCTCAACACATGTCAAAACATCTCAATAGAATGACTCATCATTCCAAGGTTTTCACAATTCATTTTCACCAAGTATTCCCATCTAAAGTGACTCAAGTTTTGATTTAGCTCTAAGCTACTAAGTTAAGAGTGTTCACTAAGGTGGGATGCTAATCTCAATCTCATGCCATAGAATGACATCTAAGGTTATCAAGATAGGTGAAGTTTTATACTTTTTATGCTACCTTCAAACAAGTGAGGGACTG
The DNA here is from genome assembly GCA_910589775.1 of Avena eriantha. Classification (NCBI taxonomy): domain Eukaryota; kingdom Viridiplantae; phylum Streptophyta; class Magnoliopsida; order Poales; family Poaceae; genus Avena; species Avena eriantha. The sequence goes on along the minus strand of OU342744.1, from coordinate 137,167,321 downwards.
CCGTAAAGTAAAGAAAGTAAAACTTGTAAATAGAATTTGAAGTGGCGTAAGTAAAAGGGCATAAGCAAAGGATGCCTCATGCATTCACTTAGGTTATTCAAATTGCAAGGTCTAACTTGCATCGTTAATGATGGCTTGCTAGTATAATACTTGCAAGTGTTAGCTTGCCTTGGTTGGTGAAGTGGTTGAAGTTTTCTTCCTCCTCCTCTTGGTAGAACTCCTCCTCCTCGAACGCTTGGTCGGTACTATCGTCTATAAATACATACGAGATACACAATCACCAAACAATACTTAACTAGTCAACTTAGCACATTAAGACACACATTTGATGATCTATTATCATCACAAGCATCAAAAGCTTTTATTAACTAGTTTCCTTCTTTTTTATTTAAGAAAAGTAATTTCTACTCATTGAAAAATAACTAAGATTTAATATTCTCCAATTAAAATATGGGATCATGTGGACACATGTCATCACCACATATTCTAACATATGGGAATGTGATTTAAAGATTGGATCACATTTTAATAAGTTTAAGTTTAAAATTTAATGATTTAAAGTGACTAGAAATGCCTATATAGCATTATTTTGGTACTAGTCCAAAGTCACTTCATGCAAACCTTAATATTATTACATATTCAGATAGGTATGGTTAAATGTGATTTTGAGAGTTGGAATCAACTCACAAGCTATTATGGTTGATTTTATAAAAATGTGTGAATGTGCAAATGCTTTTGTCTTGTTATTTTTACTAGGAGAGGTCTCTAACTCTAAATGAATTAAATCCAACGGGCTTGGATATATCTTTTCAGAAGCTTTCCAACAAAATTGGAATCACTCAATTTGGTTCAGTAAATCTTCCTGAATTGATTTTTAAACTAAGGGACATAATTGAGTTTAAACTTAAATTGAAAACACTTATTTGAATTCGTGGGCTAGCGCTGGAAAGGAAATGGGCCGGCCCAGTAACGCTCAACGGCGTAGAGGGCTACTGATAGGGGGTCCCGCATGTCAGCGATCCTTAAAACCCGAAGCGGTATGGGACGATCTGGGCCACACGATTAGAACACAGATCGACGGTCCACGGTCGTCGTCGACGACGGACTCGTTGCCGGCAAGACCGAACCCTAAACGGCCAGTGAGGGTCTACTGGGGACGTACCAGGGCTCCAGCTAGTGCGGCGAGGCGGACGATCGAACTGGACGACGAGGGCGGACTCATGCGAGGTCATGGCAGGGGCTGTGGTGGACGGAATCGATGGCAGCGTCTCCTTCTCTGCAGCGGGCTCCTCCGGTGCAATTCCGCCGAACTATGGCTCGAGTGGCTCCGGCGAGAGAGGGGAAATGTTCAGGGGTGAGAGGGGAGTGGAATGGTGTGAGGAGTTTGTGCTGGGGTGGCCTCCTTTTATAGGCTCGACGGTGAGACCAAGAGGTGTGGGCGGAGCTCGTCGGTGACGACGGCATAGGGGGCTATCGGCGTGTGTGAGGTAGGCAGACGGTGGGCGGTTCCTTGGCGGTCATCTACATCGCAATGGCACGGCTAGGGGTGGTGGAATTTGATCGGGAGCGTCACGTGCTCTGGGAGACAGAGGCGGTGCTCGACGCGGCGCATGGCGACTTTGGGTCGCGCGGCGGCGCACGGCCGTGTCTAGCGGGGTGCTGGGGTCGAGGCGGAACGGCGTGCGCGGTATGGTGTCAAGGCGCGGTTTGTGGCGTGCTGGCGGTGAGGGTGCTCTGGCGCGCTCTGGCTGCGCACAGATTGAAAGGTCGGCGGTGCTAGGGAGTGGTCCATGGGCTGTTGGTGATCGAGGGGTGGACATTGGGTGGCGGTGAGGTCACGCTGTGCTTCCTGGAGCGGCGAAGAGGGGCTGGTGGTTTGCTGCTGCGTTGTCAAGGTTGGCCGGTGAGCATGGCATCGGGGCGACATGGCACTGGCGCCAGGGGCTAGAGATAGGGTTGGCTTTGGTCTGGTTGGACTTGGGGAGACAAGGATGATCAATGCAAGTCCAATGGCTTGATAAGATTTGATCAAAAACAGTTATAGTTAGGCTAATTTGATTCTGCCCACAAGGTGTTTGACAAAATGGCCGAAAGAAACTTTTGTTTGAATTTCGGGCTGATTTTTGGTGGAGTTATTGATCACATGCTTTAGCATCTCTGGTTGGTTGGGATTTGAAAATGGAGTTCATTTGAGTGGTTTTTGAAAAAGTGTGATCTTGATACATACACTAGATTCAATTTTCAACTGCCATTTAAAATTAGTGTTTGAATGTTTTTTGGATGAAACAAAGTGGTCCTTGGTACATCACTACTTGTACTAGCAAGGGGTGCAAAGATACACTATTGTTTATGTTAAGATTTGAGTTCTAGGAATAGCCAAAGTAGGCATAGTGATTAAAATGGCACAAATGACCATTTGCTTATTTTATTCTTTTTGATTTATTTTTCTTTGGGATTTGTTTGGGAATGATCTAGATGATGTTTAATTCACCTTAGAATCATTTTACAATCAATGGATCACTCAAACCTGGCAATTCAAAACAACTCCTAAATTATATGCATACACATATGCATGCTTAATGATTTTAAATGGAAAAGTTTTTGTTAACTCCAAATTTGATGATTTGGATCTTAATAACCTTGGATTGGAGTTTTGGGATGTTATAAGTGTTCTCCCTTAGTGTGCACCACCAAGAAACTTTTCCGTTATGAGGCACGCCGTGACGATCGGGTGTCAAACATATCTGCGTTTGCATATGATGGGTGTAAGACATGTCACATAAGGTTGAGTTGGCGAGCTTAGCATGTACAGACATGGCCTCGAAAAATGAGATGATCGAAAGATCAATCATGAGTTGCATGAAGGATGTGATTGACGTTTCAACGTCTATCTTTGCAAATGAATCGCCGGCCGTGATGACCGGGGGTGATGTAGTGAATGGGGATCGTGTAATCACTAAAACATTTTTGAGGATAGTAGTTTTAGCGGAGTTCTTTTATAAACACATTTTTAATTGAACTCACATAATTATAAACTTAGTGTAAGTCATTTGCAATGGTAAATGTAGAATATGGTTCGTTGTGAAGCTTCTTTTGAGATTGCTGAGTGGGTAGCTAGTGAGAAGCTCAAACTAAATGGATCCAACTTCCCAGAGTGGCTTGTGCATATGAATATCATCCTTAGTGAGAACAACATGGTCAATTACATACGCTACATGATAGATTTGGAGCAGCCAGATTAGTATGAGACCCCACAACAGCGGGAAGACCGCGTCGTGAGATGTCCTCCTTCATTCAAGTGATAATGCGCTACAGGATGGTGGACAAACCGCATTCGCTCATGGGTGATCTTGACCCATGTGTGATGGTGGATCAACTAAGATCAGAGTTCATGCATGAAGTGCGCATGTGGAAGAACGAGTTGCTTGGAAATTTCCTTCCCGTCAAGATGGAGGAGCACACTTGCCTAGAGAGTCACTTGGAGCGCATGCATGATGTGCACAAGAAACTGCTTCATTTCATGGACTACTGGATGTCGGATGCCTTTGTGATAGGTGTATTTCTATAGTTGTTGCCTCCCAGCTACCAAGGGCATGTCTAGACCTGCGTCATGAGAGGTGACAGGGAAACGCAAGATTTCCATGAGTTCATATCACATTTCAGACATGTGAAGGTTGAACTCATTGCCGGAGAGGTCATTAATGATGAAGGTATATATGACATATAGTTTTATAAATGTTATAATCTTGCAAAAAACTTGTTGCAGTATCAAAGTATCATATACTTGTTCTGTTTTATGAAAAAAGGTCCTTCTACATGAGATCTGCTTGCTAGAGAGGAGGTGACGCCGCGTGTTGATGGCAAGCATGATGATGATGGCCGACGACACTCTCCCTCGACATTTATAATTTAGTTTATTGGTTTTGAGTAATTATTGTAATCGATGGATTATGAACTTTATTAGTGTTTCTTGCACTTCGCGAGACGGTTATTCATATGAGTTTGTAACAAAACAGTTGTTCTACTTTTATGAATGATTTCTATTTATGTTCATATGTATTTCGATTATGTGTGCATTATTCGTGTTGTAAAACTAATTGATAATGCATGAACATTTGTAAAATATTGAAATGCCTTGAAAATGCCCATCTTAATGATATATTCATTTTGAATGAAACCATAGTTTGAAATTCAAAAGTTATGTCGATCATATGTGAAAGTAGTAGATATTTGATATCTTATTACATAAAAATCATGCCCATGTTCAACAAGATAACTAAAACACTGCGTATTGTAAAATACAAAGTGTTTGATGAATTGTTGAAAGAAAATACATATTCGATGTACCGTATTTCAATGAAATGGTGATTATCATTTTGTAATTGTTGATTTAGTAAAATAGTTTACCAAATGAAACATGACCATGAAACTATTTGATGTGATCAAAGAATTTCAGCATCAAAGTGTATTGAAAATAAAATAGAATTAAATTACCATGACTCGATGAATAGTAATGAAATTTGATGTTATAAGATTGGAATGAGAACTTGTGAAATGCGTATCAAAAAATTATGATGCATTTAGCTTTTCAAAATATTGAATTGCAAAATCATCATAATCTAACATTTGATATTAAGTGGGCAATAGGTGGCACCAGATAAATCAATTTAGTGTCAGTAATAAGATTATTAGTTGGAAATAACAAGCAGTCATTTAGAACAAAGTGAACCATCTAAAATTCGTGAAATTGGCACCATATCTTGTATGTATTATCGTGGAAGTTTTTGGATTTATTTGATTAAACAAAAGGAGAACAAGTCCTTATAGAGTATTCATTGGAAACTTTTAAATACAAAATCCATGGCTAAAACCAAAGAAGGCAAAACTAGTATTGCTAAAAGTTTGGTATGTTCTCGAGAAAATGTGTTCTCGACAATGTTATTAATGGAAGAAAGTGAGAGCATGATGAAGGCCCATTACCCTACAAGAGAGTGTTGAGAAGCGCAACAGAACGTGTTCCAGAACGTAACTCTTCACATGAAAGAAATAGATCAATGATAATGATCATTGTGTTTTCAATAGTGCTTTTACTAATGAAGTAGGATTCACAAATATGCCCTACACCTTGTGTGGAGATATTTGTGAATCACTTGTCATGTTATCAGAACAAGACATACCTACAAACTACAAAGGAATTGATGGTAAACTAAAATTGCGAGAAATCCGAGAAGTAAATTTTCACTTGAGATTAGAAAGTAAATTGTTATAGAATCTTGTCGAGTAAAATAAGTTACTTGATATTTCCGAAGGTCCATAAAGTCATACGGAAAAAGTGGGAGTCTTAAAATACAAAGTACGACTCACCAAAAGAATGTATTGGACGAATTAAAAGAATTTGATTCAGAAGTGCTGAAGTCTGGAAGATTTAATACTAGTAAAGTAACAGAATCCTGTAAAAGAAATTTGATAATTTGATAATTGATCAAGATATTTTGAAGTTGTTCGAAATATTGAGAAGATATGCAATTTGCATAAAATTGAGTGGGAGCTAGAGAGTCTTCCTAAATTAATATGTGAATGTCATATTTTTGAGTGGGGGAAATGTAAGTTTCGAACTCAAATATGTTGGTGACATATTTTGAGTGGGAGCTTTACGTAATTCATATGTGTATATGGCACATTAATAATAAGGATAGAAGTACCAATAAATTTTGATTTATAAGGGTAAAGTTGAAAGAGAATGTCATATAACATTATGATGGAACGTGTTCCTGAAAGAGATTCTAAAAAGGTTTTAGAATAGGAATTGATTGAGGAATGGTCCTTAACAATTTGAATTAGGAATAGAATTAAGTGCAACATCAATGGTTGAAAGAAAGAAAAGTATGATCGTCATCCACTGTGTTTTTACATAGGTTCTATCTTATAAACCATGGTAAGAACTCAACATAATATGATCCAAGTTCTTATCAAGAAGAACAAGTTCAGAAGTGATTAAGTGTAAATTACTGAAAAATGAGCTAAGATTGTCCACAGTGTCTAATGAGAATTGTAGACATGTTTCCATATCCATAAAGGACAAGATGCCTAAAGCATAAAGTGTTATGCTATAAGGACATATGTTAACCTTAAAAGATTGGAAATCTCTATGTTGAATATTGCTTTGAGTCAAAAAGAAGTGTGGTGATAAACATCGAAAATTACACATGCTGCACTACTGATATGATGTCTACATTTAAAATACAAGTATATGGATACTACTTGGTGTTATGTATAATGTTGCGGCTAGGGAAGTTTGTCTTCTCATGGAGTGTGTTCTAGTGCACAGTGCCCATGAGAAAGTTCACATTGACTGATCAAATGTCACTGCTAGCTCCTGGAATCGAAGACCTCAATCTGTTGCCATAACTATTATAAATACACAAGATGTTATCATGGGATGATAAAGTATTAATATCAATCAATGTGACATTAGTAAGTTGCAAAGGATACGAGGGGCTGTAAAGTCCATACCATGGACTCAACATCTTCCATGAGCAAGCATGATCAGAAGTGCCAATTTGTCTAGTGTCAATGATTCGTAAACAAATACAACAAGTTTATTTGTACTCTAGTGCAAGTGAGAGACTGTTGGAAATATGCCCTAGAGACAAATAATAATATGGATTATTATCATATTTCACGAAGTTTATAATTAGGTTTTATATCATGCTATAACTGTATTGAAAGGAAACGTCAATACACATGTGATATATAAACAACCAAGAGTTCTCGATGATCTCTAGTCAATGGTTCATTGGTCAATAGATGATCAAGGTTTCCTGATCATGTGGCATTCATGCTAGTTGATAATAGAGTCACCTCGTTAGGAGAATGAGATGGTGAACATACCCAATCTAAGCATCGTAACAAGATCATGTCACAAAGTTCAAGTTGTGATAATTAGGAAACGTGGTGACTTGTTCCTCAAACCATGTGACAAGGGGTTAACTCATCAATGCCTATCATTGATGGACTTAGGTTCGTGCAATTGGGGAGTGCTGGAGGCATCGAATGACTAGCAAACAAGCACATAGGGGGACACGAGGTTTTACCCAGGTTCAGGCCTCGAAGAGGACCCTACTCCTGCTTGTCTGCTCTTTGATTATCGAGGAGTCAAAAGTTACAAGGGATGCGCATATGCAATCTGGCGAGGTGTATGCTAGGGTTGTGGATTGTCCTCCTCGCTGCCCCCTCCTAGACTTTATATAGAGGGGCTAGGTCTCGGGATAGCAGGCCGAGTTGGTTACAAATTAGGGTTTTCCCTTCAAGTTTCTATCTATTCTTTGCCATGTTCTTCAAGAAGTCGTGTTCCTTTGGGTCATCTGAATCCTTAATGGGCTTCGTTTGCACCGTGGACTCCTCTTGGGCTGGCCTTATAGGCTAACCACGAGTACCTGTAGGGTATGCCCATGTCAGTACCCCCGAGTGTCTAGTCGAATCGTAGATTCGGGTGGATACTATAAAGTCTTCAAGTGCATGAAATGCGAGCTCATCTGAAAATCCTTTTGGGTGCTTCAGTTTTGTGTCATAGGGATTGTTGATATGCGTGCCTGATACATCCGACAGATTGGGATCAGTTAACTGCCTTAGGGCAAAAAACGCTATCTACTTAAACTCGAGTCCTCAGACTCGAATTCGGAACATTGCTGGCGTAATTCGACTCCTGCCACGTAGGTCTTATAGAGTCGAATTCCAGTGTTTTGTGTGAGCACTCGACACGTCCATCGAGGCCTATTTCATCATTCCTGTAGGCACAATTTATTTCTAGTAGAGTGCATCAGGTGTGTTGCCAGGCATTTTGCAAGTCTTACCTTCATGTTATAAATGCGACATACGAATTTTTAGTCACTTTCGAGATGATTCAGGTGGCCTAGGAGACATAGTCTCTTTTACGGGGTAAAATATGTGGCAGAGTCACCGAATGCTTCGAATACTCATGATGTGGACGTTTTCAACGCTTTTTTTCCATGTACAAATATCTTTTCTTTTCATAGGGTGCACGACCAGCACTCCCTATGGGAGTAGTCCCCGAGTGCCCACTCGAGTCGCAGACTCGAGTGGGGACTTTGAACATTTGTCGACTGCTATCATTATGTTTAGCTTTGTCGATTGTGCTTCCAGTGCTCCATATGGGAGGATCCCCCGAGTCCGCAATTGGATCATTGATTCGAAAGAGGGGGTTGAAATGTAAATGTCTTTTTATGTTTACCGAGGCAATTATATGCCCTTTAAGATATTCGGGTGCACGGACAACGCTCCTATTAGGAGTAGCCCCCGGGTGTTTGGTCGAGTCGTAGAGTCAACCAAGGACTAGATCAATCGAAGGGAACTCCTGCTGGAGTGCATATCTGGATGACATTAGTGATGTCAATCCGATGAGGTCAGTTTCCTGCATAAGCGGTGCTGATGGGACGTGATGGAGGTGGGCCCCGAACTTTGACTGGGATTTGACCAATCACGCGTAAATTACGATTTTTAACTGCACCTCCTTGATTCTCGCGTGCAGTGGGGATTGTGTAGCGACGGTTCGGTGTATGCACTGCCACACATATTCGTCGATGTGCGCCACGCGTCTGGATGAAGCTCTGCGGGCCGTTGGATGGCATTCCTCGATGCTTAAGTAGGGATCATGTGCGGTAACTTTCGCACCGAGATTCTTCCTCCTTTGCGCACTGCTGCCATTGCCGTTCTCCTCTACTCCACTGCGCCCATATCTTCCACTGCACTAGACGTTCTCAAAGCCTTTCCTAACCACTTCCTCTGATCCCTTCACCACCGGAATATGGGGAAGAAGAAAAGCGTTGATGCTGCTGGATCTACCATTGCCGTTGTCGCCGCCGCCCCTAGGTCCAGTACTGCTGCCGCGAACACGAAGAAGAAGGGCGCAGGGACCCGCGTGACCCATAGATCATGGTGGCGCTCCTCCTTGAAGGAGCATGAGCTCCAAACGCATCTCCAGGACGGTCTTCTTCTAGCCAACAAGGCCGATTGCAAGATTCCTGTGCCAGAGGTAATCCCCAATCCCCCTCGCTAGATTTTGGGTGATTTTCTAGCTTTTATCCTCTGTGGTCTCTCTCTTCCCCTCCACAAGTTTGTGTGAGGGTTGCTTTTTTATGGGCTTCAGCTGCATCATTTGACCCCTAACTCCATCTTGCACATCACGTGCTATATTACCCTCTACTAGTGCTAGCTCGGAATCAAGCCACACTTCGGTATTTTCAAGAAACTATTCAAACTGAAGAGGCAGTTAGGGTCCGGCTCTATAGTATATGACATCGGTAGATGTGACATATACGTGGACCCCAATGTCTAGTGTTTTAGACTCAATATTGTCGAGTCTGTCCAAGGATGGAGGGAAAAATGGTTTTATATCCGGGACCAAAAGGTGGACGACAAAAGATTTGGACCCGATAGTTGAGATGAAGAGAAGGAGATCCTGGAAGAATGTCATAATGTCGGGGGAAGCAGAGGAAGTCGAAGTCTTGTACAAGCGTGTCTGTGACCTTCAGCTTGTCCGAGGACAGGAAGTTACAGGCGTGGATCTCATCTGCACATGGTTGCGGTGTCGGGTGTAGCCTCTGCAGGCCAGGGCACACCCAATGTCGTCCTGGACCAGTGTGGATGACCCAACTCGCATATCTCCTGAAGATATGTCGTCGGTGGAGGTGGATCAAAAGGTCAGGGTGTTGACTAAGTTCACCACGAAGGATGTCCTTCCTAGAGATTCAGCCACGCTCCCCTTCCGTGCGAGTAACTCTTCCCTTGAGGTAAGTTTTCCATTGACTCCTCTTATTCTTTATTTGTCCACGGGACATTTTGTGACTGTAGTTTGATGCTTGCACCAGGAGTGGAAAGTTGCAAGTGTGCTGTCGCCTCAGCCGGAGGGGGTACTGCCTCCCAAGGCCGAAGAATAGGAAGAATCAGGGTCGACTGTGCCCGTCGTTGATGCGCAGGAAATCCTTGATTCTAGCAAAGATGGCACTCGCAAGCGCTACATGAGCAAAGACTCGGATGCATCTACGTCGGAGACACTAAGGGGTCATTCGGCTAAGGTGGGCACTACAAATCCGATTCCAACAGTGCCTGTCCGCAGTATGGCCATGCCGCCGCTGAAGAAGCCGAAAAGGATGAAGAAGAAGATAGATGATGACTTCGACCTTGACAGATTTGACGGGTAAGTCTTTGCTGCTCGATGTATTAAATATCAGTCTAGGTTGAAGTGTCTTTGTGTTGAATGTTTGATTATGCTTGGATAAGCGTGACTGTATCGTCGTAGTCCGGCACCGACCGCGTCCTGGAGGACCTGGGAGTCCTGAACTTGAGGGGTAAGGAAGTGGAGGCATCCGAGCCATCCCCAAAGATGGCGGCCACCTCCAGCGCGAATTCCTCAAGTTCTCCCAATTTGGGGGAGCATAGGGTTCTTGCCCGGACGCTAGTGCAGAAAGAAACTTCGGAGTCTTCGGGTGACCACGTAAGTGCGCATAAGCTTTTTCCACTCGAAAAATTATTCAGAGTCAAACTCTTCCTTGACATGTGTTGTCTTCTATAGCCTATCTTGCATGAGGCTGTTCGTCTTGGCGAGCAAATTGTGACCCTGGGCCAATTGCAGAGTAAGTGTTCTGCTCCTGCAGTGCTTTTGCTAAACACATATTTCGATTGTGTTTGACTTTCTCCATTTATTTTGCCAGTCGAAAACAATGACCTTTCTTCATCGTCTAAGCGCCCTTGAAAAGGGGCTCATCACGATGGAGAAAAAATGGGATGAGGCACTCGAAGCCCTCGAGCGCTCCCAGCAGGAGTCAAAGAGGCGCGAGGAGGATATGCTGGCCACTGCAGCTGACAGAGAGAAAGGGTTCGCAAAAAAACTTTTTGCTGTCGCCCAAGCACTTTCTGGTATGCTTTCTTGCAGTTTTGTTCAATTCAAATTTTCTTCTTTGTTTGTTCCTGTGCTGACTTGTGCGAGTCAATCATAGATGCCACCAGAGTGGACTTCGACTGCCAGGCTCTGGCTCATGAGGACGCACTGGCCGGTGCTGTTGCTGCAGTCGAAGACTGCAGCGTCTCTGCCCGGGACTCACTCAACAAGGACAAGGTTGTGCTTGGGCATCTTCGAGAAGAGATGCTCCCCAAGGCCAAGTTTGTTGAAGATATTGACGGCCTAGTCGAAACCTTCACCGGGGGCGTTCCTACGGATTTCAAGAATGCACCAAAGGGAGTCGGTGCATCTTTAGGGCTGGCGATGGCGCATGCTTGCGATGCGAACTTGAATGTGAGCAGGATCACTTCAAGGATGCCGACGACCACAGAGGGTGAAGAGGTAACTTTAGGCCCATTTGCTACTAACTGCCATAAGTACGGGCCACATCTTATAGAGACGCTTGCCAAGTACTCCGCGAAGCAAAATCGTCATAGCACAGCGACAACCACAATGTCTGGACCTGCTGCTAGCATGGTCATGGTGTCGGATGCTCCCACAGAGTCTGTGAAGCCCGCGAGCGCCGATGCATAGGCATAACAATCCTTCGTGTTTCCTTTTGTAGCGATGTTAAAAACTTTAGGCTTGCCTTGAATTACTTTTGTGGGGGTGCCCTTATCAGAACTTGTTGTTTAAGTTATATGTATAAATCTTTTGCATTCTTTATTTACTCGAGTTCCATGCCCAGAAAGGTTCTAATGCTTCGAACTTTTGGTTGGTTAGGGGTCTTCAAGTGGCGTGCAAGGTACGCCTCCTTCTGCTGTCCCTGTAGCGCAACCGTGATCAAAGGTGGAAGAACTGTCGCTTTTGTCCCGCCTGCGTGATCGCGTGAACCATTTGGATCGAGACGCGCTGATGATTCGTGGAAATCCGATGTCTGGAAGTCAAAGGCAGATAAGGCAGCGAAGAGAGAAACTTATCTTCTTGGCGACATAGCTCAAATCAACGAGCAGCTGCAATGTGGGTGTTTTAGACTCCCTTGTTCTTGTTTGTCTATATCATCGTATTGTTGACAGATGTCTTGCTGCTTCTATCTATGCAGTTGTCAACCTCATTCTGCAGGAAGAACGGGACCACATTAGAATTCGACTGAACTACTTGACTCAGGAGTAGCTAGAAGCTGGTGGATTCTTCTGGACCGACCAGAATCGTGCAATTATGCTCGCAACGTTTCAAGATCATGTGTCGTAGGTTCTGTATTTCCCGAAGAAGGCCTGGTCGTGCTTGAGGCGTATATTTGTGGCGATGTACCCATTGGACGTTGTCCTGTCGATCCTGTTGGCCTTTCTTCGTAGGTTTCAGATTGCTGGTGCTGTATGCGAGTGCGTGCATTCGCAACTTGTCGCGGGTGCCAAGGCTGCGCTAGCACTTGTGCATATGCAGCGTCCAGACGTGGATTTGGAGGCAATCGCAGAAGGTTTGCCAGCACGTCCAGAGGGAATGGCATGGAACATGGTGCCGCATTATCGAGCGGTCGTCGAGCTAGCGGAGAGTATTGTAAATTTATTCGACGAACGCACCAATGTACTCCTTCAGCGTCAGTAGAATAGTTCTGTCCTGCACAAGGTATATAAGTGTTGTAAAGCTTGTATACTATTTTCGACTGGGTGTTTTGGTACCCGTGCTATATGTAAAGCTTGTTAGCCTATGTGTTTTGTGAGTAAGTTTTCGATGTAGTGCCTTTTCGTTAGCCTGACACGTGCGGATCTCAGCACCTTGCCAGCCTTTCAGTTACGTTGCAACTGGGTTGGAATTATCAAGAGTTCGATTGACAGCATGGTCAGCTACTCGGGTCATTGCGTTATGAGGTTGTGTACGTGACAAGTTTGGCAAGGAGGCGCAGCCCCGAGTGCAAAATACGAATAAAACTAAATGTAACGACACACATAGTTGAGGCACTTAACTTTATTTATTTGGATAATATCAGGAGGTATAATGTTTGGCTAAGTAGCCTGGCTGAGTAGCCTTATTGTAAAGTAAAAACATCTAGGGGTAGAATCATCGCACCTGCACGATGTTCCATGGGTTGGAGTATTCGACTCCACTCTCTACGTCTTTCAGGCGATAGGCACCACCTGGGATTACTTTAGTGACCACATAAGGTCCTTCCCATGGAGACTCATACTTCAGGTGCCCCTTCTACTTTAGACGCAGGACAACGTCTCCTTCGACAAGGATCTTAGATGCAGCCATCGGCTGTGGTAGTTGTGGAGGCTTTGCTGGTAGATCGTTGATCGCTCTACCGCGATTTCACGTGCTTCGTCGAGGAAGTCGACAAAGTCTTTGAGTGCGGCTGTAGATTTGGTATCGCTATAAGCGACAACCCTTGGGTATTTGTAGCGCACTTCCTGCATGCAATACTGCTTCGGCACCATGCACCATGAAGAATGTTGTGTAGCATGTGGCGCTATTTCGCGTTGTGCACATGCTCCATAGTACATATGTCAGTTCATCGGCCCAGCAGCAGCCGACGGCTTGTTCAAGAGACCGAAGGAGTCTCTTCTTGATGCCATTGCAGAAGAGGCCGTTGGCCTTTTCGACATGACCGTTGGTCTGAGGATGTGCTACAGAGGCGTAGCTAATGTTGATTCCCAGGTCTTCGCAGAAATCCTGGAATTCTTTCGAGGTGAAGTTCCTCCCGTTGTCGGTGATGATTATGTGTGGCACCCCGAACCTGAAGACGATGGACTAGAAGAACTTGATGTCGGTGGCGCCTATCTCGTTAGTCACTGATGTCTATGCACTTCTAATCTTGTAGACAGTTGTTGGGCCTCCAAGTGCAGAGGTTTGTAGAACAGCAGCAAGTTTCCCGTAAGTGGATTACCCAAGGTTTATCGAACTCAGGGAGGAAGTGGTCAAAGGTATCCCTCTCAAGCAACCCTGCAATCAAGATACAAGAAGTCTCTTGTGTCCCCAACACACCCAATACACTTGTCAGGTGTATAGGTGCACTAGTTCGGCGAAGAGATAGTGAAATACAGGTGGTATGGATAATTATAAGTTGTAACGGTGCCAGAAAAGAGCTTGACGGGTAGGAAGAGACTAAAGGCAATCTGAAATAAAGATGGAAGCAAGCAAACATGTAATAGATCTAGTTGCAAACGGTGTTTCAATGCTTAGAAACAAGGCCTAGAGATCATACTTTCACTAGTGAACACTCTCCGTCTCCCCTGGCGCGGCCTGGCCTGGCTCGCGCCACCAGGTGGTGTGGCCAACCCCTGGCCCCTCTCCGTCTCGTCTTCTGGCTCCGTGAGTCTTCCGGTAAAATATTGACTTTGACTTTTGTCCCATCCAATTCCGAGAATATTCATTTTCTGGCTTTTCTGGAACCAAAAATAGCAGAAAACAGGCAAATGGCACTGTGGCATCTTGTTATTAGGTTAGTCCCAGAAAGTGTATACAAATACTCCAAAGTGTGGAAAAAACATAAGAAAGTAGATATAAAACAAGCATGGAACATCAAAAATTCTAGATACGTTTGCAACGTATCAATATCCCCAAGCTTAACTCCTGCTCGTCCTCGAGTAGGTAAGTGATATAAAGAAAGAATAATTTTTGAGGTGACATGCACCATCATAATCTTGATCAAAGTATTTGTAGAACATTGATAGCTGGGCTCATAGTACTCTAACATAGCATGAAAGATATAGTTCTAACAATAAGACATAGCAACTATGTTGTAACATGAAAAGTTACAAACAAAAGATTCATGAATAACAATACTTCGAAAGACGTTTGTTTGTTTCACATAAAGAAAACAATGAGAATGGTATTCAACTTGTCCCTCATAGTATAGCAAAACATAAATGCATAGGACACCTTCAAAGTTCATAAGGGTGACTAGATACAAATAGTTTAAGAACAAGCAATATCAAAGTTATGAATCAATCAACAAGTCTTAAGGCAATGCACATTAAACTAAGAATGGCCACTATGCTCTCTTAATAGGTGCATAAAGATAGAAGATGGAGACTCAACATAAAAGTAGAAGAAAGGCCTTCATAGAAGGAAGTATGGATTCAAGTCTCATAAAGAGCTTCCAAAAATTATGGTACTTATTAGCTTTTAGCTCTCATTGCCCCTATCATAAGCATCTTGAAGTGATTAAGGTTAAAGCGAACAAACTATCGAGTATATGCTTGACAAAGTATAAGTTGGCAATCTCATGTCCCTTGAATACGAGGGCCGCTCCTCATGCTACTCAAGTTTAGTTACTAATAAGTTCTTGTCATAGTAAGTACATGTGTATCATAGAGAACCACCAACGGGGTACCCCTTGCCCGATGATATGGAAGAATCCCCATATCAAAATGACAAGGCAAGCAGGCAATAAGCATCTCAACATCTTCTTATTTACCATGGGAAAATGGTGCTTGTTTCTCTCTTTCCTCTTTTCTCATCTTTTTTTCTTTTTTCTCAATCTCTATCTATTTTTTATAAGAAGAATGTTTCATATATTGCTCATTACTGTTACGCTGCAGGTTTCCACCATTATTAGGCATGGATTAGACCAGCCGCCCAGGTGTTTCTCTAACACACATACATAACACATAACTCCATGGAATTACAAGCTCCCCTTTCATTTCACACAGACGACATCCATAAAAAAAAGAGCATGATATCAACTGGGCACAATGTACAAGTGCAATGTTGAAAGCGTTCCCCATGACAACATGGTTCTGCTAATTCCCAACGTATAAGTGTAAGCATATACAACATAGATGACACAATGGTTCAAGTTTATTAGGGGCAAGAAAAGTAAAGTGTGCCATCAAGTTCATGAGAGCTCTAATCACTAATTTTCACATAACAAGTTTAATTCGGAAGGTAGATAAAAACATGAATATACTTGGAATAGCAAATGCTAATAGGTAGGTATGGTGGACTCTTTGGAATAACTTGGTTTTATTTGGAGTTGGATGCATGAGTGGAACTCATACTTGGTACAGAGGCTAGCAAAAGACTGGGAGCGACCAACTAAGAGAGAAATAATGGCCATAATCATGCAAAGCGACAAAACATCATTAATTAAAGCATAAAGTGATATTACAAGTCGAAAACTAAAGGATCATAAATGATATGGTGACTTGGTATAGTCTTAACATGGTGTGAGCATGCGCCAAGTCAACCCAAATAAAGCATCAAAGGAGAATACCACAATACTATGCTTTAATATGCTAAAACAACGCATAATTTTTTCAAGGCACATTAAGCAATCTCAATTGTTTGTAACAAGTCATGCTACAACAATAATCACTAAGAATAAAGTCAAAACAATATCAAGCATGACATGATAAAGTTTAAGCCAAAGTCAAAAACAAGCTCCTTTTATACCACTTTAGCATGAATTTTCCTACTCTTTTCCAACACCAATCGAAAACTAAAGCTAAACGCAGTGCTAGCAAAGGAGAACACTCACGGAACAAAAAGAGTGAAAACTAGTGTTCTAGGCAATGAATAACGGGGTGTGTCTCTCTCCAAAAGAAGTGTGTTGGGATCCAACCAACTTATTTAAGAAAACCAAGCAAAATAAAACTAAAAACAAAAATAAATACGCTCCAAGAACAACACAACAGTGCATGAAACAATAAAAACGAAGTGTCTAGAAAGACCTAAGATTTTTATTGATGAAGAAGGGGATGCCTTAGGCATCCCCAAGCTTTGACGCTTGTACCTCTTGAATATTTCTTAGGGTGACATAGGGTGGCATCCCCAAGATTGCGCTTTTCTCCATTCTTCATCTCATTACATCATTCTTTCCCTACACCTGAAAATTTCCTTCTACAAAACTTCACACAATGTTCATTAGCAACATTATTGCATTCAAAAGATAATAAACCTTTGGGTTTTAGTTTTAAAACATCAAAACTTTCAATAAAAACACAAACTACTGTAGCAATTTCCTCAGAAAGGTCAATTCACCTAAAAGAACCCAAAAAAAAATCGATAAAGAGGCAAATGCAAATAATGGCAGAAATCTGTCTAAAACATACCAACAGGTGAAAACCGATTTTTTAGAAGACCTTCTGTTGCTCAAATCGAAACGTGTTGACCTAAAGAAAGTTATAAAACAACCTGGGGGATTTATTCAGAAAATTACGGCTCAATCTGACATACAAAGATTTTTCGCGAATGTTTACACTGAAGCACAAAAATCTGTTTCGGGACAGCACTTCTCCAAATCTTACTTCTCTCTCATTAGAGGTTACTCTTGGCACAAAAACCAAACAAAAAGGATAAGGAGAGTTTATTACAGACGTAATAACTTCCAAGACTCAACAAAACAAAAATAAACTGAAAGTAAAAATATAATGGGTTGTCTCCCAAAAGCTCTTTCTTTATAGCCATTAAGATAGGCATGATAATTTCGATGATGCTCACATAAGAAATATGAATTGAATTAAAAGAGAGCATCAAGAAGCAAATATGGAACAAATTTAAGTCACCCACTTCCTATGAAAATAATCTTGTAAAGAAACAAGTCATGAAAGCACAAAGCAACAAGCGTAGGAAAGCAAAACAAGTGCAACTTCAAAAGTTTCAACATAAAGAGGGGAAACTTAATATTGTTGAGATAGATAAAACCATGTTTCCATCTCTCATAATAACTTTCATTAGAATCATGAATAAAATTAACAATATAACTATCACATAAAACATTCTTATCATGAGCCACATGCATAGTCATTCTTATTAATCATAGTGGGAGAAAATTCAAAAAATAGCTATCATTATTATTCTCATCACCATAATCATCAAATATAGGAGGCATATTGTAATCATAATTATTTTTCTCCTCAATAGTAGGAGGACTGAAAATATCATATTCATCATTGTAATCATCATATATTGGAGGCATAGTATCATCAAAGTAAATTTTCTCCTCCTTGTTTGGGGGACTAAAAAGATCATTTTCATAAAAACTAGGTTCCCCAAGCTTAGACTTTTCCATAGCATTAGCAATAATGGTGTTCAAAGAATTCATACTAATAACATTGCTATTAGCACGCAAATAAAGTTCCATAGGTTTTTTAATTTTCTCTTCAAACACTTCATGTCCAAACTCAAGATAAATACTATAAAGCTCTTTAATTATGTTGTTGTTTTCCATTAAGCCAAACTAGTGAAAATAAAAACAAGAAACAAAAAGATATAATTCCAGAATCTAAAGGAAATAACTTTGAGCACTCACACACCAGCAATAGTACTAGAAGATAGCTTAGTAGCCAGAGGATGTGAGTATCTTTTACCTTACCTCCCGGCAATGGCGCCAGAAAATAGCTTGATGTCTACGCACTTCTATTCTTGTAGACAGTTGTTGGGCCTCCAAGTGCAGAGGTTTGTAGAACAACAACAAGTTTCCCTTAAGTGGATTACCCAAGGTTTATCGAACTCAGGGAGGAAGTGGTCAAAGGTATCCCTCTCAAGCAACCCTGCAATCAAGATACAAGAAGTCTCTTGTGTTCCCAACACACCCAATACACTTGTCAGGTGTATAGGTGCACTAGTTCGGCGAAGAGATAGTGAAATACAGGTGGTATGGATAATTATAAGTTGTAACGGTGCCAGAAAAGAGCTTGACGGGTAGGAAGAGACTAAAGGCAATCTGAAATAAAGATGGAAGCAAGCAAACATGTAATAGATCTAGTTGCAAACGTTGTTTCAATGCTTAGAAACAAGGCCTAGAGATCATACTTTCACTAGTGAACACTCTCATATAAATATCTTCTCTTTATGATACTACTCTGAACTACTCTCTGGTTGGACACTCTAATCCATGGTAGGGCTATAACAGCACAGCTCAAAGTCCGCTTTCCCCATCTAGTTAACCCCTCACTATCACCTTGAGCGCTAGATGGTTCCAACAAACACCACAATTTCATACAGACATCCAACTCCAAATATAACTCATAACAAGTATTTGTAATCTCTAGCCTAAGTGCCACCATTGTGTGCACGCTATCACTTTCACACACGTGGGGAGAGCCAGAGATCTATTAAAGCACTTGAGTAGCAAGTAGATCTACTTGATTACGAAGCTCACGATCACAATATGATCATGCATAGAGCTTGAGAGAGAGATGAACACATAGCTACGGGTAGAACCCTTAGCCTCGAGAGAGAACTACTCCCTCCTCATCATGAGAATCAGCAACGATGATGGAGATGGTGGTGGAGATCGATGGAGATGGATCCGGGGACACTTCCCCGTCCCGGCAGGGTGCCGGAATAGAGACTTATGTCCCCCGAATCTCCTCTTTAGTGGCGGCGGTGCTGTGGAACTTTTCGTGGAAATCTGATTGGATTCTTAGGGTTTCTGTCCTGGAGGCAATATATAGGCGAAGGGGCGAGGTCGGTGGAGTACCCGGGGGGCCCGCACCACCCCCTGGCGCGGCCTGGCCTGGCCTATGCCACTAGGTGGTGTGGCCGACCCATGGCCCCTCTCCATCTCGTCTTCTGGCTCCGTGAGTCTTCCGGTAAAATATTGACTTGGCTTTTGTCCCGTCCAATTCTGAGAATATTCATTTTCTGGCTTTTCTAGAACCAAAAATAGCAGAAAACAGGCAACTAGCACTATGGCATCTTGTTAATAGGTTAGTCCTATAAAGTGTATAAAAATACTCCAAAGTGTGGACAAAACATAAGAAAATAGATATAAAACAAGCATGGAACATAAAAAATTATAGATACGTTTGCAACGTATCAGTCACCGACACGGCCTTGACCCACTTAGTGAACTTGTCGACATCGACGAGGTGGAAGACGTAACCTCCCGGCGATGATTTCGGCAGCTTACCGACCATGTTGAGTCCCCATTGCGCAAAGGGCCAAGCCACAAGTATTGGCCTGAGTTTTGCGCCTGGTGTGTGTGGCTTATTTGCGAATTGCTGGCAAGCATTACACTTCTGGACAATGTTCTTGGCATCACGCATCGCAGTTGGATACCTCGTAGAGATTTAGTGACAAGGGCGCGACTGTCGACGTGATGCCCGCAGGTGCCCTCGTGTATCTTGAGGAGGATGGCTCTTTAGTCGCTGTTGGTGACGCATCACTAGAGGACGCCCGTGATACTGCGCTTGTACAACTCGCTGTTGATGATGGTAAAAGCCTTGGAGCGCGGCACTATGTGTCGTGCATCTGTTGGGTCATATGGCAGCCTTTTGGTGATCAGGTATGTGATGTATGGCTGCGTCCAGGATGGCTCGATGAGTATGACCTCCATGGGACCTTCGGGTGTGGATCCCTGTTCTGCATTACTAGAACCTTCGACTTCTTCGGGTGGCGTAGCCCCCGAGTCCGATGATGTGCTGGATGGTCCTGCAGGAGTCTTCGGCTTGATGGAGTGCTCGCAGATATGGTCGAGGAATACGCCTGGTGGCACTAGGGCACAAGTGGAGCCTATGTTGGCGAGCATGTCAGCCTCCTCATTGCTTTTGCGGCCCACGTGCCATAGCTCGTAGCCGTCGAAGTCTCCTTCGAGTGTGTTGTAGAGGTCGTGGTACGCGACAATGTTGTTGCTCAGAGCATCACACATGTTCATGGTTTGCTAGACCACGAGGTTGGAATCACCATAGATGACGAGCCGTGTGGCTCCAAAG
Organism: Avena eriantha; assembly: GCA_910589775.1. NCBI lineage: Eukaryota > Viridiplantae > Streptophyta > Magnoliopsida > Poales > Poaceae > Avena > Avena eriantha. The sequence continues at coordinate 137,146,705 of OU342744.1, read as the reverse complement.
GCCTTGGCCATCCGCATCCCATGGATTAGCGCTTCGTACTCCGCTTCATTGTTTGACGCGCGGAACTTCATCCGAAGGATGTATCGCATCTTGTCGCCTTGAGGGGACGTCAGGATGATGCCTGTGCCCGATCTCTCATTGCGCTTGGATCCATCGATGTGCATGGTCCATAGGTTGGAAATATCTGGTGTGTCAGGGAGCTGGTTCTCCATCTAGTGGACGAGGAAGTCCGGTAAGACTTGCGACTTGATCGCCACTCGCCGCTCATAAGTGATGTCCCTGGAGGACAACTCGATGCCCCAGAGGGCGATCTGCCCCGTTGCGTCGGGGTTGTTGAGGATCTGATTCAACAGGGCGTTGTTCACCATGACTATGGGGTGCTCCTGGAAGTAGTGGCACAGTCGCCATGCTGTCATGAAGATACCTAGGCCAGCTTCTGGTAATGCAGGTACCGCTGCTTTGTTAGTGTCAAGACCTTGTTGAGGTAGTATATAGGGCGCTGCACCCTATGGATCTTGTTTTCTTCGGCTCGTTCCACCACCAACACATTACTAACCACCTGATTAGTAGCGGAGATGTATAGAAACATTGGCTCCTTTTCCCTGGGGGTAACCAGCACATGCAAGGTGGAGAGTAGGCGTTTTAGATCTTCGAATGCTTCTTGCGCCTCATCTGTCCACTCGAATTTTTCAGTTTTGCAGAGGAGCTGGTAGAATGGTAGCGCCTCCTTGCCCATTCAACTGATGAATCGAATAAGCACCGAAATTCGCCTAGCCAGCTGCTGGACGCCTTTGACATTCTTTGGCTTCTCCATGGCCAGTATGGCTCTTATTTTCTTTAGATTGTCCTCGATTCCCCTAGCAGATATGAGGTACCCGAGTAATTTCCCATATGGTATGCCGAAGGCGCACTTTTTCAGATTTAGCTTGATCCGGTAATGGTCGAGGTTATCGAAGGTCTCGTGGAGATTTTTGATGAGTGTAGCTTCCTCCTTAGTTTTGACGATGATGTTGTCGACATAAACTTGGATGATCTAACCAAGATGGGTTTTGAGGCAGGCCTGTATACACCGTTGACAGGTGTCTCATGCATTCTTTAGCCCGAAGGGCATTGTTGTGTAGCAGTAAACACCAAAGGGTGTGACGAAGGCTGTCTTCTCCTGGTCCTCCCCCTTCATTCGAATCCGATGGTAGCCTGAGTAGGCGTCGAGGAAGCAGAGGCGTTCACATCCCACGGTGGAGTCGATTATCTGGTCGATCCGTGGTAATGGGAAGTGGTCCTTCGGGCAGTGCTTGTTGAGGGAAGTGAAGCCCACGCACATCAACAGGATATCCGTGTCCTTTTTAGGAATGAGCACGAGGTTGGATACCCAGGTGCTTTCCTTTATTTCGTGTCTAAAATCGGTGTTGAGGAGTCTGTTGACTTCCATGCCGACCGCCTTTGCCCTTGGTTTTGACATTCGATGCATCGACTGCTTTACTGGTCTTGCATCTGGATTCACGTTGAGTGCGTGCTCGGCGAATTCCCTGGGAACTACTAGCATGTACGCTGGACACCAGGCGAAGATCTACCAGCGCTCATGGAGGAATTCAACGAGCGCGAGTTCCTATGCAGGACTCAAGTTATTGGTGATGAGGTCTGTTTTGGTCAGGTCCGTTGGGTGGACCTGGACTACCTTGGTGTTCACCAACAAGTCGAAGGACTTGTCTGGTGCGTTCTCCTTGCTCACATGAGGAAGACTGTTGTCTATCGACTCCTTAAGTCTCGCTAGTTCTTCTTGCATGTTGAAGGATTGGGAGAGATTCTGTTGAATTCCCTGTCGCAGCTATCAGACTTGGCGAAGCTCCCACTAACGGTGATAATACCGTTGGGTCCTGGCATCTTCATCTGTAAGTAGGAGTAGTGTGGGACCGCAATGAACCTCGCGAACGTGACAAGCCCGAGGATTGTGTGGTATTGCGAGGGCTAGTTGACCACCTCGAATTCAAGGTGTTCTCGCCGAAAGTTTGCGGGCGTGCCTAAGATGACATCCAGATTGATTTTGCCCAAGGGGTGTATGCCTTTTCCTGGGACAATGTCGTGGAGGGTTGTTTCGAATGCCTCCAAGCAGGAGAGGGGGATCCGCATGGCGCACAGGGTGCTAGTGAACATGAGGTTGATGCCACTGCCGCCGTCCATGAAGGCTCGACTCATCTCATAGCCACCGATCTGCACCTCGAGCACCAAGGGGGAATGTCCTGGGAGAGGGACTTGGAGTGGGTGGTCACTTTTGATGAAGGTGATGCAGGACTCACACCCGCTGAGGTACTCAGTAGTCGAGGGTGGAGAGTTGACAGCCAAATTGATTAGGCGAGTGCTTGACTTATCCGTCCTGTTGGAGGGACGCCCCTTTTGGATCATACCCATGTTTCCTAGTGCTCGTGGGGTATTGTTCGCCTCCGTTGTTTTGTATCGGCATAGTCGCAAGCTGCGCGGGTCCTCCGGGAGGTGGTTGTGGTGCTCCATGAGCTATGGCGCATGGGGCAGCTCCGTACCCCTCGCGTCGCGATTCATCTAGACGAGGCCTTCGTGGAGCTTCAGGAACTCGCAGAAGTCCTTGAGGAGGTGGTTGGACTTATTATTGCCATCGTTCTTGTCAATGTAGTATTGAACGTTGCAGGGTCCAAACAACTTCTCCTAGATGGATGTTCCAGGTGCTTCGTTGCGAGTGCAGCGTTGCCACACTTGCTCGGTTTTTCCACTATCACGGTAACTACCGCTAGGGTACCCGCTATTGTGGTTGCCTTCGTCTTGTTTTTCGGCGTAGCCGGCCACGACCATGCTAACTTCTTCACGGTCTTCATAGCCGCACATCCGACGCTTTCCTTGACAGTCGCGTCTACGGCCAAGGTCGTCCTCGTCATCTGAGTGAACACGATGCTTGTTCACCGAGTTTTCTCCATACGCCCACCGATTCACGATGTCCATCAGGTGGTCCATGGTTTTGGGCTTCGTGTGGCTCGGCTCCTCCTTGAGCTCTCTGCGGTGAACACCGTCATTGACCGCATCGATTGCGTGATCCTCGGAGATGTCTTCCGCCGAGTTTTTAATGATGGACCATCTTTGGATGTAGGAGTGAAGGGATTTGCTCGGCTTCTAGAAGCAGCCTTTGAGGACCTCGATTGATGCGGGCCGCTTGTAGGTGCCCTTGAGGTTTCACACAAAGATGTAGACCAGCTCCTCCCAGCTGTGGATCGACCCACGAGGCATATTGTTGAGCCATGAGCGAGTTGCGCCTTGCAGTTGCAGCTGGAGGCACTGCAAGGTTGTGCACTTGTTTCCACCCTGTAGCTTGACGGAAGAGATGTGGTCCTCTAGCTAGATCTTCGGGTCCTGGATGCCATCGAACTTCGGGTTCTCCGAAGGAAGTTTGAACCCTTTTGGCATTCGTGTCTGCCGTATAGCTCTACTAAAGCAGCTGGTGCCGCAGAGCTCTATTCCTTCATCCTCTAACTCTATTGAGTAGGCGCGTTTGGCATGCATCTTGTCGACTTTGCGCTGTGTGATGTCATCACGCGCGTCATAATCACGATCATGTCAATGTGAGCGGCGTCATCGCGACAGGTCATGCGCATCCTCGTTAGAGGAGAGCAAGTAGCACTTGGGTGGAGCCTGATACGTCGTAAACATATCTATAATTTTTGATGCTCCATGCTTGTTTTAAATCAACTATCTTATGTTTTGTCTATACTTTGAGGCATTTTTATACATTTTCTGGAACTAACCTATTGACAAGATGCCGCAGTGCCAATTGCTTGTTTTCTGCTGTTTTTGCTTTCAGAAAAGCAAATAAAGAAATATTCTCGGAATTGGACGAAACAAAAGCCGTAGTTCTTATTTTTTCCGACACGACACAGAAAGTCCAAAGAAGAGATGGAGGAGAGCCACAAGGTGTGTTGGGGGATACCCCCAGGTAGGGTCACACCAGGGTATAAAGGCCAAGTTAGACGAGGTAAGGCACGGTCAAAGCGAGAGCGGGCCAAGTCACCTCAAGGCAGGCCGACTTACGGAGTAACCCGACCAGGAGGATGTCCACCTAACTGAGTCCCGGCCGACATATGTCGTATGCCGGCAGGCTATTTGTAACTTGTATGTAGGTACCCACGAGACTGGGTTATACCAGGCTTGCAAGAGAAGGAAGGTATCTCACTAGTCAAAAGGTGACCTCTATGCACTAGAGCGTGAGCGAAGCCAACAGAGGGAGGGACCAGCGAGGCGTGGCTGACAAACGTGACGCAGCCTATGTCGGCTGACGCCGGCACCACAGAGGCTTACGTAGCCTCTGCATGGCTTACGACGACAAAAGGAGACCCGGTCATTTTGCTATTTTGGGAGAGGCATATTCCCTAGAATATGCCTCCACGTATGCCCTAACTGGGAACCTAGCCTCCCCTATATAAGGAGCGCTAGGGCCTCTGTAGAGGGGGTTGGCAAGTGAGTAGTTGGTTCCTAGGGTGAAAGTAGTGGTGGGAGTAAGAGAGCTTCTCCTTCCTCCTCTCCCCAATACAACTCAAGGAGCAACTGTAAACTTAGTGAACTTGGAGAATACAAAGCATCTGTTTGTGGAATCACCACACTATCCCTCCCTGGATTCCTCTAGTGCATATTGGCCCCACCTTTAGCCTATCCATGGCATCTGCCATGACACCACCACGACAGTTGGCGCCCACCGTGGGGCTAGCGGCGCTAGCAGGAGTGAAGATCCGGATGGGAAGCATCATCGGCAACAGCGAGCACATCGTCTCTGGGCTCGTTCAGCGCTTTGGAGTGCTGGACTACGTCAGCGACAATGCTGGTTGCTTCAGCAAGCGACCTCCACCGTGCAATGGGCTCTTTGTCAAGCTTGGCGCCCATAGGATCTACGTCGGCGTCGATGTGTCCTGCATTCACCCGTGGCACATCGTCGAGGGAGGCGAGCCACCCCTTAGCGCGGCTTATGGTGCGCGTATCGCTCGCTCCCCTGACCGTGCTAAGGTGATGATGACAACACCTGGTGCTGGTGCGAGCAAGGACCCGGCACCAGATCCGGAGGTAACACCCAAGGCACCGAGGAAAAGTAGAGGTCCTCCACTGGAGAGGCCGGAAAACGTGCTGCAGCAGGCGATAGATAGCTTGGCAAGCCCCATAGCACCTGTGGTAGATCCGGCTCAAGCACATGCCGAATTAGAGGAAACTAGGAAGAAAATATTAGAGGGTGCAAAAAAGATAGCCGTGGCTTAGCAGTCGTTGGACATGACGCTGCGCGAGTACGCAAAAGCAAATAAGGTAGATGTTGTAAAAGTAAAGGGGAGAAACCTCATCAGTGAAATGAACAAAGAGGGTGACACTAGAGTTGAGGAATCAGAGAACATTTTGTCCATGGGGCTGCCGAAGTACATCACCACGGCAAAGAACCTCCGAGCAGCAGATGCAGCTGCATCCGATTTGGAAGGTTTGACGGGTGAAGCCCGACAAAGACAGCAGGAGAGGGTCAACGAGTTAGTTCGGATCGCTAACAAACAGAATGAAGAGTTGATCAGGGCTAACCCGGCAAGAGCTAGGGCTTCCAAGGTCGTTTACTCAGCAGTGGGTAACTCGGAGAAATCTGCTGGAGCTGGATCATCCCCTTATGATGGCCCAAGAAGAGAAGAAGTGGTAACCTCAGCAAGGAGAAACAAACAGATAGTCCCGTATGACCCGGCAAGGGCAGGGAAAGGAAAAGCAATACAGGGAAATGAGGATCGACAAAGTGTCAGCCGAGGTCAAGCTGGTCGAGGTAACCGCGACCAAGGCAATGCCGGTCAGAGAAACACTGGAAACAGCAATGCCGGACAGCGTAACTCGGCGGGTGCTGGGCAAAACGCACCTCAGCAACAGCAGCAGTGGAGTGTACCTCGGCAAGAACAGAATGCCGGCTAAGGTATGTGGCAAAATTGTGCCCAACAAGAGTAAGACAGATACAACAACGGTGATTCGGAAATGGTGAATGCGGGATACCATAGGCCGGACCATCATGTGATAGGATCAAGGTTGGGAAGCAGGAACTTGCTGCCTGATGACGCCAGGTTGAAGCTAGATCGGCTCTATAGGTCGGAGCTAATTGAGAGGCAAGGTCCTCCCGGTCCAGCATGCTTTGGGCCCCAGATCATGATAGAGCCTCCGGTACCTAACTTCCAGTTACCTAGAGGCATGAAAACATATGACGGCAGCACCAAGCCGGAGGATTGGTTAATCAACTACGCAGCAGCAGTGAAAATTGTGATAGACAACCTTAGATGGGCAGTGAGATACGTACCTCAGATGCTGGAAGAGCCATCGAGGGTATGGTTAAACAATTTACCACCCGGTAGTATCAACTGCTGGCCAGATTTTGAGGAAATGTTCGTCAGTAACTTCTCAAGCACGTATCAGAGGCCGAATAGGCCACAAACCTTAGCAATGTGCAAGCAGAGACCAAATGAAACGTACCGGGAGTTCCCAACTCGCTGGTGCAACGTGATAAACTCATGTGAAGGCGTGATTGAGTCTCAGGCCATAGCTTGGTTTGCACAAGGGTGTAGATATGCAAGCATGTTGTGGCAAAGGTTACAAAGGGATAAGCCAACTACACTGGCAGAAACAATCCGGATTGCTGATTCGTATGCTTTGGGTGATCCAACTCAACCCCGGCTAATGTCAAGCGAGTCAAATGAGGAGTACTACCAGCGAGACAGAGCCGGATCATCCCGGCAAAATGATTACCGGGGTAAGAGAAGAGATGACAGACCGAATTACAGGTACAGCTCACAACAAGTTGCTGCTGTAAACCAAGATCATCCCAGAACAGGGAGTAATTAGCGTCAGAAAACTGGAGGGCAACAGTGGACTCCGAGAAATGATGGCAAGAAAACTTGGACGCCCGAGCAAAATAGACAGTGGCAAGAAAAGAAATACCGACCGAGGTATACGTGTGAGGCAATGCTGGATCAGCCGTGCAAATTTCACACGCCAAATCCGAGTAACCCAGCGGGCCATACAACCTGACAATGTGAGTGGATGAGGAAGATAGAGCAAAGTGGTTTGGGGAATGCTCAGGCTCCTCGGAACGATCAACCTCGGCAGGAGTTACCTAGGCAGCAACTGCTCTCTGGGGAAAATACGCAACAATTAATGTTGCCACCACCTCCGCCGAGGTATGAGAATCATGAGAGAAGGGATGCGGTGCATCAGGTAGAAAACCAGCATCAGCCAGATCAAAGGTATCCTGGCAATGAGGGGAGAAATGAATACAGGGAGCATCACCAGAGTTACTGTGTGTTTACCACGGAGGAAACGGATAGAAAGAGCTTGCAACGCCGACATATGGAAGTGAATGCGGTTATGCCGGTAGTGACGAGGTATATGCCTTGGTCTGATCAGGAAATTACCTGGAGTATCAAGGACCATCCCAAGCTCATGCCAAGTCCTGGTTCATATGCGTTAGTGCTGGACCCAACGTTCATCGGGCCAAATATCAATGTGAGGTTCTCTAAGGTGCTGATTGACAATGGTAGCAGCATCAATATTATGTATGTGGATACAATGCGCAAGTTGGGTATCTCGGAGAACATGCTCCAAGCCACAAGGACAACTTTCCATGGCATTGTGCCTGATATTTCCTGTGAACCCATTGGCAAAGTCCGGGTTGATGTGTTATTTGGCACGAGAGATAATTGCCGAACTGAGAATTTGGAATTTGAAGTGGTGAACTTAGAAAGTGCATATCATGTGTTACTCGGCAGGCCCGCCCTGAACAAGTTCATGGCATGTACTCACATCAGTTACCTAAATATGAAGTTGCCTGTGCCAAATGGAGTAATTACCATAGCTGGGGATTTCCAAAGTTCCATTGAGTGTGCTTCAACCGGATCTAACCTGGCCGAGTCACCCGTGATTGCGCAAGAAAAAAGAAAGATCCAGGAAGTAGCGGCATTGGCTCAGTCTGCGCAATAGTACATGCCGGCAATGAGTAACCCGCACGGAAGTGTCTCTTTTCAAGCAACAAAGGATACAAAGAAAGTACCTGTTGATGATCTGTTCCCAGAGCACACCGTAACAATTAGTTCCAGGTTAAGTGACAAATAGGAAAGCGAGCTCGTCAAGTTCCTCCGTGAGAATCGGGATATCTTTGCTTGGTCCACACAGGACTTGCAAGGTGTTCCGAAGGAGTTGGCCGAGCACTCTTTGAATGTGAGACTCGGAGCAAAGCCGGTGAAGCAACCTCTCCGCCTCTTCGCCGAAGACAGGAGAAAAGTCATTGGAGATGAGATAGCTCGGCTCCTCGCAGCCGGGTTCATCATGGAAGTACTTTACCTAGATTGGCTATCTAATCCGGTGCTTATGGAAAAGAAGAAAGATGATCTGAATGTGGCAGTGGTTTGGCGTATGTGCATCGATTACACGAACCTGAATAAGGCGTGCCCAAAAGATCCATTCCCACTGCCAATGATAGATCAGTCATAGATTTTACCACTGGGTGTGAGTTATTGTCGTTCATAGACGCATTTTCTGGTTTCCACCAGATACCTCTGAATCCGAATGATCAAATAAAGACTGCATTTATTACCCCGTACGGGGCTTATTGCTATCGCACCATGCCTTTTGGTTTACGTAATGTAGGGGCAAGGTACCAAAGATGGTTGCAAAAATGCCTACATGATCAAATTGGTCGAAATGTGCAAGTGTATGTTGACGATGTGGTTATAAAAACAAAGGAAAGCAAAACCCTCCTTGATGATATCAGGCAAACATACGCGAACCTAAGGAGGTTCCGAATGAAGCTTAACCGGGAGAAGTGTACCTTCGGTGTCCCGGCTGGAAAGTTAATCGGATTTCTTGTCTCCAGCCAAGGTATCGAAGCTAACCCAACTAAAATCTGAGCCATAGAGCGAATGGAATTGCCGAAGTGCCTTAACGATGTCTAGAAGTTCACTAGTTGTCTGGCATCCTTAAGTCGGTTTGTATGTCGGATGGGAGAAAAGGCACTGCCTCTCTATCAACTAATGAAAAAGTCGGACAAGTTCGTATGGATGCCACATGCCAATGAAGCTTTCATCCAATTAAAGAAAATGTTAGCCACTGCACCAGTGTTAGCCTCTCCACTATCAAAAGAGCCAATGTTGCTCTACATAGCCACAACCAACTGAGTTGTAAGTGCAGTAGTAGTGGTAGAGCGCGACGAAGAGGGTAAGTCAGTGCAAAGGCCAGTCTACTACCTGAGCGAGGTATTATCAGCGTCAAAACAAAATTATCCTCACTATTAGAAGATGGCATATGGTGTATATATGGTAGCAATGAAGCTAAAGCACTATTTTGAAGAGCACCCCATCAAAGTGATATGTGAAGCCCCCATATCTAAGATAATGAGCAACAAGGATGCAAGCAGACGGATTGCAAAATGGGGAATTGAGCTAGCACCTTATGCTCCACAATACAACAGGAGAGATGCGATCAAGTCTCAGGCAGTGGCCGACTTTTTCGTAGATTGGGCCGAGATGCAATATGAACCACCATTGCCAGATCCAAATTACTGGAGAATGCATTTTGACGGATCAAAAACCAAAACCGGGTTAGGCGCCGGAGTTGTGCTTACCTCTCCCAAGAAAGACCAGATGAAATATGTGCTGCAGATCCACTTCGCTGCATCAAACAATGTTGCAGAATATGAAGCACTTGTGCATTGAGCCAAAGTAGCAAAAGAAATTGGAATACGTCGGATCCAATGCTTCGGTGACTTGGATTTGGTGGTTCAGCAAGTCTTAGGGAAATGGGATGCTTTGGATGCAAACATAGCATTATACAGATTTCATGTGCAGAAGATATCAGGATACTTCGAGGGATGTGAGTTCCACCATGTACCTCGGCTGGAAAATGAGGCTGCCGACGTACTGTCGAAGCTTGGATCAACTCGACAAGTGATCCCGCCAGGTGTAGCACTAGAACACCTCAGAAAGCCATCTATCAGGCCATCCCCAGAGTCCGAGTCAATCTATATACCGGAAAATCCGGAGTCCGGAGCTGTGCCCATGGAAATTTATGTGGGAAGTGGTTCAGGAAACTCGGGGACTGCTTCGGCAAACCCGGGGACTGCCCCATAGAACCCGGGGACTGCGCAGCGTGACCCGGCGGAGGTTATGCCGGTGGATTAGATGGAAATTTGACGAGGGTGTGTTTCCAGTGCGAGCTATACCAGCTTGGGCCCAACGCATATTCCAATTCCTGAAGGATGGATCTTTGCCCAATGAAGAAGTGCTTTCAAGGCAAATTCAGAGGCGCGCAAAGGCATACACGATTATCAATGCCGAACTATACAAGAGAAGTGTCACGAATGTCCTGCAACGGTGTGTTAACCCGGAAGAAGGGCTTGACATCCTCCGAGATATACATCAAGGGGAATGTGGGCACCACACCTCATCCAGAGCCTTAGTGGCAAAAGCTTTCTGGCATGGATTTTACTGGCCAAGTGCCTTCGAGCAAGTAGAGGATCTAGTAATAAAATGCAATGGTTGTTAGAGGTACGCTACCAAGACACACATGCCAATGTCGGAGCTCAAGACCATACCAATTACATGGTCATTTGTTGTGTGGTGTTTGGATATGGTTGGTCCATTTAAGCCGGCAAGAGGAAATATGACCCATATCTTGGTTATGGTTGACAAGTTTACAAAATGGATTGAAGTAAAGCCGATAAGAAAATGTGATGGAGCTACAGCCGTGACATTCCTCAAAGATATCATCATGAGATATGGCTACCCTCACAGTATCATAACAGATAACGGCACCAATTTCGCTGAAGGAGCATTTGCATGGTTCTGCCGGGATAAAAAGATCCGGCTGGACATTGCTCCAGTAGCCCACCCCGCATCGAATGGACAAGTGGAAAGATCCAATGGATTAGTTTTATCCAGGATAAAACCCCGGCTCATTGAGCCGCTGCAAAGATCAGCAGGGTGCTAGATAGAAGAACTACCAGCGGTACTGTGGAGTTTAAGAACAACTCCGAATCGATCAACAGGCTATACGCCATTCTTTCTGGTATATGGGGCAGAAGCTGTATTACCAGTCGACATAGAGCATGATTTTATTAGGGTCACCCAATACATAGAAGCCGAAGTGCGAGAAGCCCGGCAAAATGATGTTGATCTGCTGGAAGAGGTGAGAGAATTGGCATTGTCCAGATCCGCCATATATTAGCAAAATCTCTGATGCTATCATAGCCGGAAAGTAAACCCCCGAGTCTTCCGGGAAGGTGATCTGGTACTCCGGCTGGTACAACGTACTGTTGGCATGCATAAGTTATCCTCCCATGGGAAGGGCCATTCATCGTGAGCAAAGCATTGCACAATGACTCTTATTATCTCATTGATGCACAACTGCAGGAGAAGAACAAGGCGGACAGGTCTGGCGAGGAATCTAAGCGTCCATGGAATGTAGCCCTACTTCCTCCATTCTACACTTAACAAAGAAGTGTATGTATCCGAGTCTCTCGTATGTCGGTATGTATGCCGGCAATGAGTTCATCAATGAAATCATAGCACCTCGAGTAGTAACTCGCGGACTGCCTTAATAATATTTGTTGTCTTCTATGTTTGTTATTTATTTTTATGTCGGCTGGCTTAAGTTGCTTTTGCCTAAGGAGGATTAGTAGTGTGTAAGCACCAAAAACTCAACTCTTTGACTTGCTGCTGTCCAACAAGAATTGGCTTCATGGCAAGCAAGAGAACAAGTTTGGAATTGCGAGGCACATGAAAAACGACTAAGGAAAAGAACGTAATCAAGCCGACATTTATTGTTGGGACTAACCCTATGTTCACTTTATCTTTACCATGCTAGATTATTTTGATCTAATCCTAAAGTTTCCAAGTATTGTTAAGTCAATTTTTGAAACTCGGACTCGAAGTCACAAAACCGAATCAAGGTAGACGCGAGCCGAGCCATGAAATTGAAGAAACAAGAAAATGAAACTCAGGAACTACACCCAAGTTAATCCGGTGTGAACAACTTAGTAGCAAAACATAATCAGTGTGCTTAATACATCTGCTCCCGGCATACCGGGGATCTGATAAATTTCAAAGTGTTTTTTATGCTCAAGGAGCAACAATAGTAGGAGGAGGTAACTCGGGGCCAGCAGGTGGAACTCCGGTTTGAGTCCCATCATCATCTTTGTTATCTCCTAGATCCGAGGCTTCGTCCTCTTCCTCGTCGCCCGAATCATGTTCAACATATTCGTCGTCAACGGCGCTGAGGAAGCTTGGTCCTTCGTTCCACTGGTGGACAGTGGCGAACTGGATGAGGTTGTGGGCACAAGCCTTACACTGAGCAACCCAATCCGGATCGCTTGACCACTTGGAACCGGTGCGCAAGCGCTCGAGGAGATTCAAGTCTAGATTTTCATATCAAGTAAGCACACAGTGGAGGACAGTATCAGCTCCAGCATGGGCGGCGGATTCCCACCAGAGGTCGAGCTGGGTCTCGCAGTCCATCAGCTTGTTGATCAAAGCAGTGGATCCCTCTAGAGCATCCTCATCAGGCCACATGACACGGAAGATCCGGACGACCGCATCTAGGAGACCCGAACCATAATTCTTCACAATTTCAATCCGGGTAGATAGGCTAACTAGCAGATCCTCCATGTCATAAGGAATGGGTTCAGAGCCAGGATCAGTTGGGGTACCCCTCTGCCGGTGGAACTTGGCAACTGCAGTAGCCACAATGGCATCACCCTCTGGGAATTTTCCTAAAAGCAATGCAAGCGAAATAAGCAAAGGAGTTTAACCCAGGGAAATACATGTCGGTGAGAGGAAAAGAGCTTACGAGAAATATGGCTATGGATCCGGGTCAGCTCTTTGGTGCAATCAGCACGCCTCTTCTGGAGCTGCTCAAGTTCAACATTTGTCGAGTCAAGCTTGACGTCGGCTTCCTTCAGCAATTCTTGATATTTAGAAAGTAGAAGGTTAAGACGTTCTCGCTCTTCAGTGAAGTCTTGGCCAGCCTTGTCCATCTCAGTCTTGTGGAGCTCTTTGAGTTTTTTCATCTCTGCTTTGAGCTTGAAAATTTCATCATCCTTGGCTTGGAGTTTGGCAAGCTCGTCATCCTTCTTCTTGAGCTCGGCCTGATGTTGCCCTGCTTGTTCGAGAAAATGCAGCATCATATCAGGCACATGCACACTATCTTCAAGGGATGTTGCAGCGATTTGTTGACCCAGCAGAGCCGAGGTATGAATATCTGCCGAGCCCAGGAGAAAGGAGAGAAAGCACGGAAAATGAGTAACCAAAGCGAGTTACCTATTATCTGGTCCAAGTTTTTTCTCATAATTGTATTTTCGGCCTCCACTCCAGCTGTTCAATCCGAATGACAGATTAGTTTGGCAGGAAAAGACAAAGAAAGATGGGGGGGAAATTCGAGGAGAAAACTTACCCCTTTTCTCGAACTCAACAAGAAGCGCAGTGTGTTTCGAGCGCAGCACCTTGTGTGAGTCCAAGAGGCACTAAAAATTAGCACTCCGACGATTGGTAGTGATCTGAAAAGAGCAAGATTGGCTCAGGTGTATGCATATTCGAAGTGTACAAAATCCAGGCCAAGTGGAACTTAACTCGGCTCTAGGTGTGTGCATATTCGAAGTGTACAAAATCTGGGCCAAGTGGAACTTAACCCGGCTCTACGTGTGTGCATATTCGAAGTGTACGAAATCTGGGCCAAGTGGAACTTAACCCGGCTCTAGGTGTGTGCATATTCGAAGTGTACAAAATCCGGGCCAAGTGGAACTTAACCCGGCTCTAGGTGTGTGCATATTCGAAGTGTACAAAATCCGGGCCAAGTGGAACTTAACCCGACTCTAGGTGTGTGCATATTTGAAGTGTACAAAATCTGGGCCAAGTGGAAGTTAACCCGACTCTAGGTGTGTGCATATTCGAAGTGTACAAAATCCGGGTCAAGTGGAACTTAACCCGGCTCTAGGTGTGTGCATATTCGAAGTGTACAAAATCCGGACCAAGTGGAACTTAACCCGGCTCTAGGTGTGTGCATATTCGAAGCTACTAAGGAGCTATGTTAGTTCTCTAAGGAGCATCCGGCCGAGTAACAAGTTACTCCCCCGAAGTCTCGGGGACTAATGGATATGTCTCTAAGTACTTGTGCGTATTAAAGAAAAGACAAAGTAGCGTACCTCCATCATCCGGCCAGCAATGTTAATAGCTTTGGCTGCTGTGTTCATTTGTGTGCTGAATTCGGCAGGCCCAAACTTCTCTGGGAGATCGTCGTTTGGATCGACGAATTCCGCCGTGTTCCAATTATCGACGTATTCGATCAAACCTGGAGGATAGCTCTCTCCACTAAGTATGTGGGGTGCGACCAAGCCTTTGGCGTGGGCCTCTCTCCTCGCAACCTGGGCGGCAGCAGGGCTGGTATGCAGTGCAAGTTGTTTGCTGCCAGCTGACCCGGAGGAGACGTCTTTCTTTGGCAGCATGGACGTAAGGGTGCGCTGTCCAGCCTCGATAGATGATGCTCTTGTGGCGCCAGAGCCTTTCTTGGCCTTGGGTTGCTGTTGGGAGGCTGAGGCTTGAGCTGCAGATTTGGACTTGGGTGCAGCCTTGGTGCTAGTGGGGTCTTCTCGCCGGGTCTTGGAAGACTCGGACGAGGCAGAAGGAGTTGGTGCTGGTACTGGTGCTTGAGTTGCTGCTGGTGCTGATGGTGCTGCTGGTGCTGCTGGTGGTGTTGGTGCTGATGCTTGTACTGTTGCTGCTGTTGACGGTGGGGCTGCTGGTACCTCGGAGGTGACATGTTGCGGTTGAGCCGATGAAGAGCTGGGAGCGTCCGCTACCTCGGCCATGCCACTTCCCCCTGCTCCGAGGTTGCCCTCCTCCGGACGAGGTGGGCTATGACCCGGAGCAGCCGCTGAACCCTCCTAAATTGGGCTCAGCGGGCGTGTGTCATCACCACGAGGGGGAGATGGGAAACGCCGGAAGGATGAAGCTATGCTGGAGCCGCTCTAGGGAACCTCCACGGCAGATCTATCAAATTAAACAACGAATAACACGTTACAACAAAAAGAAAGGCATATAGACAGAGAAGCATGAAGCAGAGAATTGGACAAGTTATAACAAGTGACTTACTCATCAGAAGTCAAAGGCTCCCTGGGCTTTCGAGCTCTCCGAACTGTGGCCTTAACCGAAGGCTTGGTGGCGGCCTTGTCAGCGGACTTCTTCCGCTGTTTGGTTGCTTGGGGAGGCTTGGAAGAAGCAGCCGAGGTGGCGGCCCATTTCTTAGATAGCCGGGTTAGCTGAAGCCGGAAACGCATAAGAAAGGGGCACCGGGTTAAATACCTCCACCACTTCAACGTCGGAATCATCCTCATTGTTAGGCCAATTACTTAAGGAAGAGAAGTTACCAGTAGGTCGCTTGGTTGCGTCCGGGGTAGGCAGGAACATTTCCTGATCTGGCTCCTCCTCGTCGGGAACAAGTCGATCCTTCCCCCATTTGAGGGAAGGCTCAGTGCCATCTTCGAGGGTCTGCTGAAGAAACAACTAAAAGGAAAATGCAAAGGGGTCAAATAAACAGCATGCTCCAACATAGGACATAATTCGAAGAAAGACGGGGTAATGAGACTTACCGCAGGAGGAGGCTTGTCCCGGTAGTAATGCTCCAGCCCCACTCCCACTCAGTGCTGAAGTCCTTGTCGGTCGTGAAGAGGGCCTTGACCCGGCGGAATATCTCAGTGTTACTTAATTCAAAGGAGGAGGTCCGGTTGGGGTCAAGTCGCCAACTCATATGGCAAAGTTTGTGCGTGCGCTTTTGAAGGGGGGAAATATGGCTGCGGATGAACGTGATCATCACATCCTCGTTGCGCAGCCCTAGTTCCTTCAGCTCCTTGAACCGCTTATTGACCTGATTCGCCAGGACAGTTGGTTTCTTGGGAACCCGGTCCCACAGATCCGGATTAGGAGGACCCATCGCAAAGGGGCGCAGCCGGATCAGGTCCTCACCCGTTCCATTCCTCACATAGAAGAAGGTCCGGGCCCAGCCCTTCCAAGATTCAAGCCCCGTGACCCGATGTAACATCCCAAATTTTGCAATTTCAAATGTTACTAGAAGCATGCATCATACCCTTGCATCATGGCATCACATAACAAAAACTGCATCAGGTAATTCTCCAAAACCCCATAGTCATATAAAGACTAAAAGGGTAAAAAAAAACAAAATCTAACCTCCAAAACTCTTGCAAACGTGTTATTTTATAACCCCTTTCTACTCCTCTTCTTTTTACAAAATTTTAGAGACCAATTTCATTTAAATCGGGATCCGTTCGCAAAAGTTATGCAATTTTTGGTGAAACAAAAATAAATAAAAAAGTATAGAAAAAACAGAGGAGTCTAACCTAAGCGGGCCAGCCGAAGCCAACCCGCAACTACCTACCGCGTGCTCCCACGAGCAAGCGGCGCACACCGCAGCCGCCTGGCTGGGCCGACCCAACAATCGCCGCCAGCAGCCAGCCCGCAGCCACTGACGGCCTGACCCCACCCATCATCCCCCTCCTCGTTCGAGTCCGGCTCGAGCACGAGCTCGCCGCGTCGACACAACCACCTCCGGCCGATTCGGAGCGGACTCCGTAGCCCCCGCGCCAAGAAACCCGCCTATTTATAGCCCCTCGACACGCCTCCCAAAACCCTAGCTTTAATTTCCACCACCGCCACCGGGCCGCCGCCATAGAGCTCGCCGGAGTTCGCGCCGCCGACGCCAACGGCAAGGTTCCGGCGCCCGTTCCCCTTTTCTCTCCCTCTCTGCACTCCCCCTCTAGTACCGCTTCTTCTCACATGTTTTTCCCCTTGTTTAGAAGTCCAAGCCACCGCCAATCGCTCGCCGGAGTCCGCAGGAATTCGTGAGCTCTAGCCGCCGTTCGCCGTCGCCTCAGAGGAAGGGAGCCGACGCCGCCCCCGGGAACGGAACCGTGGCGAGGAACCGGCCGTCGTCGTCTACTTCACCGAGCCGGGGAAGCTCCGATCATCGTCGCTGACCGCCGCCGTCGACCGTCGCCGTCGAGCCGCTGCCGTTGTCGCCCAGGTAAGCCTTTGCGCGCCCCCATCCGTCCGTTAGATCGAAATCCAATGGCGCAGATTGGTCAAACCGACTTCGGCCAACCATGTTTCGCCATGTGGCATGCCCGCGTCAGCGCCGCGTCATGCCCGCGTCAGTGCCGCGTGCCCGCCCTGGACCAGTCCCGCGCCGCCACTTGGCGCTGCATAGTTGGCGTCGCCTTTCTTTTTCCTTTAAATAGGCAGAAAACTATTAAACCTTGTAAAATCAATAGTAAATCTATTATTAGTCCAAAAATTGTGTATAATATAACGTTGGATTCATATTTTTGAGTAGAACACAGATCTACAATAATATTGCTGTTTTACCACAGCAATCTTGCAGTAGGATTTAAAGTTTAGATTAGAGTATTTTAATTCTAGAAAATTATCCGTAGATCCGTTTTAGTTGATTCTTGTCGCGTTGGTTCTGTTTCTACGAGACCTTCTGTAGAAAATTCTTATAGCATGCTTAGAGTGTTCAGATCTGTCTCAAGGTAGATCGGAGTTGTAGATCTAGTTTTGAGCTTGTTTATTTAGGGTTTTATCCAAAATACTTAAAACCTGTGGGGAATCGATTCTAATGACATCCACAACTCAACAACACCCCCGAATAAAACTCTTGGTCAAATTTGAATCCATCCTTGCATATTACCATGTTGCATGCATGCTTTTTCACCTTCGTGACATTGTTTGTGCAAACTGTGATTGGATCTATGTTTGTGTTTCGTTAGATTGTTCGGAGTGCGCTGAAGAGTACCGTTGTGTAGAGTGCTGCTTGGATCAAGGAAAGTTACACCACTTGTACATACTATGTCCCAGTTTTTGACTATGCATGTTTTACTCTTCAAATCTTGTAGTATGCAGGTGTAGGTTTTTTAGTAGTTTTCTTAGTACTATTTTTGCAAGTGCGGTTTTGTAGTATGCCATGAGTAGCTCTATGCTTAGGAATTTCCATCCCAATAGGTTATCCTGTTTTTCTAAGTTATGCTTGCTATGCTATATACTTGTATATATCAAGTACCATTGGGAGGGTTCGAAAGACTCAAAAAATTTCTAAGTACGAGAGCTCTCTCGAGCGAACTTTTCTTCTCTAAACCCCCTTCAAAATAAAACTAAGTTTTCTTCTGGGCGGAATGGTTGTCGGGTCAACGAGTGGATATTTGGTGGAGGACGGCCGCCCAGGAATCAAAGAAGTCTGCCATGTTTCGAAATTTAGAAGCTTCCCGTGCAACCACAATACATATGGGATCTGTCTTGGCTTAGTACTTAGTGGGAAACCTCACCGGGGTACCAACATTGGGAGGTTCTTGGCACGGTTGGATCTAGCTGGTAGAGGGGCTACTAAGGGAAGGCTTCACCATGGTCTTGTCTATAAAAGGACTTGATCGTGGATTGTGGGGAAAGTGCACAACCTCTCGAGAGTATTGCAATCTGATCGATCAGCCGTGTTCACAGAAATAGAACAACCTTGAGCATCTGAAGGATGGAGCCTCTGAAATATCTTCCTTTCTCTTTTCCAAACCTAACGTTTTATAAACCCCAAGGCGTGAGTAATATTGCCATTGGGTGGGATTTTGGGAACTTGGTGCGTAATATCCAAGTGCTAGGTTGATTGGGCACTTGGTGAGTAATATCCACGTGTTCCATTCGACCCTATACTACTTATCAAAGTTTACAAAGTAGGGAAATCTCTTCCTCTTTTCCTCTTACATTGAGAAAATTGGCTTGATGCAAATGAACCCCAAAGCCTACTCTTAGCCTTGCATGTAGAGATAGACTTACTCTTTCCTTGGTGTAATTTGCCAATACATTCAAAGTATTGACCTAGCTTGTTGGCTGCACGTCTTATGTGCAGAATCCGAAGACTGAAAGGTGCGTAGGGATCGCGGGTCTTCACGCAGCTAGCCTAAGGCATTGATGGACTCAAGTTTTACTTAGTTTCCGCTGTTTTATTTGAGCTAGCTATAAGCTATGCAAGTTGTAATAATTATACTCTGGATTATTCGTGTAATAATGACTTGTGTTTTACATGATATTCATCGACTGTGAAGTGCTAGCTATTGATCCAGGGAATAGCATGTTAATCACAGGGACTTAGGATCCTTAACGATCCGAGGTCGCAACAGATGGTATCAGAGCACAAAGTTGCCTGTAGGACGTGACCCCTAGGATTGGAAACCACCTTTACCATGTGTGTTTTTGCTTTCCATATTCTTCTAAGTTATTTGTATTCTTCTAGTAATTCTCTTACTCATCACCTTGTGCCTAATTTTCTTTCTACTAACCTAAAGATGACGGCCTTCTACTACGACACCACCGAAGACATCAAGTGCCTGCGCTTTGGGGAATGCCTTATGGACATCATCAAGACGTTGCAGTTACCCATGCCGTCAATCAAGGGAAGCGAGGTGAGGAAGATGCACAAGGAAGGATGCTGGGCGATTGAAGTCATCCAACCAGGGCGCAGTCAGACAGAACCCAAGATAGAGGCCATTGTACTCAACGTCACCAGCGACTCCAAGGAGAAAGGACTTAGCCTCAGCTTGCAGGATCTCATTGGACGCCTTTGCGGACTCCACCATGAAGAGGTTGAAGGCCACTACATCAAACTCTTTGGAAGACATGATGAGAAGGGAGTTCCAATCGAGTTAACGCCAGAGGAAAGGAAGACATGCAAGCATCGAAGGATCCAATATCAAGACTTGGAGTCCCACATCAATGATCTACAGAAGGGGAGCTGCCTTGAGATCACGAGGAATGACGAGCTTTGTGCCCTAGTCAAGGAGAAGGACGAGAAGATTGAGGAGCTGGAAGAAAAGATCAAGTCCCTAGGAGGGGAGCTCACCGCCCAAGACAAGAGGTTCGCTAATCAAGAGAAGAGGGTGCAAGATAAGAACAAGAGGATTAGGGGGCAAAGTCTGGTGCTCGCAAAAAACGAGATGGAGTTCAAGAACTTCGCCACCATGTTGAAGGACCTGCGAGCAGCCAAGAGGAGCTTGGAGGAGAAGATCACGCCCGTGACTATGGGGTCAAGTTTGATCAAGAAGCTACAGAAGGAGAAGAAGGAACTCCAAGAGAAGCTAGAAGCTGCTACCCAGGAGCTGCAAGAGGTGAAGGAACTTCAAGAGAGGCTCGAAGCTGCTACACCGGAGCCACATGAGGTGAAGGAACTTCAGGAGAAGCTTGAAGCCACGACGAGGGACATGGAGTTATACAAGTCACTGCTGGAAAAGGAAGGCTTCATCATTGAGGATGAGGAAGTGGATGACGAGTAGATTAGTTGGACCACCTTTAGTTCTATAGTCAAACTTTGTTCGCGATTGTAATGAGTACCAAAAAAAATTATTATTTTGGTTTAGTTAAACTTGGTTGAGTGTGTTAAACTATGTGCTTTGTGTGCCTTGCTTTCTCGTGTGTTTTTTTCTCTTGTTTACATAAGGGTAGGAGTTTTATTCCATAGGCTTTCTATCCACTTCTTAACTTGTTTCCCAAACCCCACAGATGGCGAGACGGGGAAACAACAACATGCCCCCAGAGATAGCACAACTTCTGAACTCCCAGAATCAGCTGATCCAACTCCTCACTCAAAACATGCAAAACAACAACAACAACCCGCTGCCTCCACCACCTCCACCGCCCCAACAGGATCGCCTGACTCGGTTCTTGAGGTTGAACCCTCCAATCTTCTCAAGTAGTTCTGAGCCAATTGTGGCAGATGACTGGCTCCGCACCACCAACAAGAAGTTAGACACCGTCCAAGTTGTGGGAGCTGACAGGGTGCGCTTCGCCGCACACCAACTTGAGGGACCAGCTGCTGAATGGTGGGATAATTACCAGGTCACCCACCCCGATATTGAAGCTATCACCTGGAACCAGTTCGAGGCGGCCTTTCGTACTCATCACGTAGCTGCAAGAGTCATGTCACTAAAGAGACGTGAGTTCCGTGACTTGAAACAACTGCACCGCTCTGTCTCCGAGTATGGGGACCTTTTCAACAAGCTGGCACGTTATGCACCTGATGATGTGTCCACTGATGCCAAGAGACAGGAGGAGTTCCTAAGGGGACTTACTGATGAAATATCCATTCAGCTTGTGGCTCTGAAGTTTGATAACTATCAGGAACTTCTGGACAGGGCAGTTGTGGTTGAAGCAGCAAAGGAGTATAGAGAACCGAAAGAGAAAGTCCACCTCACACAAGCACAACTCGGCCCCATATCAGAAGCAACGCACTTCGTCACCACCACCCCACAACCATAACGGCCACAACCAGAATGGTCATCGTCATCGAGGACATAACCACAATGGCCATAAACACCGCAATGGAAATGGCAATGGGAAGGATCTGAGTGAAGTGACATGCTTCAAGTGTAACAAGACAGGGCACTATGCAACTACTTGCCCCGAAAAGATGAAGAATGGGAATGGTAATGGAAACGGCAACAGACACAACCATGGCAATGGTAATGGAAATGGGAAGAAGCCGAATCCGTTCGTCAAAGCCACAGTGAATCATGTCTCCGTGGAGGATGCTTGTGAGGCACCTGACTCCGTGATTGGTAAGTTCAAGCTTAACTCCACCCCCGCAGTTATTCTTTTTGATAATGGTGCATCGCATTCATTCATATCAAGGGTATTTGTGGATAGAGGCAAAATACCTATGGAGACTATTAGTACTCCCCTAAGGGCAAGTTCTCCTGGAGGATAAATAGTGGAAAACTCTGGATGCCGTGGGTTAGAACTAAGAATTGGGGCACACATCTTTCCCACCAGCCTAGTCGTTCTGGAATCACAAGGCTTAGACATAATTTTGGGCATGAATTGGATGACCGAATACAAGGGAGTCATAGATTGTGCCAAAAGGACTATCGCACTCACGACTCCGGATAAGAAAAGGATCCACTTTAAGTCAGCATTCGCACTCAAGGGAAGTATGGTGAACTCTCTTAAGGGGGTTAGCTTGGAGGATGTGCCAATTGTGAAGGAGTATCCAGATGTGTTTCTGGAAGAATTGCTAGGGATGCCTCCTGACCGAGACATCGAGTTTCTCATTGACTTGATGCCTGGTACTGGACCGATAGCAAAGAGACCGTACAAGATGGATGTGGATGAGTTGAAGGAACTTAAGAAACAGCTTAGAGAGAAATTGGACAAAGGCTTCATTCAACCAAGTGCGTCATCTTGGGGAGCGCCTATCTTATTTGTGGAGAAGAAGGATAAAACCAAGAGACTAGTCATGGACTACCGGTCGTTGAATGAAGTGACAATCAAGAACAAGTACCCTCTACCCAATATCAACGACCTGTTCGATCAATTAAAGGGAGCTAGTGTGTTCTCTAAGATTTATCTCCGATCAGGTTATTTCCAGCTAAAGATCTGGGAACAGGATGTACCCAAGACAGCTTTCACCACGAGATACAGATTGTATGAATACACCGTGATGTCGTTTGGCTTAACCAATGCCCCATCATACTTCATGACTATGATGAACAAGGTGTTCATGGAGTACTTGGATAAGTTTATTGTGGTATTCATTGATGACATACTCATATACTCCAAGAACGAGAAGGAACATGAGAGGCACCTGCGCCTAATCATGGAAAAGTTAAGGGAACACAAGTTGTATGCCAAGTTTAGCAAATGTGAGTTCTGGTTGAAAGAAGTGGGATTCCTTGGTCATATTGTGTCAGCTAAAGGTGTTGCCGTGGACCCAAGTAAGGTAGCTTCCGTGATAGAATGGGAGTCTCCTAAGAATGTGGGTGATATTAGGAGTTTCCTGGGCCTTGCGGGATATTACCGAAGGTTCATTGAAAACTTTTCCAAGATAGCAAAGCCTATGACAGAGTTGCTGAAGAAAGAGAAGAAGTTCCAATGGACCAAGGCTTGTGAAGCAAGTTTTCAAGAATTAAAGAAGCGCCTAGTAACATCACCAATTTTGTGTCTCCCTGATATCCAAAAGGATTTCCAAGTCTATTGCGACGCTTCTCGACAAGGACTTGGTAGTGTACTGATGCAAGATGGAAAAGTAGTGCCTTATGCCTCTCGGCAACTTAAGAACCATGAGAATAACTACCCCACGCACGATTTGGAACTAGCATCAGTTGTGCACGCGCTCAAGGTATGGAGACATTACCTAATGGGTAAACATTGTGATGTGTTCACGGATCACAAAAGCCTTAAATACATATTCACTCAAAAGGAATTAAATATGAGGCAAAGGAGATGGCTTGAGCTCATTAAGGACTATGACTTGGACCTGCAGTACCATCCGGGAAAGGCCAACATCGTGGCTGACGCCTTAAGCCGGAAAGTCTATGTAAATGGACTTACCGTGGGAGAACTTCCAAATGATTTGTGTGAACAATTCAAGGATCTCAGGTTGGAAATAGTTCCGGAGGGATACTTAGCAACTATGGTGATAGTGCCAATGCTTCTAGACCAAATCAAAGAGGCCCAGAAGGGGGACAAAGAGTTGGAAGAGATAAGAGCTAATATAAGCAAGGGTAAAGCAAAAAGGTTTCACACGGATGAACAAGAAACACTTTGGTATGAGAAGCGTTTGTGCGTTCCCGATGATCCCAATATCAGGAAGTTAATCCTTCAGGAAGCTCATGATTCGCCTTACTCAATTCATCCTGGTAATACAAAGATGTACATGGATGTGAAAGATATATTCTGGTGGAATAACATGAAAAGGGAAATTGCTGAATACATCTCCTTGTGTGATGTGTGCAACAGAGTCAAGACCGAACATCAAAAACCAGCAGGACTGCTGCAGCCATTACCTGTGCCCGATTGGAAGTGGGACAAGGTAGGCATGGATTTTATCACAGGACTACCCCGGACTCGATCTGGGTATGACTCCATCTGGGTAGTGGTCGACCACTTCACAAAGGTGGCCCACTTTATTCCCGTAAAGACCACCTATACGAGTGCTAAACTTGCTAAGATTTATATGTCAAGGATCGTAAGTCTTCATGGTGTACCCAAGGGGATTGTCTCTGATAGAGGTACCCAATTCACCTCGAAGTTTTGGCGACAGTTACACGAGTCTCTAGGGACACGACTGGAGTTTAGTACTACTTTCCACCCGCAAACAGATGGGCAAACGGAAAGAGTTAATCAGATCTTGGAGGACATGTTAAGAGCCTGTGCACTAGACTATGGGTCTAGTTGGGATGATAACTTGCCATATGCGGAATTCTCATACAATAACAGCTACCAAACTAGTATCAAGATGGCTCCATTTGAAGTTCTATATGGCAGAAAGTGTAGAACTCCGCTGCTATGGAGTGGAGTTGGAGAACGGAGTTTGTTTGGACCTGAACTGATCAAGGATGCCGAAGAAAAAGTGAGACAGATTCAAGACAGGTTAAAAATAGCCCAATCCAGGCAAAAGAGTTATGCTGATTCCAAGCGCAGGGATGTGACCTATGAAGTGGGAGACCATGCGTATCTCCGAGTTTCGCCACTACGAGGAGTCAAGAGATTTGGAATCAAGGGTAAGTTAGCACCCCGATTCATAGGGCCCTACAAAATCTTGGGTCGGAGAGGGGAGGTTGCCTATCAGCTAGAATTGCCCGAAGTGTTAACAGTTCATGATGTTTTCCATGTGTCGCAACTAAAGAAGTGTCCCCCAGAAATGGCTGAAACCCCACTAAAGGATACGGTTCCGTTGGACGAGGTTCAACTGGAAAACGATCTCACCTATGAGGAAAAACCCACCAGGATTCTGGAAACAGCGGAGAGAATTACTCATACCAAGACTATCAGGTTTTGCAAAGTTCAATGGAATCACCATTCCGAGGAAGAGGCCACGTGGGAACGTGACGAAGACCTGAAGAAAGAACACCCACACCTATTTGCTAACCAACCTGGATCTCGGGGACGAGATTCTTCTTAAGGGGGGTAGGTTTGTAACATCCCAAATTTTGCAATTTCAGATGTTACTAGAAGCATGCATCATACCCTTGCATCATGGCATCACATAACAAAAACTGCATCAGGTAATTTTCCAAAACCCCAAAGTCATATAAAGACTAAAAGGGTAAAAAAACAAAATCTAACCTCCAAAACTCTTGCAAAAGTGTTATTTTATAACCCCTTTCTACTCCTCTTCTTTTTACAAAATTTTAGAGACCAATTTCATTTAAATCGGAATCCGTTTGCAAAAGTTATGCAATTTTTGGTGAAACAAAAATAAATAAAAAAAGTATAAAAAAAACAGAGGAGTCTAACGTAAGCGGGCAAGCTGAAGCCAGCCCGCAACTACCTACCGCGCGCGCCCACGAGCGAGCGGCGCACACCGCAGCCGCCTGGCTGGGCCGGCCCAACAATCACCACCAGCAGCCAGCCCGCAGCCACTGACGGCCTGGCCCCACCCGTCATCCCCCTCCTCGTTCGAGTTCGGCTCAAGCACGAGCTCGCCGTGTCGGCACAACGACCTCCGGCCGATTCGGAGCAGACTCCGTAGCCCCCGCGCCAAGAAACCCGCGCCTATTTATAGCCCCTCAGCACGCCTCCCAAAACCCTAGCTTTAATTTCCACCACCGCCACCGGGCCACCGCCATAGAGCTCGCCGGAGTTCGTGCCGCCGACGCCGACGGCAAGGTTCCGACGCCCCTTCCCCTTTTCTCTCCCTCTCTGCACTCCCCCTCTAGTACCGCTTCTTCTCACATGTTTTTCCCCTTGTTTAGAAGTCTAAGCCGCCGCCAATCGCTCGTCGGAGTCCGCCGGAATTCGCGAGCTCCAGCCGCCGTTCGCTGTCGCCTCGGAGGAAGGGAGCCAACGCCGCCCCCGGGAACAGAACCGCGGCGAGGAACCGACCGTCGTCGTCTACTTCACCGAGCCGGGGAAGCTCCGATCATCATCGCTGACCGCCGCCGTCGAACGTCGCCGTCGAGCCGTTGCCGTTGTCGCCCAGGTAAGCCTCTGCGCCTCCCATCCGTCCGTTAGATCGAAATCCAACGGCGCAGATCGGTCAAACCGACTTCGGCCAACCACGTCTCGCCATGTGGCACGCCCGCGTCAGCGCCGTGTCACCGCCGTGTCAGCGCCGCGTGCCCGCCCTGGACCAGTCCCGCGCCGCCACTTGGCGCTGCACAGTTGGCGTCGCCTTTCTTTTTTCCTTTAAATAGGCAGAAAACTATTAAACCTTGTAAAATCAATAGTAAATCGAGTATTAGTCCAAAAATTGCGTATAATATACCGTTGGATTCATATTTTTGAGTAGAACACAGATCTACAATAATATTGCTGTTTTACCACAACAATCTTGTAGTAGGATTTAAAGTTTAGATTAGAGTATTTTAATTCTAGAAAATTATCCGTAGACCCGTTTTAGTTGATTCTTGTCGCGTTGGTTCTCTTTCTATGAGACCTTCTGTAGAAAATTGTTATAGCATGCTTAGAGTGTTCAGATCTGTCTCAAGGTAGATCGGAGTTGTAGATCTAGTTTTGAGCTTGTTTATTTAGGGTTTTATCCAAAATACTTAAAACCTGTGGGGAATCAATTCTAATGACATCCACAACTCAACAACACCCCTGAATAAAACTCTTGGTCAAATTTGAATCCATCCATGCATATTACCATATTGCATGCATGCTTTTTCACCTTCGTGACATTGTTTATGCAAATTGTGACTGGATCTATGTTTGTGTTCCGTTAGATTGTTCGGAGTGCGCTGAAGAGTACTGTTGTGTAGAGTGCTGCTCGAATCAAGGCAAGTTACACCACTTGTACATATTATGTCCCAGTTTTTGACTATGCATGTTTTACTCTTCAAATCTTGTAGTATGTAGGTGTAGGTTTTTTAGTAGTTTTCTTAGTACTATTTTTGCAAGTGTGGTTTTGTAGTAGTTTTCTTAGTACTATTTTTGCAAGTGTGGTTTTGTAGTATGCCATGAGTAGCTCTATGCTTAGGAATTTCCATCCCAATAGGTTATCCTGTTTTTCTAAGTTATGCTTGCTATGCTATATACTTGTATATAACAAGTACCGTTGGGAGGGTTCGAAAGACTCAAAAAATTTCTAAGTACGAGAGCTCTCTCGAGCGAACTTTTCTTCTCTAAACCCCCTTCAAAATAAAACTAAGTTTTCTTCTGGGCGGAATGGTTGTCGGGTCAACGAGTGGATATTTGGTGGAGGACGGCCGCCCAAGAATCAAAGAAGTCTGCCATGTTTCAGAATTCAGAAGCTTCCCGTGCAACCACAATACATATGGGCT
Source organism: Avena eriantha (assembly GCA_910589775.1). NCBI lineage: Eukaryota > Viridiplantae > Streptophyta > Magnoliopsida > Poales > Poaceae > Avena > Avena eriantha. The sequence continues at coordinate 137,119,377 of OU342744.1, read as the reverse complement.
CTGTCTTGGCTTAGTACTTAGTGGGAAACCTCACTGGGGTACCAACATTTGGAGGTTCTTGGCACGGTTGGATCCAGCTGGTAGAGGGGCTACTAAGGGAAGGCTTCGCCATGGTCTTGTCTGTAAAAGGACTTGATCATGGATTGTGGGGAAAGTGCACAACCTCTCTAGAGTATTGCAATCTGATCGATCAGCCGTGTTCACGGAAATAGAACAACCTTGAGCATCTGAAGGATGGAGCCTCTGAAAGATCTTCCTCTCTCTTTTCCAAACCTAACATTTTATAAACCCCAAGGCGTGAGTAATATCGCCATTGGGTGGGATTTTGGGAACTTGGTGCGTAATATCCAAGTGCTAGGTTGATTGGGCACTTGGTGAGTAATATCCACGTGTTCCATTCGACCCTATACTACTTATCAAAGTTTACAAAGTAGGGAAATCTCTTCTTCTTTTCCTCTTACATTGAGAAAATTGGCTTTATGCAAATGAACCCCAAAGCCTACTCTTAGCCTTGCATGTAGAGATAAACTTACTCTTTCCTTGGTGTAATTTGCCAATACATTCAAAGTATTGACCCAGCTTGTTGGCTGCACGTCTTATGTGCAGAATCCGAAGACTGAAAGGTGCGTAGGGATCACGGGTCTTCACGCAGCTAGCCTGAGGCGTTGATGGACTCAAGTTTTACTTAGTTTCCGCTGTTTTATTTGAGCTAGCTATAAGCTATGCAAGTTTTAATAATTATACTCTAGATTATTCGTGTAATAATGACTTGTGTTTTACATGATATTCATTGACTGTGAAGTGCTAGCTATTGATCCAGGGACTAGCATGTTAATCACAGGGACTTAGGATCCTTAACGATCCAAGGTCGCAACACTCGGGGAAAGACAGATTGCTTTCAAGGTGAAATGGAGGCCGCACCATATTGGGTCAGGTGCTTGTCCTCCAGGGCACGCAGCTTATCTGGAACAACGTTCCTTCACAGACTGAAGAACCGGATCCAGCGCTCTTTGATGGGCCACAGGCCGAGGTATCCTTCTATGGAGGAGGCGAAGGAAGAAAGGGATGTAATGGCGTTCGCTGGAAGATGGTGGGGTTGGAGTTCGTAGATGTTGATGAAATCGTGGAAGAAATCACTCACTGGCAGGCCGAAGCCATGCTGGAAGTGACAGAGGAAGACAATGAACTCACCAGGATTGGGTGAGGGAGCGAGCTCCTCGGAGGCAAGACGAGAAATCACCCCCTCGAGAATGCGGCGGGTGCGGTAGAGCCAGTCCAAATCATCTTGGCACACCCAAGAACCGACCCAAGCTCCGTGCTCCAGGGTTTCCCCCTCCTCCTCCATCTCTTCTTCGATGACGGCAAGCTCCTCCTCGGTCATTTCCAGGTCACTATCCTCACCGGCCCGATCGGAGGTGGGGGCTAGAGGCTTGGATTGGCGCGGACCCGTGACGTTGAAGCAGCACGGGAGCGGTAGCGAGGCTTGTGCGAAAAAGAACGGTGTGGCGGCAATGCTGCAGAGAAGATGCGGCGGCGGCGGCGCTATCGCAAGGAAGAAGAAGAGGCAGAGAGGCTAAGGGGCGCGAGAAGGGGAAAACACCCAAGGGGCGTGCCCCCATCCCTATTTAACCACGCCCCAGCAGTGGGTAGTGGGATCGTGCTGTGCATCGAGGCCACACGATGTGGCCATGTCTCAGCCGGATCAGGCAATCAGGGGCAAGCCACAGGAAGGGCCACAGGAAACATGCGATCCCATGACACGACGTGGTGATACAGTTAACGAGGAGGCAGCCACGACGCGACGTTTGCAATAGTAACTCCTAACAATGAATACAGTAACTGGCACAAGCACTTAAAATGAGGCAAGGTGATGATTACCCTCCACATGGGACGTGGGGAAGCGTATGAGAGAAGGAAGGATAACACGGAAAATTGAGGGGTAGCCCGGCCAGCGAGTAATAACTCGGAATGTGCCAAGGGAATGCTACACCGCGGGATCTGAGCTACAGAGTAACTCGGAAAAGGGAGCAAAATGATTGAACCTGCCGTGGCCTTAGCAGCTGAAGTTGCTAAGACCGCACCAGCTTCGGGGACTAATGTTGGGGGGATACCCCCGGGTAGGGTCACGCCGGGGTATAAAGGCAAAGTTAGCCGAGGTAAGGCACGGCCAAAGCGAGAGCTGGCCAAGTCACCTCAAGGCAGGCCGACTTACGGAGTAACCCGGCCCGGAGGATGTCCACCTAACTGAGTCCCGGCCGACGTATGTCGTATGCTGGCAGGCTATTTGTAACTTGTATGCAGGTACCCATGGGGCTGGGTTATACTAGGCTTGCAAGAGAAGGAAGGTATCTCGCTGGTCAAAAGGTGACCTTTGTGCACTTGAGCGTGAGCGAAGCGAACAGAGGGAGGTACCAGCGAGGAGTGGCCGACAAAGGTGACGCAGCCTATGTCGGCTGACGCCGACGCTGCAGAGGTTTATATAGCCTCTTCATGTCTTACGACGGCAAAAGGAGACCCGGTCGTTTTGCTATTTTGGGAGAGGCATATTCCCCGTAATATGCCTCCACGTATGCCCTAATTGGGAACCTAGCCTCCCCTATATAAGGAGCGCTAGGGCCTCTGTAGAGGGGGTTGGTAAGTGAGTAGTTGGTTCCTGGGGCGAAAGTAGTGGTGAGAGTAAGAGAGCTTCTCCTTCCTCCTCTCCCCAATATAGCTCAAGGAGCAACTGTAAACTTAGTGAACTTGGAGAATACAAAGCATCTGTGTGTGGAATCACCACACTATCCCTCCCTGGATTCCTCTAGTGCATATTGGCCCCACCTTTAGCCTATCCATGGCATCTGCCGTTACACCACCACGACAAGGTGCCCACACCATAGGGTGGCGCGACCCCCCTCGGCACGCCAGGCCCTGGTGTGGGCTCCTCGGGCGGCCAACGACCTCGCCTCTTCGCCTATATAAACCTCCCGAGACGAAAACCCTAAGGGGAGGATCAGAATTCCATGAAAAGTTCCGCAGCACCGCCGCTACCGAAGAGGAGATTCGGCGGACAGAAGTCTCTGTTCCGGCACCCTGTCGGGATGGGGAAGTGCCCTCGAAGCCATATCCATCGACTCTACCGCCATCTCCATCGCTGTTGCTGACTCCCATGATAAGGAGGGAGTAGTTCTCTCTCGAGGCTAAGGGCTCTACGGGTATCTATGTGTTCATCTCTCTCTATGCGTGATCTTATTGAGATCATGAGCTTTGTAATCTAGTTGACTAAGTAGATCTATTCTGCTACTCAAGTGCTTTAATTAATCTCTGCTTATCCCCACGTGTGTGAAGTTGACAGTGTGCACACGGTGTGGCACTTAGGATAACGTTACATAAATACTTATCATGAGTATAATTTGAGTTGGATGTCCCTATGCGATTGTGGTGTTTGTTGGAACCGTCGAGCGCTCAAGGTGACAGTGAGGGGTTATATAGATGGGGAATGCAAACTTTAAGGTGTGTTGTTATAGCCCTACATCGTCTAATCGGAGAGTAGTTCAGGGTAGCATAATGAAGAGAAGATATTTGTATGAGAGTGTCCACTAGTAAAAGTATGATCCCTAGGGCTTGTTTCTAAGCATTGAAACACCATTTACAATCAGTCCTGTTACATGTTTGCTTGCTGCCACTCTTATTTCAGATTGCAATTACCACTTATAATCATCCATATTACCTGTATTTCACTATCTCTTCGCCGAACTAGTGCACATATACACCTAACAAGTGTATTAGGTGTGTTGGGGACACAAGAGACTTCTTGTATCTTGATTGTAGGGTTGCTTGAGAGGGATGCCTTTGACCACTTCCTCCCTGAGTTCAATAAACCTTGGTGATCCAGTTAAGGGAAACTTGCTGCTGTTCTACAAGCCTCTGCACTTGGAGGTCCAACACTGTCTACAAGAATAGAAGCGTGCGTAGACATCAATCTATTTTCTGGCACCTTTGCCGGGGAGGTAAGGTAAAAGGTACTCACATCCTCTGGCTACTACGCTATCTTCTAGTACTGTTGCTGGTGTGTGAGTGCTCGAAGTTATTTCCTTTAGATTCTGCAATTATATCTTTTTGTTTCTTGTTTTTATTTTCACTAGTTAGGCTTAATGGAAAACAACAACAAAATTAGAGAGCTTTATAGTATTTATCTTGAGTTAGGACATGAAGTGTTTGAAGAGAAAATTAAAAAACCTATCGAACTTTATTTGCGTGCTAATAGCAATGTTATTAGTATGACTTCTTTGAACACCATTATTGCTAATGCTATGGAAAAGTCTAAGCTTGGGGAAGCTAGTTTTTATGAAAATGATCTTTTTAGTCCCCCAAGCACGGAGGAGAAAATTTACTTTGATGATACTATGCTTCCAATATATGATGATTACAATGATGAATATGATATTTGAAGTCCACCTACTATTGAGGAGAAAATTAATTATGATTACAATATGCCTCCTATATTTGATGATTATGGTGATGATAATAATAATGATAGCTATTTTGTTGAATTTGGTCCCACTATGATTAATAAGAATGACTATGCTTATAGAGAGAGTAATAATTATTTTATGCATGTGGCTCATGATAAGAATATTTTATGTGATATTTATATTGTTCATTTTATTCATGATGCTACTGAAAGTTATTATGAGAGAGGGAAACATGGTTTTATGTATCTCAACAATATTAAGTTTCCCCTCTTTATGTTGAAAATTTTGAATTTGCACTTGTTTTGCTTTCCTATGCTTGTTGCTTTGTGCTTTCATGACTTGTTTCTTAACAAGATTGTTTTTCATAGGAAGTGGGTTAGACTTAAATTTGTTCCATATTTTCTTCTTGATGCTCTCTTTTACTTCAATTCATATTTCTTATGTGAGCATCATCGAAATTATCATGCCTATCTTAATGGCTATAAAGAAAGAGCTTTTGGGAGACAACCCATTATATTTTTACTTTCAGTTTATTTTTATTTTGTTGAGTCTTGGAAGTTATTGCCTCTATAATAGCCTCTCCTTATCCTTTTTTTGGTTTTTGTGCCAAGAATAACCTCTAATGAGAGGGAACTAAGATATGGGAAAGTTGCTGTCCCAAAACAGATTTCTATGCGTCACTGTAAAACATCGTGAAAAATCTAAGTACGTCCGATTGAGTTGTAATTGTTTGTGCTTATGCCCCAGGTTATTACCCAACTTTCGTTATTTTGCACTTTTCGATTTGAGCAACAGAAGATTTTCGAAAAAATCGGTCTTTACCTGCTGGTCTGTTTTGACAGATTTCTATCATTATTTGCATTTGCCTCTTAATCGGTTTCTCTTTGAGTTCTCTTGGATCACTTGAGCTTTTAAAAGAAATTCCAACAGTTGATTATGTTTTAATGGATGATTTACTTGAGTTGAAACTGAACCCAAAGGATTCTTATTTTCAATACACTAATGTTGCTGATGAAGATTGTGTGAAGTTTTGTATGAAGGAAGTTTTCAAGTGTAGGGAGAGAATGATGTGATGAGATGAAGTATGGACAAACGCTCAAGCTTGGGTATGCCACCCATGTCACCCCAAGAAATATTAAAGAAGTACAAGCATCAAATCTTGGGGATGCCCAAGGCATCCCCTTCTTCATCAATAATCTCAGGTCTTCTTTCAAGACACTTTATTTTATTACCTTATGCATTATGTGTTGTTCTTGGAGCATCTTTGTTTTTAGTTTTGTTTTGCTTTGTTTGCTGCAATAAGTTGGTTGGATCCCAACACACTTCTTTTGGAGAGAGACACACCCTGTTATTCATTGCCTAGAACACTCTAGTTTTCACTCTTATTGTTATGTGAGTGTTCTCCTTTGCTAGCACTACATTTAGCTTTAGTTTTCTTATTCTTTTGGCTTAGAACTTTTTTGTTCTTCTTTGTAGATGGGTGAGACATGCTCTCTGGTCTTTATTGATTATTATCTTTGAGAGTTGTTTCAAATAAGTCGATTGGTGTTGGAAAAGAGTAGGAAGTTTCATGCTTATAGTGGTACAAAAGGAAGCTAGTTTTGACTGTGACTTAGACTTTATCATGTCATGCTAGATGTTGCTTTAACCATATGCTTAGTGATTATTGTTGTAGCATGACTTGTTTCAAACAATTGAGATTGCTTAATGTGCCTTGAAAGAATCATGCATTGTTTTAGCATACAAAAGCATAATATTGTGATATTCTCCTTTGATGCTTTATTTGGGTTGACTTGGCACATGCTTACACCATGTTGAGACTATGAACCAGTCACCATAGCCTCAATGATCATTAGTTTTTGACTTGCAATATCACTTTATGCTTTAATTAATAATGTTTTGTCGCTTCGCATGATTATGGCCATTATTGCTCTCTTAGTTGGTCGCTCCCAGTCTTTTGCTAGCTTCCACCTATACTGAGTATGAGTTCTACCCATGCATCCAACTCCCAAGAAACCAAGTTATTCCAAAGATTCCACTATAAATTCCTATGCATGGTGTGTTACACCATTCCAAGTATATTCATGTGTTTATCTATCTTCCAAATTAAACTTTTGTTATGTGAAAATTAGTGATTAAAGCTCTCACAAACTTGATGGCACACTTTATTTTCTTGCACTTAATAAACTTGAACCATTGTGTCCATCTATGTTGCTTATATGCTTGAACTTTATAAGTTGTGAATTAGCGGAACCATGATACCATGGGGAACGCTTTCAACATTGCACTTATTATTCAGTTGATATCATGTTATTTTGTTTATGGATCCCGGTGGTGTGAAATAAAAGGGGATCTTGTAATGTAAGATCATGGAGTTTGTATGTGTGTTAGAAAAACGCCTGGGCGACCAGCCTAAGCCATGCCTAATCATGGTGGAAACTTGCAGCATAACCATAGTGAGCATTCTGTGAAGCATCCTCAATAAATACCTATGCAAATAGCAAATAAAAAGATCGCTGAGATGCTCATTGTCTGTTGCCTTGTAATTTTGATATGGGAAATCTCCTGTGTCATGGGGCAAGGGGTACCCCATTGGCGGTTTTCCATGATACACATGTACTTACAATGACACGAACTTACTTGTGACTAAAGTTGAGTAGCATGAGGTTCGGTATTTGTAAGCAAGGGGCAGGAGATTTTCAACTTATAACTTGTCAAGCATATCCTCATATTTGTGTCACTTTAACCTTAATCACCTCAAGATGCTTATCATAGGGGCAATGAGAGCTGAAAGCTAATAAGTACCATAATTTTTGGAAGCTCTTTATGAAACTTGAAATCCCTACTTCCCTCCGTGAAGGGCCTTCCTTTTTTACTTTTATTTTGAGTCTCCATCTTCTATCTTTATGCACCAACTGAGAGAGCATAGTGGTCATTCTTAGTTTAATGTGCATTGTCCAAAACTTGTTGATTGATTCATAACTTTGATATTGCTTGTTTTTAAATTATTTGTATCTAGTCACCCTTATGAACTTTGAAGGTGTCATATTCATTTATGTTTTGCTATACCATGAGGGACAAGCTGAATACCACTCTTATTATGTTTTCTATATGTGAAATAAACAAACGTCTTTCAATGCATTGTTATTCATGATCATTTGTTTGTACCTTTTCATGTTACAACATAGTTGCTATGTCTTATTGTTAGAACACTATCTTTCATGCTCATGTTTAGAGTACTTTGATCCCAGCTATCAATGTTTTACTAATACCTTGATCAAGATTGTGATGGTGCATGTTGAAACATTGCAAATGTATCTATAATTTTTGATGCTCCATGCTTGGTTTTATCCACTTTCTCGTGTTTTGTCCACACTTTGGTGTACTTTTCATATGATTTCTTGGACTAACCTATTAACAAGAGCCACAATGCCAGCTGCCTGTTTTCTGCTATTTTTGGTTCCAGGAAAGTCAGAAAATGAATATTCTTGAAATTGGACGGGACAAAAGCCAAAGTGCCTATTTTTCGAGAAGACTCACGGAGCCAGAATACGAGACGGAGGAGGGCCAGGGGCTGGCCACACCCCCCAGGCGCGGGCTAGGCCTAGCCGCGCTAGGGCATGGTGTGGTGGCCCCAGGCACCCCCTCGGTCTCCCTCTTCGCCTATAAGAAGCCTTCTGACCTAAAAACTTCGGGGGGTTCGACTTTTTTCCACGAAAAGTTCCGCTGCACCGCCGCCACCGAAGGGGAGATTCGGGGGACAAAAAGTCTCTGTTCTGGCACCCTACCGGGACGGGGAAGTGCCCCCGGAGCCATCTCCATCGATCATTCACCATCATCTCCATCGACCATCCATGTTTCCCCCATCTATGAGTGAGTAATCCCCCGTTGTAGGCTATGGGGATGGTAGGGATTGGATGAGATCGTTCATGTAATGGCATCAGATTGTTAGGGCATGGTGCCTAGTATCTTTTATTAGTGCTTTATGACTTTGTTGCGACTTGTTGTGCTTAATGATTGTCACTAGGGCCCGAGTGCCATGATTTCAGATCTGAACATGTTATTGATTCATTATGATAGTATTGTTCTTGGTCTTATCTACAAGTTGTATACACACGTTATTGTCCGGAACCTATGGCCCCGAAGTGACAGAAATCGGGATAACCGGAAGGGCATGGCTTTGATGTGAGGATCACATGTGTTCACGGAGTGTTAATGCTTTGCTCTGGTGCTCTATTAAAAGGAGCACCTTAATTGCCAGTAGTTCCCTAGAGGCCCCGCAGCAAACGGGCTGGCAGGACAAAAGATGTTGTGCAAGTTCTCATTGCGAGCACGTATGACTATATATGGAACACATGCCTAGGATTGTCTAGTACTTGGGTGCTTTATATTATTTATCTGCAATTGCCCTATGTTCTGATTGCTATGTGAATTGTCTTGTCCATGCAACACCCGTCCATCCATCCCTATGCCTACCGCACTCGAACCCCACTGTTTACTGCTTTTGTTACTACTGTCTTTGCTTTACTACTGCTGTTACTTTGCTATTCGTACTACAAAACTGTTGCTACTGATAAACTGCTGTGAGCAAGATTGTTTCCAGGTGCAGATGAATTGACAACTCAGTTGTTAAGGCTTATAAATATTCTTTGGCTCCCCTTGTGTCGAATCAATAAATTTGGTTTCACTTCCCTCGAAAATACTGCGATACACCCCCTATACTTGTGGGTCATCAAGACTATTTTCTGGCGCCATTGCCGGGGAGCATAGCTTTATTTATCAAGTTCACTTGGAATCACTATTGTTCAAGCTAAGTTTATCTTTCTCCTTGTTTGCTTGTTTCTTTATCAAAAAAATACAAAAAAAAATTTAGTTCCTACTCTAGTTGTTATTTTCGTTGGTCTGTTATTGTCTTGCTTTATCATGCTTGTTGGCAATGGTTGGTTTCTTTGAAACTGAAGCTTATTGGCAAGGTGGGTTCACGGAAGATCAAAAATATTATTATAAGGAACACCGCTTGTCACAAAAAGGGTAACATTTAAGGGAACAAATTGACAGATTGTATACCATTGCTAGGAACGTGTGCTCTACTTATAATGTTACTTATTGCTGTGATGAGTCTTGTTGCAGAAAGAGGTATAAACACCTCCCTTTTCAGTGTGAGTATAGTGATAATGATACCATATCTTCCTATGCTAAAGGAATTTATGACTTTTATGATGCAGAACAAATTGAAGAATTTAATGCTTGGAAGGGTGCTTTTGAACTTGCTAGTTTGCTTGAAAATATTGATGATTCACCTTACAAATATGAGGTGTATGGTATACTTCAATTTTGCTTTGATAATTACAAGGATGAAAATGGCTATATTATTGAATATTTTAATAGATGCTTTCCACAAATGGAAGAGACTAATGCCTTGCAGGATCCTATGGAAGAAGAAATTGATGAACGTGAAATCTCATTAGATGAAAAAGAGGAGGAGAGTGATGAACAAAAGGAGGAAGAATGGATTAGCTACCCATGCTTACCTTCTAATGAGAGTAACTCTTTATCCCTTACATTATTTGATTGTCCCCCTTGCTTACTAAAGGAGAATGAATGTTATGTTCCTGAGGTTTCTCTTGAAAATGTTTATAATAAAGCTCTAGTGCTTGTAGATCATGAAGAGCATGCTTTATGTGATATTTATATTGTTGAGTTTCTTCATGAGGCTACTGAAAATTATTTTGAGAGAGGAAAATATGGTTGTGGAAGTTTTCATGGTATTGAAACACCTCTCTATGTGCTGAAAGTTTTGAAGTTACTCTTGTTTTATCTTCCTATGCCTGTCACTTTATTATTTGCTTACACGATTCCTATGCATAGGAAGTGGGTTATACTTAAATGTGTTTTGAATTTTCTCCTTGATGATCTCTTTTACTTCAACTCATATTCCTTATGAGAGCATCCTCTCAAACTTTTATGCCTGAAGATGATAATATGTCTATTATTCTTGGGAGACCTTTTCTTAAATACTGCAGGAGCTATTATTAATTATAATCAAGGGAAGGTGACCTTCAATGTTAATGACAAGGAAAACATTGTCTATTTCCTCAAGAAGATTGAAAGGATTTATGGTTTGAATTTGATTGAACATGTTGAGGGCATTCAAGTTGGAGAAATATATTGTCCCATACCAAGAAAAGAATTTGAAACTATTATGATTGGGACCATTGCTATCAAGGTTTAGGTAACATAATCATTAGTGGAATACAAAGTTTTGTCTCATATGGGATTGTTTTGGTAACAAGACCTGATCAACCTTGCTAACAAAAGGATTTCATTGAACAAAACAATGGTTTCACTATGATTATCTCTGTTTACTTCTATTCTATCAATTTTAGTTTTTGCGTATGCCTAACTTAAAGGCATTAAAGAAAAGTACTTATTGGGAGATAACCCAAAAGTTTTAGATGAGTCTTGGAAGTTATTACCTTAGTAATAACCGCTCCTTATCTTTTTTATTTGCTTTTTGTGCCAAGAGTAACCTCTAATGAGAGTGAAGTGATGATTGGGAAAGTTGTTGTCCCGAAACAGATTTCTGTGCTTCACCGTAAAAATTCGTGTAAAATCTCTATACGTCCTTTTGAGGCGTGAATTTTTTTGCTTCTGCCCCAGGTTGTTCTCTAACTTTTGTTAGTTCAACACTTTTTGATTTGAGAAACAGAAGGACTTCGAAAAAATTCGTCTTTACCTGCTGGTCTGTTTTGACAGATTTCTGCCATTTTCTGCATTTGCTTCTTGTTGGTTCCTTCTTGAGTTCTTTTGGAGAATTGAGCTTTTTGAGGAAAGTGCTACAGTAGCTAGTGTTATTATGGAAGTTTATTTGGTGTTATAACTGAACCTGAAGACTTATTTATCTTGAGTGCACTAATGTTGCTAATGAGATTGTGTGAAGTTTTGTATGAAGGAAAAATTTCACGTATATGGAAGGAATGAGTAATGAGATGAATGATGGACTAAATCTCAAGCTTGGGGATGCCACGCCTGTCACCCCAAGAAATATCCAAGAAGTACAAGCGTCAAAGCTTGGGGATGCCCAAGGCATCCCCTTCTTCATCAATAAAAATCCCAAGTTTCTTCGAAACACTTTATTTTTTTTGTTTCATGCACAGTTGTGCTGTTCTTGGAGCGTCTTCTTTTTCGTTTTAGTTTTGGTTTTTAGTTTGCATGGTTTGCTTAGTTTACTTAATAAATTGGTTGGACCTCCTCTTTCATGCATTCGTGTTCAAATAGTCTGGTTTGGATTAGAAAAGAATAGGAAAGCTCATGCTTAAGTGGTAAAGAGAGCTTGTTTTTGACTGTGGCCTATGCTTTGTCATGCCATTCTTGATATTGTTTTGGATTTATGCTTAGTATTATTTGCTGTATCATGACTTGTTATAAACAATTGAGATTGCTTAATGTGCCTTGGATGAATCATGCGTTGTTTTAGCATATTAAAGCATAGTATAGTGGTATTCTCCTTTGATGCTTTATTTGGGTTGACTTGGCGCATGCTCACACCATGTTATGACTATCTCATGTCACCATAGCCTTTATGATCCTTTAGTTTTCAACTTGTAGTATCACTTTATGCTTTGATCAATGATGTTTTGTCGCTCTGCATGATTATGGCCATTATTGCTCTCTCGTTTGTCGCTCCCTTACTATTGCTAGCCTTCACTTTACTGAGCGAATAAAATGTTTGCTTGTTTTGAGAAAGTTAGTTAGTAAAGCTCTCACGAACTTGATGGCACACTTTATTTCCTGCACTTAATAAACCTGAACCATTGCGAACTCTCCATGAAGGTTATATGCTTGCGAATTATAGGTTGGGGATTAGCAGAACCGTGTTGTCACGGGGAATGCTTTCAACACTTGTAAATATATACCCAGTTGATACCTTGCTCTTTTGTTTGCGGATGTCGTCGGTGTGAAATAAAAGGGGGGCTTGTAAGTCCATGGAGTTATGTATGTGTGTTAGAGAAACGCCTGGGCCGCTGGTCTAATCCATGCTAACATGCTGGAAACCTGCAGCGTAACCATAATGATATCTATGAAGCATTCTTCTTATAAAAAAAAGAGAAAGATACCTATTGAGAAAAAGAAAAAAAGGAGATTTATGAAAAGAGGAAAGAGAGAAAAAAGCACCATTTTCCCATGGTAAATAAGAAGATTGCTGAGATACTCATTGTCTACTTGCCTTGTCATTTTGATATGGGGATTCTTCCGTATCATCGGGCAAGGGGTACCTCGTTGGCGGTTCTCAATGATACGCACATACTTACGATGACAAGAACTTACCGGTAACTAAAGTTGAGTAGCATGAGGAGCGGCCCTCGTACTCAAGGGACTTGGGATTTTCAGTTTATAGTCTGTCAAGCATATAACTCAAATTGGACCTCACTTTCACCTTAACCACATTAAAGATGCTTATGATAGGGGCAATGAGAGCTCAAAGCAAATGAGTAACTTACTTTCAGCATTTGGAAGCCTTTCAAACTATTCAAAACCTTTTCATTTCCTTGTTGAGTCTCCGCACATTCTATGAGCACTTTCTTGAGAGCATAGTGGCCATTCTTAGTTCTATGTGCGTTGTCCCAAGACTTGTTGATTGATGCATACCTTGATATTGCTTGTTTTAAACTATTTGTATCTAGTCACTCTTGTGAACTTTGAAGGTGTCTTATGCATTTATGTTTGCTACTCTTTGAGGGACAAGTTGAATGCCACTATGCTATGTTTTCTTTATGTGAAACAAACAAGCGTCTTGCAAAGCATTGTTATTCATGAATCTTTTGTTTGTGCCTTTTCATGTTGCATCATAGTTTCTTTGTCTTATTGCTAGAACTTTGAATTTCATGTTATGATTGAACTACTATGATCTCAGCCTTGAATGTTCTACAAATACTTTGATCAAGTCTTTGATGGTGCATGTCACCTCAAAAATTATTCTTTCTTTTTATCACTTACCTACTCGAGGACGAGCAGGAGTTAAGCTTGGGGATGTTGATACATTGCAAATATATCTATAATTTTTTATGCTCCATGCTTGGTTTTATCCACTTTCTCGTGTTTTGTCCACACTTTGGAGTACTTTTCATATGATTTCTTGGACTAACCTATTAACAAGATCCACTGTGCCAGCTGCATGCTTTCTGCTGTTTTTGGTTCCATGAAAGTTAGAAAATGAATATTCTCGGAATTGGACGGGACAAAAGCCAAAGTGCCTATTTTTCCAGAAGACTATAGCATCCCAATTGTCTAACAATTGTAATGCTACTTGTCCTAGTAAGACATTGGCTACTTCATATACATTATTGTTGCATCATAATTATATCATGCTCATGTCATCATGCCACCTTGCATTTGAGCATCATATAAAATCCTCTTTCTTTGGTTTTTCTCTCATATGCATTATTAATTGTATTTGCCTCTTGATATTGTATTTGGTTATTGATATATTGTTCAAATGCCCAAGTTGAGTTGGGGCATATCTTTTATTTCAATTCCATCACCTTTCTTTTCCACCACTTTATAATTCCACCATCCTACTAGTTCATGAGCTTGATTGTCCTTATTTTGGTTTTATCTAGCTCATGGGCAATAGGGTGGATCTAGTCCTTTAAATTATTTTGCTTGGCTTTATTCCATTTCTTGGAAATGCATGAGAATAATGCCATAATATTATTATTGTTTTCACAAAATAAATCATGGCATTATTATTTTGCATGGGCCATGCAAACTCCTTCACCACCTTTTACTCCATTGGTTTTTCTTTTGATTTAATGGATCCTATCTTGGGGAACCATCTCCTACCATTCCACCATCCTCATAGTCTCATCCATATCTTTTTCTCTTAATTTTATTTCTCCATGCATGAACCATATGAGGCCTATTCCATCATTCCTTTCTTGTTCTTTTCTTGGAATTCTCTTTCACCTTCATCTCATGATAATTCAAGCACTCATCATGTTCCACTTGGGTTGGCCTTTTGCACAAGTTTTAACAATCTAAAACCTAATAAAATCTAACCTAGCTACTCTCTTTATTCTCCTCTTAACCCTAATTCTCCTAAACCCTAACTCCACCTTACCTCTCTCTCTCACACCTCCCTCTCTCTCCCTGGCCCACACCTCAGCTAACCCTACCCCTCTCTCTAAGCTAAGCCCTAACTCGAGCCAAATCTAACCTAGCCCGAGCTACCCCCTCTCCTCTCTTTCTTTCCCTACCGGCCGAGATAGCCCCACCCTGCAGCCACCACGCCGTCCTGGTCCACTTGTAGCCCCTCCCCTGTCGTGCCCTACCAGCCCCCAGGTCGAGCCCCAGCTCGACCACGTGAGGGAGAAGCAAAAGGTGGCACCGAGGCCACCTTTATCTACCCCCCCTGCCACGACTGCTTCTCCTCCCTCTCCCTCCTTTTTCCTCCTCCCACACGGCTCTCCTGGCTCGTCCAGATCTGCCCCGCGCCAACCTCCTCTCCTCCTTCTTCCTCCACGACGCCCAGCTCCTGCCGCCGCACGCCGCCAGCACCACATCGTCCCCGTCGTTCCAAGCTCGAGGAGCCTCCTCTACGATGCACTGCACTCGCCAACTTGGATGAGAAGCTCCCAGGGCCGCCAGTACCTCGCCGCTCTACAGCAAACCCTAGATCCGGGGCGCCAGCGATCTCGCCGCTCCGCCGCTCCTCGCTCCGATCCGCGCCCGCCATCGAGCCCGCGGTGAGCCCCTCCTTCTCCCTGACATGTTCCACCTCGCCGTACCGCCCTAGCCCCGCCGTTTGTTTCGTCGAACGCCCACCGCGCGCCAGAGCTCGCCGATGTCTGCAGGTTTTCCGCGCCGCAGCGAGCTTACCTAGACCCCAGACCCTCCCCTGTCAACTCCCCTCGCCCTACCGCACTGGTTAGCCCCTCCGTGCGCACGCCCGCGACCCGGGTTCGATTCCCCTCCCCGCGCGTGCGCTGCCGCCGTTAGTTTCGTCAGAAGAGAGGAAGAGAAATAGTGCACGCGATGAAACTTTGCACTTAACCCCCCACCTTTTTGACTCCTGCAACCCGCGCTCCTGGAGACCCCACCTGTCAGTCGCCCTAGCCATCTTGCAGAAAGCCCCTCCGCTTTCTCGGGCCGTAACCCGTGCTCCAGCTACGCCCCACCTGTCAGCCTCTAGGTGAAACCCCACTGTCGCGTGGGCCCGAAGCCGCTGGCCCGCCTGTCAACCTCAGTGGCTAGCCGAGCCCGCGGTAGAAAAGGTTTTTCCCGCGCGCGTGGCCTAGTCAGCGCAAGGCCCACCCGTCAGTGACTGGGGCTGATTTCGCCTGGGTGACAAAAGTATTTTCCTGTGTCTGTTTTAAATTAAACCTTTTTTCAAATTGATTTAAATTCAAATTCAATTCAGATTCAAATAATTTTTAAAATACAAATCCAAATAATACAAACAATATATGTTTTGAAATCAGAAAAATGTGAGGAATTCAAATATGCCCTTCAAAATATGTTTTGCACACTTTAAATTTTCGACATGATTAAAATTACATTAAAATGCCCTTTTCCTTAATTAATTAATAACTTTAATTCTAAAACTCCAAATTTGGCAAATAATATGTCTAAATCGATCAGCGCGACGAGCCCGTTCTATTTATGCAGTCCTTGTTCTGAATTGAAGCATGCATCATGTTGTTATTAAAAATCTGAATTGTTTATGACAATAAAACTTGGTTAAATAAATAATAAAATGCTTTAATTCTTGTATCCACAACTCACCTTTGCCATGCTACTTTAATGCCATGCAAATTGTGCATCATTCATCATGGCATGCTTGTTTGCTTGTCGCATTTTAATTTATATGCTTGTGCACCTTATTTATGTTGGCCCTTGTTTGTTTGGTTCTTCGTCAAATAGACGCCCAGCAGGAGAATTACCAGGAATCGCAGGAGTACTACCCAGATCCATCTCTCGCTTCAACTGAGCTGCTAGGCAAGCACTACCACATGCTTGCATACATACAGTACCTATTGCCTCTATCTTATTCTTGCATCATTGAGTCGCGATTGCATTAAATTGAATCCCAAGTACTGCATAGCCTTTACTTTTAAACCCCACCGAAGCTTGTTCCTCCATCCCATGAGCCATTTCTATAGGAGTTGTTTGAGCCATGCGAGTCATAGAAAAGCATGTGTAGGGTATGTGAGTGTCTGATGAATAACGAGGTACCTAAACAACTTAACCTGAGTAGTAATGGGATAACTAATGAAAGAGGCACCGGTGAGCAATATCTGCTATTTGGTTTTTCCTGCTCACTTGTGTCCCGTAGGACCCCGAGTACTTGATTCCTGTTCCTTGACTATTCGCCCCATCCACATCCGGGAGGCCTTATGGACCCCCCTAAGCCAGAGATTGATTCATTCTTATTTCTTGGGGCCACAATTAGTTTGGGGCTTTATTACTATCCTGTACTTATGCCATGTTACTGCTTTATTTAAGATTGTGCGAGGGGCACCTGTACTGTTTTGGATCGTGACACGTTTTCGCTGTATCGACAAGCCCAGTCACATTTTCGGGTTCCCAGTCGTTTACCGCCGTCCACACAAACCTTGGGTTCGTCTCGGAGCCAGCCAACTTCGTTGCGGGTAGCTTAATGGGGTGGCCCCCTGAAATATTTCTGAATCCTGTGATTGCTTTGTCGTGAATGCCTCGTTGGGTTTTGATTTGGTTTTTCCGAGGTTGATCGAGTGTGTGTTGCTATTCGTGCACCCTTGCAGGGTAAATCTTTCTGAAAGCCGTGTCCGCGGTTATGGACGACTTGGAGCACAGTTTCTCGATCATAGACAAGTATAACTAAAGTACCGCTTTTAAATTGACTAAGTACTTGACTAGTAAATAGTGCAATACTCATGAAATGGTTAATAAAACTACCAACGGATGATGGGGGATGCTCGTCCGCTTCCTCGTTGGTAAGCGAGGAGGAGGATGGATCTGTTAATTATACTGTTATAATGGTTGTTCTTAATTCACGGACTTCCGTCTATCATTGGTTAGGCGGAAGGTTAGCGAGTATCTGTAGAAATGTTAGGTATTATCTTTTGCTGCAATTGCGTCACCCCAGGTTGTGTCCCCTTTAGCGGCATAAAGACTTGCTGAGTACCCCTAGGGTCTCACACGATAAATTGTTTGATTCAGATGAACAGGTGTACCCGCAAGATGGATACTGGGTGGAAGAGACAGATGATGTTGGCAATGATCATTCGGTGTAGAGATTCCGGGAACGGGGATCCGTGAGATCTGTGGGCGGGATGTGTTTATTTATGGGGCATCTTATGCCAATTTGCTTCTTATCTATACTCGGATCTTGTTTTCCGCTTCCGCCTGATACTCTGATGTGGGATGTATGAGGAGCTATCCTAAATTATTATCTCTATCTAGGACATTTGGATCTTGCCGTATGGCGTTGCAATATTTCTATTTCTTTTAGATGGAATGGCTCTGAGGACTGTTGTATGTGGCTTGCATACATACTCACTTGTGTATGTAGTTGATCCTTCGCCTGCCGATTACGCCGCTCGTTCTTGTCCCGTTGTCTAAAAGTGGTTGGGACGTCCGAAAGGTCTACCGTGAGTGGCCCTGGGCCCCACCGTACTATTTTAACCACTTTCGTTCATCCAGGCATTAACTATGAGCGTAATTCACCGAGGTAGTTACAATTGGTATCAGAGCCATCCCGTCCTTCAGGGTCTCAGCCAAAATGGTCGTTGTCAGTCTAGCAAATATTTTGGTAGTTATGTATACTAGGGAAAAACAAACGCGAGAGTAGGACTGCTTCCATTTTTCTTCTTACCCACCCACCCACCCTTTTCTGGTAAGGAAGTGTAACGTTTTCAATCCTCTT
The DNA here is from genome assembly GCA_910589775.1 of Avena eriantha. Lineage (NCBI taxonomy): Eukaryota > Viridiplantae > Streptophyta > Magnoliopsida > Poales > Poaceae > Avena > Avena eriantha. The sequence continues at coordinate 137,101,017 of OU342744.1, read as the reverse complement.
CTAAAATTCAAACTAGGATTCACGTGTTCTGGGTTCCGTAGTACCATAGGTTGTGTTGTGTGTGTGTGTGTGAATTCCTTGTCTATCTGTTGCATCCAAATGTTATCACTATCTACCTTTTGGTTATCAACTGTTGGTACATTCCATACCGACAGGCCTTTGTAAACCGACGCGATCTATTCTGATTCATGGTATACCGATGCGATCTGATTCATGGTATACCTTCATGGTGTGGTGGCCCCAGGCACCCCCTCGGTCTCCCTCTTCGCCTATAAGAAGCCTTCTGACCTAAAAACTTCGGGGGGTTCGACGTTTTTCCACGAAAAGTTCCGCTGCGCCGCCGCCACCGAAGGGGAGATTCGGGGGACAGAAAGTCTCTGTTCCGGCACCCTGCCGGGACGGGGAAGTTCCCCCGGAGCCATCTCCATCGATCTTCACCATCATCTCCATCGACCATCCATGTTTCCCCCATCTATGAGTGAGTAATCCCCCGCTGTAGGCTATGGGGATAGTAGGGATTGGATGAGATCGTTCATGTAATGGCATCAGATTGTTAGGGCATGGTGCCTAGTATCTTTTATTAGTGCTTTATGACTTTGTTGCGACTTGTTGTGCTTAATGCTTGTCACTAGGGCTCGAGTGCCATGATTTCAGATATGAACATGTTATTGATTCATTATGATAGTATTGTTCTTGGTCTTATCTACAAGTTGTATACACACGTTATTGTCCAGAACCTATGGCCCTGAAGTGACAGAAATTGGGATAACCGGAAGGGAATGGCTTTGATGTGAGGATCACATGTGTTCACGGAGTGTTAATGCTTTGCTCCGGTGCTCTATTAAAAGGGGCACCTTAATTGCCAGTAGTTCCCTAGAGGCCCCGCTGCAAACAGGCTGGTAGGACAAAAGATGTTGTGCAAGTTCTCATTGCGAGCACGTATGACTGTATATGGAACACATGCCTAGGATTGTCTAGTACTTGGGTGCTTTATCTTATTTATCTGCAATTGCCCTATGTTCTGATTGCTATGTGAATTGTCTTGTCCATGCAACGCTCGTCCATCCATCCCTATGCCTACCACACTCGAATCCCACTGTTTACTGCTTTTGTTACTACTATCTTTGCTTTACTACTGCTGTTACTTTGCTATTCCTACTACAAAACTATTGCTACTAATAAACTGCTGTGGGCAAGATTGTTTCCAGGTGCAGCTGATTTGACAACTCAGTTGTTAAGGCTTATAAATATTCCTTGGCTCCCCTTGTGTCGAATCAATAAATTGGGTTTCACTTCCCTCGAAAATACTGCGATACACCCCCTATACTTGTGGGTCATCACGTGTCACCTCAAAAATTATTCTTTTTATCACTTACCTACCCGAGGACAAGCAGGAGTTAAGCTTGGGGATGCTTGATACGTCGTAAATGTATCTATAATTTTTGATGCTCCATGCTTGTTTTGTATCAACTATCTTATGTTTTCTCTACAGTTTGAGGCATTTTTATACAATTTCTGGAACTAACCTGTTGACAAGATGCCGCAGTGCCAGTTGCGTGTTTTTTGCTATTTTTGGTTTCAGAAAAGCTAGTAAAGAAATGTTCTTAGAATTGGACGAAACAAAAGACGAAGTTCCTATTTTCCCGACACGACACAGAAGTCTGAAGCAGAGACGGAGGGGAGCCATGAGGCGGCCACAGTCGCGCGTCCCCCTGGCCGCGCCAGGCCCTGGTGTGGGCCCCTCGGGCGGATACCGACCTTGCATCTTCGCCTATATAAACCCCGAGACGAAAACCCTAAGGGGAGGATCAGAATTCCACAAAAAGTTCCGCAGCGCCGCCGCTACCGAAGAGGAGATTCGGGGGACATAAGTATCTATTCCGGCACCCTATCGGGACGAGGAAGTGCCCCCAGAACCATCTCCATCGACTCCACTACCATCTCCATTGCCATTGCTGACTCCCATGATGAGGAGGGAGTAGTTCTCTCTCGAGGCTAAGGGCTCTACCGGCAGCTATGTGTTCATCTCTCTCTCTATGCGTGATCTTATTGAGATCATGAGCTTTGTAATCTAGTTGAATAAGTAGATCTATTCTGCTACTCAAGTGCTTTAATTAATCTCTGCTTATCCCCACGTATGTGAAGTTGACAGTGTCCACACCGTGTGGCACTTAGGCTAAGGTTACATAAATAATTATCATGAGTATAATTTGAGTTGGATGTCTCTATGAGATTGTGGTGTTTTTTGGAACCATCTAGCGCTCAAGGTGACAGTGAGGGGTTATCTAGATGGGGAATGCGAACTTTAAGGTGTGCTGTTATAGCCCTACATCATCCAACCGGAGAGTAATTCATCGTAGCATAATGAAGAGAAGATATTTTTATGAGAGTGTCCAATAGTGAAAGTATGATCCCTAGGCCTTGTTTCTAAGCATTGAAACACCATTTACAATCAATCTTGTCACATGTTTGCTTGCTGCCACTCTTATTTCAGATTGCTATTACCACTTATAATCATCCATATTACTTGTATTTCACTATCTCTTCGCCGAACTAGTGCACCTATACACCTGACAAGTGTATTAGGTGTGTTGGGGACACAAGAAACTTCTTGTATCTTGATTGCAGGGTTGCTTGAGAGGGATACCTTTGACCACTTCCTCCCTGAGTTCGATAAACCTTGGGTGATCCACTTAAGGGAAACTTTGTGCTATTCTACAAACCTCTACACTTGGAGGCCCAACCCTATCTACAAGAATAGAAGTGTGCGTAGACATCAGAGCCTTGCTTTTCTTTGGCCCCTTCGGCTCCGGCGTTGGATCTTTGGCGAGCGCGACTTCGACCAGTCCAAGGCCGATGATCATAGATCAATGCATGGCAGTCATGGATCTCTCGCTGGTGGTTGGTTGTTGAGTAGGTACATGGTGGATGCTGTCACCACTTCTTGTGGCGTTTTCGGGATCATGTTACCCCATGAGTCCACCGACAAGAGGGAGAAGTCGAGGACTTGAGTGGCCTCTTTTCGTTCCTTGTCGGTGAGGTGGTCCATGCGAGAGCACCTTTTAGCGACTGTAGGTCCGTTGCCTTTGGAGGAGGATCCACCGATTGAAGAGAGCGCTACCTGTCGGGCACTAGGCTCATCCGTGGCTTTCCTGCGGGCCTCGAGTTGTGCTTTTACCGCCTGCTGGCGGTTGCACTCCTGAATAAGTAGCCAATGGTACCCCATTAGCATCTGCTATGAAGCATCTGGTGGCAGGGGATTTCCTTGCAAGGCCTCCTTGCACCTCGCCCATTCTGCCTAGTTGAGGTTAATTTGCTGGCGCTCCATCCCGTTGTTAGCGTGCTTGCCATTATTGTCGGTGTTGGGAGGGGTGGGGATGTCGTTGGTAGGAGCACCATTGGTAGGGGCGCCATTGCGAGGAGCACCATTGTCGACTGGGGCGCCATTGTTGACGATGGTGCCGGTGTTCCCTTGGGTGCCGCTGCTGCTGCCGGTGTTGATGATGACACACATGTAATGGCTAGGGGAACTGCTGCTCACACATCTCTCAGATCCGGAGCCGTAGGCTCCATCTTCTAATGCGAGATCGCACAGATCAGACTCGCAACTGTTGTTGCAATTCGTATTAGTGCTAAGGCATTGAGCTCACTTAGGGTGCCAATCGATAGTAGAAACCACGAGGCAGGAGCAATCGAAGGAGCTTGGGGGTGATCGGGGAAGCGGAGCATGCCGATCTACCCGACCTGAAAGAGTAGGCTTCCAATCGTTGAACCGACTCCGTCGCCCACAGATTCAAAGTTCGGGCGAGCCGTCGGCGAGTGGAGGGTGAAGTCGAAGGCGCCAAAGAGGAGGCGATTCTCCGATGTAGTGGAGTTGTAGATTGATGGCTCCAAAATTAGCCATCTTCTACCATGTTTAAACATTGTTTTTGGTCAAGCAATTGCCAAGAAACTCTCAATTCTTTTCACTACTGACTAATAATTGCAAAGATATGAAAAACCTCTCTTTGAATTATGTTGTGCAGGAAATCGCGGTTTTTAATGCGAAATCAGGAGTCATAATGAAGGTTTTTGAGGAAGTCCACACGACCAAGTAATTGGGGGAGTCGTTCCCAGGCATCATCAAGCTTAACGACCACTGGTACGGGCAGGGCCCGCCCGTACCAGGCGGCGACGGCTTCATCTCGTCAAACCCTACAACTTTCATAAAGATGCCTATATATTTTGAGGCTCCAGCCGCCGGCCAGAGAGCTGCCATTCTCAGATTACATCACAACACCACCAAATGAGATCCACACCATTGTTCATCACTTCCACCATCCATCCCATCCACTAGCTATAGCCATTGCTTTGTACTTTAGATCTCCTTGTGATTAGGCGACCATTGTAAGAATATTTGATTTCAATCTAAGTATTTGTATGATGTTTTCTATCTCCGATCTATTTGTTATGAGTGAGTAGTCCTCACGGGCTGCAGGTTGGGGAGAAATATCGCAGTGATTATGTGCATCTAATTCATGGGAGTATGGTATTTTGTTTGCAATTGAGTTTTGTATCTTTTGTTTCTTTGTCTCTTGTCTCGATCTGTGGACTTGTAGGTACCCAATATCCCATAGATTGATAAAGGCTTGAGGTGAGATACTTGACTAGCGGCAATCTTATAGGAACCTCAGTGACAGAAAGGTAGTACGGTCTTTGCTTAGCGACCCATTCGGGATCACAACAACATCACCACTTAAAGATTTGATCTGTGTTTTACACTTAATAATCATTTGTAGCCCATTGCTTAGGTGTGCACTCGGTTGGATTAAAAGACTATTGCTATTCCCAGTGCATTACGGGGGCTCTAGTATATTAGGATGTGTTGCCCACAAGTGATTATCTCCATTCAAACATTACACATGACTATGCTTATTATTATCTTTTTGAGATCATGTGTTCATCTCTCTATGCATGATCTTATTGAGATCATGAGCTTGTAATCTATAGATCTACCTTGCTACTCAAGTGCTTTAATAGATCTCTGCTCTCCCCATGTGTGTGAAAGTGACAGCGTGCACACCATGTTGTCACTTAGGCTAGAGATTACAAATACTTGTTATGAGTTATATTTGGAGTTGGATGTCTCTATGAAATTGTGGTGTTTGTTGGAACCATCTAGTACTCAAGGTGACAGTGTGGGGTTTTCTAGATGGGAAAGGCTTACTTTGAGGTGTGCTGTTATAGCCCTACCAACGATTAGAGTGTCCAACCGGAGAGTAGTTCAGCGTAGTATCATGAAGATAATATATTTATGTGAGAGTATTCACTAGTGAAAGTATGATCCCTAGGCCTTGTTTCTAAGCATTGATACACCGTTTGCAATTAGACCTGTTACATGTTTGCTTGCTGCCATCTTTATTTCAGTTTTCTTTTAGTATCTTCCATGCCATCAAGTTATTTTCTAGCACCGTTGTCTTATATCCATACCACTTGTATTTCACTATCTCTTCGCCGAACTAGTGCACCTATACACCTGACAAGTGTATTGGGTGTGTTGGGGACACAAGAGACTTCTTGTATCTTGATTGCGGGGTTGCTTGAGAGGGAATCCTTTGACCACTTTCTCCCTGAGTTCGATAAACCTTGGGTAATCCACTTAAGGGAAAACTTGCTGCTGTTCTACAAGCCTATGCACTTGGAGGCCCAACAACTGTCTACAAGAATAGAAGTGCGTAGACATCAAGCTATTTTCTGGCGCCGTTGCCGGGGAGGTAAGGTAAAAGTTATTCACACCGGAGGATTAAAGAAGAAGAACCTCCCACGACAAACGACTATTTTCTGGCGCCGTTGCCGGGGAGGTAAGGTAAAAGGTACTCACATCCTCCAATGTGAGTGCTCGAAGTTATTTCCTTTAGATTCTGCAATTTTGTCTTTTTGTTTCTTGTTTTCACTAGTTAGGCTTAATAGAAAACAATAAAAAAATTAGAGAGCTTTATAGTATTTATCTTGAGTTAGGACATGAACTGTTTGAAGAGAAAATTAAAAAACCTATGGAACTTTATTTGCATGCTAATATCAATGTTGTTAGTATGAATTCTTTGGATACCATTATTGCTAATGCTATGGAAAAGTCTAAGCTTGGGGAAGTTACTTTTTATGAAAATGATCTTTTTAGTTCCCCAGCTTTGGAAGATAGCTATTCTATTTCTTATGATGATACCAAACCTCCAATATATGATGATTACAATGATGAATATGATATTTTCAGTCCACCTACTATTGAGGATAAAATTAATGATTACAATATGCCTCCTATATTTGATGATTATGGTGATGAGAATAATAATGATAGCTATTTTGTTGAATTTGCTCCCACTACAATTAATAAGAATGACTATGTTTATTTGGGGAGTATTAATTCTTTTATGCATGTGGCTCATGATAAGAATGTTTCTTGTGATAGTTATATTGTTACTTTTATTCATGATGCTACTGAAAGTTATTATGAGAGAGGGAAACATGGTCTTACGTATCTCAACAATATTAAGTTTCCTCTCTTTATGTTGACATTTTTGAAGTTGCACTTGTTTTGCTTTCCTTTGCTTGTTGCTATGTGCTTTCATGACTTGTTTCTTTACAAGATTCCTACGCATAGGAAATGGGTTAGACTTAAATGTGTTTTGAATTTGCTTCTTGATGCTCTCTTTTACTTCAATTCATATTTCTTATGTGAGCATCTTCTCAAACTATCATGCCTAACTTAAAGGCCTTAAAGAAAAGTACTTATTGGGAGATAACCCAAAAGATTTAGATGAGTCTTGGAAGTTATTCCTTCAGTAATAACCGCTCCTTATCCTTTTTATTTGCTTTTTGTGCCAGGAGTAACCTCTAATGAGAGAGAAGTAATGATTGGGAAAGTTGCTATCCCGGAACAGATTTATGTGCTTCACCGTAAAAAATCATGTAAAATCTCTGTACGTCCTTTTGAGGCGTGAATTTTTGTGCTTCTGCCCCAGGTTGTTATCTAACTTCGTTAGTTCAACACTTTTTGATTTGAGAAACAGAAGCTCTTTGAAAAAATTCGTCTTTACCTGCTGGTCTGTTTTGACAGATTTCTGCCATTATTTGCATTTGCTTCTTGTTGTTCCTTTTAAAGTTCTTTTGGGGAATTGAGCTTTTTGAGGGAAGTGCTACAGTAGCTTGTGTTTTAATGGTAGTTTTATTGATGTTAGAACTGAACCTAAAGACTTATTACCTTGAGTGCACTAATGTTGCTAATAAAAATTGTGTGAAGTTTTGTATGAAGGAAAAATTTCAGGTGTATGGAAGGAATGAGTAATGAGATGAAGGATGGACTAAAGCTCAAGCTTGGGGATGCCACGCATGTCACCCCAAGAAATATCCAAGAAGTACAAGTGTCAAAGCTTGGAGATGCCCAAGGCATCCCCTTCTTCATCAATAAAAATCCCAGGTTTCTTCCAAACGCTTTATTTTTATTGTTTCATGCATAGTTGTGTTGTTCTTGGAGCATCTTCCTTTTTGTTTTCATTTTGGTTTTTCATTTGCTTGGTTTTCTAAGTTTTCTGAATAAATTGGTTGGACCCCCTCTTTCATACATTTGTTTGCAAATCGTTTGGTTTGGTTTGGAAAAGAGTAGGAAAGTTCATGCTTATGTGGTAAAAAGAGCTCGTTTTTTACTGTGGCCTATGCTCTATCATGCCATGCTTGATATTGTTTTGGCTTGATGCTTAGTATTATTTGCTGTAGCATGACTTGTTATAAATAATTGAGATTTATTAATGTGTCTTGGATGAATCATGCGTTGTTTTAGCATATTAAAGCATAGTATAGTGGTATTCTCCTTTGATGCTTTATTTGGGTTGACTTGGCGCATGCACACACCATGTTATGACTATCCAAAGTCACCATAGCCTTTATGATGCTTTAGTTTTCAACTTGTAGTATCACTTTATGCTTTGATCAATGATGTGTTGTTGCTCTGCATGATTATGGCCATTATTGCTCTCTTAGTTTGTCGCTCCCAATGTTTTGCTAGCCTCCACAACGAAGTATGGGTTCCACTCATGCATCCAACTCCTTAAACCAAGTTATTCCAAAGAGTCCACCATACCTACCTACTAGCTTATGCTATTCCAAGTATATTCATGCTTTTGTTTACCTTCCAAATTAAAACTTGTTATGAGAAAACTAGTGATTAAACCTCTCACGAACTTGATGGCACACTTTACTTTTCTTGCCCTTAATAAACTTGAACCATTGTGTCGTCTATGTTGTATATGCTTGCACTTATTTGTTGGAAATTAGCAGAACCATGCTGTCATGGGGAACGCTTTCAACATTGCACTGGTACTTTGTACCTAGTTGATATCATGCTCTTTTGTCTATGGATGTCGTCGGTGTGAAATGAAAGGGGAGCTTGTAAGTCCATGGAGTTATGTATATGTGTTAGAGAAACGCCTGGGCCGCTGGTCTAATACATGCTGACATGGTGGAAACCTGCAACGTAACCATAATGAGCTGTCTATGAATCATTCTTCTTATAAAAAAGAGTCCTATATTGAGAAAAAAGAGAAAAAGAAAAAAAGATATTATGAAAATAGGAAAGAGAGAAAAAAGCACCATATTCCCATGGTAAATAAGAAGATTGCTGAGATGCTCGTTGCCTGCTTGCCTTGTCATTTTGATATGGGGATTCTTCCGTATCATCGGGCAAGGGGTACCCCGTTGGCGGTTCTCTATGATACACATGTACTTACGATGACAAGAACTTACCGGTGACTAAACTTGAGTAGCATGAGGATCGGCCCACGTATTCAAGGGACATGAGATTTCTAACTTATACTTTGTCAAGCATGTACACCATAGTTTGTTCACTTTAACCTTAATCACTTCAAGATGCTTATGATAGGGGCAATGAGAGCTGAAAGCTATAAGTACCATAATTTTTGGAAGCTCTTTATGAAACTTGAATCTCTGCTTCCTTCTATGAAGGCCTTTCTTCCACAATTATATTGAGTCTCCACCTTCTATCTTTATGCACTTACTTTGAGAGCATAGTGGCCATTCTTAGTTTAATGTGCATTGTCCCAAGACTTGTTGATTGATGCATAACTTTGATATTGCTTGTTTTAAACTATTTGTATCTAGTCACTCTTATGAACTCTGAAGGTGTCCTATGCAATTATATTTGCTACTCTGAGGGACAAGTTGAATACTATTATGCTATGTTTTCTTTATGTGAAACAAACAAATGTCTTGCAAAGCATTGTTATTCATGAATCTTTTGTTTGTGCCTTTTCATATTGCAACATAGTTGCTTTGCCTTATTGTTAGAACTTTGTCTTTCATGTTATGATTTAAGTACTATGATCCCAGCTTTGAATGTTTTACAAATACTTTGATCAAGTCTTTGATGGTGCATGTCACCTCAAAAATTATTCTTTCTTTTTATCACTTACCTACTCGAGGACGATCAAGAGTTAAGCTTGGGGATGTTGATACATTGCAAATGTATCTATAATTTTTGATGTTCCATGCTTGATTTTATCTACTTTCTTGTGTTTTGTCCACACTTTGGAGTACTTTTCATATGATTTCTTGGAATAACCTATTAACAAGTGTCACAGTGCCAGTTGCCTGTTTTCTGCTGTTTTTGGTCCAGAAAAGTCAGAAAATGAATATTCTCGGAATTGGATGGGACAAAAGCCAAAGTTGATATTTTACTAGAAGACTCGCGGAGCCAGAAGATGAGATGGAGAGGGGCCACAGGGGGGCCACACCATGTGGTGGCGCGGGCTATCCCTGGCCGCACCACCAGGTGGTGTGGGCCCCCTGGCCACCCACCGACCTTGCCTCTTCGCCTATAAGATGCCTCCCGATGTGAAAACCCTAAATAATCAAGCCTCCAGCCACGAAAAGTTCCGTAGCGCTGCTGCCACCGAAGGGGAGATTCGGGGGGACAGAAAGTCTCTGTTTCGGCACCCTGCCGGGATGGGGAAGTGCCCTCGGAGCCATCTCCATCGATCTCCACCACCATCTCCATCACCATTGCTGATTCCCATGATGAAGAGGGAGTAGTTATCTCTTGAAGCTAACGGTTCTACCGGTAGCTATGTGTTCATCTCTCTCTCTATGCATGATCTTATTGAGATCATGAGCTTGTAATCTATAGATCTACCTTGCTACTCAAGTGCTTTAATAGATCTCTGCTCTCCCCATGTGTGTGAAAGTGACAACGTGCACACCATGGTGGCACTTAGGCTAGAGATTACAAATACTTGTTATGAGTCATATTTGGAGTTGGATGTCTCTATGAAATTGTGGTGTTTGTTGGAACAATCTAGTACTCAAGGTGACAGTGTGGGGTTTTCTAGATGGGAAAGGCTTACTTTAAGGTGTGCTGTTATAGCCTTACCAACGATTAGAGTGTCCAACTAGAGAGTAGTTCAGCGTAGTATCATGAAGATAATATATTTATATGAGTGTCTTCACTAGTGAAAGTATGATCCCTAGGCCTTGTTTCTAAGCATTGATACACCGTTTGCAATTAGACTTGTTACATGTTTGCTTGCTGCCATCTTTGTTTTAGTTTGCTTTTAGTCTCTTCCACGCCATCAAGTTATTTTCTAGCACCGCTATCTTATATCCATACCACTTATATTTCACTATCTCTTTGCTGAACTAGTGCACCTATACACCTGACAAGTGTATTGGGTGTGTTGGGGACACAAGAGATTTCTTGTATCTTAATTGCAAGGTTGCTTGAGAGGGAATACCTTTGAGCACTTCCTCCCTGAGTTCGATAAACCTTGGGTAATCCACTTAAGGGAAAACTTGATGCTGTTCTACAAGCCTATGCACTTGGAGGCCCAACAACTGTCTACAAGAATATAAGAGCCATGGCTGAAAAGAGATTAGGGAAGTATGCTACTCCCACTAATGATTTTATTCGTGCACCCATCACTCAAACCGTAGTTGATGCGGAAACATATGAAATAAAGCCTAACCTTTTAAGTTTGGTTCAACAAAACCAATTTGGGGGCTCATATGCTAAAGATTCGGGTTTGCACTTAAACACTTCCACCGAAATTTGTGACATGATGCGTATTAAGGATGTAGATCCAAATGCTATTAAATTAAGATTGTTTCCTTTCTCTCTTAGAGGAAAGGCTAAGGATTGGTTGCTAGCTCTACCAAAGGGCACTATTAAATCTTGGGAGGAATGTACTAATTTGTTTATGACTAAATTTTTTCCCCCAGCTAAGACTATGCAGCTAAGATCTAACATTACCAGCTTTAGAAAAGAAGATCGTGAGCCACTAGCGCTTGCGTGGGAAAGGATGAAAGAAGCTGTAATGAACTGTCCTAGTCATGGGATGGAAGAGTGGCTTATATTACATTTGTTTTATAATGGTCTTAACCCAATGTCCAAGTCTATGCTCGATACTGCATCATGAGGAACAATCATGGTAAAGCAAGTGAGTGTTGCAAAGAAGTTACTTGATGATATGCAAAACAACCATGCCCAATGGAATGTGGAAAGAACCTCAAAGAGAGTAAGTTCAATTACCGAGGTAAATAATGAAGAGCTTACATCTAAGGTAGACGAGCTGCTTAGCTTAGTAAAGGGTAAACAAGATACCCAAGTTAATGCTATTACTACCGATATTAATGATGTAAATTTTATAGCTCGCACTCCTTTTAATCCTAGATGGAAAAATAATTATGCTTCTAATGTTCAAAAATATCATTCTAATCCGGCAAGAGCTCCTTATAATAATTATGATAACACTAATGGAGAAAATCATGGCAATCTCTCGTTTGAGCAAACTGTTAGAACATTTATACAAGCTCAAATCGAGCAAAATAATATGCTTATTAAAATCACGGAGAACCATAAAAGTAGTATAGGAAAATTATCTAACCAGGGCGTTGTAATTAGAAATGATGTGCAGGTTCTATAGGAAAGGAAAAAGACCGTGGAGGCTCAGTTGGGTAAGGTAGCTGAGAGCCAAGCTCTAATACTAGCAAAGTTTGCTGGAAAACCCGAGCCAAATCTGGTAGAAGACGTCAAGATGATGAGGGTGGTAACGAACGAAGAGAAACCTAAAGAGCTAAATTATAGCAACGCGCCAATGCTGGAATATACCGTGGAAGATCTATTCAAGATGATCACCGTGAAAAATCCAGGTATAGAACAAGGTAATGATGTTATGTACCAACAATTTATACAACAAGTAGCATCTAAAGTTCATGATTTATAGGTGGAGTATAAAAGACTAGCTGATAAGCTTCCAGCTAAGCTAGATGATATATTTGAGCCCACTATTAAAATTAAGTTTGGAGTCAATGAGATCTCCACACTTTGTGATCTTGGTGCAAGCGTCTCAATACTTTCCAAAAGGTTATTCGACAAGTTAAACTTGGGGCCATTTGTTACTACTGAATTAAGACTCCATCTAGCTGATTCAACTTATAAACAAGCTATTGGGATCAAAGAAAATATAGTTATTGAAATTAAAGGTAGTCCCGCTCTTATTGATCTTGTTTCTGGACATGCTTGAAGATCCCATAGCACCTATAATTCTAGGTAGGACATTCCTAAGAACTATTAAATCTTTGATTAATTTACATAAGGGGAATGTGAGAATAGGGTTACCATCTAGAGATCCTTTTATAGTCCACTTCCCTAGGAAAAAGAAGGTCAATCCTAATGATGATGATGGTGTCATTATTTTAAAATCAAATTACTTTGGAGTGGGTATTCCACTTCTTAAACCTAAGTGATTGCCATCAGGGTCAAGCTAATTGACCTTAACTAGAAGCACTTCATGGGAGGCAACACATGTGAATAAAATTTTCTTTATGTGTTAGTTTAGTTTTATTTGTTTTGTTTTGTTTTTGTTTTTAATAAAGAGTGTTCAAGAAGACCATTGGAGAAGGAGAAGAAATAAGGTAATCCTCTATATTTTATTTTACTAACACAAGGCCTAAGAAGTATTGCTGGATATTTATATAGTATATTTGCTGTTATTTTGTCTTTTGATAAGATGTGCAAAGGCACACGGACCTTCTAATCAAAATTTTAAGTTTTGTAGCTCACAGTGCTCTTAACGACCACTGGTACGGCCGAAAGGGACCATACCGTGCGCCCGTACCACATCAAGCGAAGGAAGATAGAATTCTGATTTTTGCCGCAGGGATCAGTGCTCGTAACGACCACAGGTACGGCCGGACGCGCCCGTACCGTGGCCCTCGAGCAAACATTAGATTTCAAGCAAAGGTACCGAACCAATAACTATCAGCAGTACGGGCGCGTGCGACCTTACCGCGCATCCCTACCGAGTGCACCGCCTGGGAGCAGCCATCGTCTCCAAGTTATGTCACCCGGTATGGGCAGGCTCCGACCGTACCACCCGCCCGTACCTCATATGCGGACGCCAAATTCAGCCCGAGGAGGTAACCTAAAATCCCCCAAAACAAATCTTTCTCTTTCTTCTTCCTCCAACTCGAAACCACCTTTATTGGATATTAAAATTTACTTAATCTTTCTTCGATTCCTTGCACTCATTCGATCTAAGATATGATTCTCCTCCGATCCCGAACTTATTTGTGCAAAAGCTTCACTCAATCTTTCATCGTTGTCAATCTAGATTTAGGTCTTGTTCTTGATTCAATCTTGATATTGAGCATGCTTAGTATTGTTTTAAGATGAGTTTCTTTTGTAGTTAGTGGAGAGAATCACTTATAATATGTTTCTATTGGACCAAAAAAAATTAGCAATTTTATTTACTTTATCTTATTTTTATTTTGAGATGAACATGAGGAGCCGTACACATGAGATGGCTGCGGAGTCCTCCACACCACCCGTTGATACATTGACCCCCCGAGTCACTTGGTATCGAGTTCACCGAGGAGTTTCAACTGAACTGTTTCAATCGTCTCAAGCTCCGAGAAATCAAGTCCATCAAGTGGGCGTGTCCTTATATCCTGAACCAACTTGGTATTCGTGTTGATTTCGATTTACTTTGCAACAATGTTGGTTTGTATGACTTTGTCTTTCAGGATGTTGCCATGTATCTCCGCTTGACGCTTGAGTTCTTCAGCACCTTGACACACACAGTGGATCCTTACGGTTGTACCGAGGAACAAAGGCCCAGAGTTGATAGCACCAATTTCCGCCTTATGAACTGTGAGTGCACTTTGACACCTAGCCAATGGGCTCAATGCTTTGGGTTTGCCAACAGCATCACCGATGTGCGCACAACTACTTTCATTTTAGATCCTTGCCTTATTCAATAATTTAATTTACTGAAGATTCGTGGAAACACACCCAAGGGTAACCAAATTGATCACCCTGTTATTCAATACTTATTCTATGTGATTGCTAACACTTTGCAGGCACGTGGTGAGTTTACTAGAGTTAATGAGGAGGACATGTTGATCCTCACAAAAGCTGCTATTACTAATTGTAACTTAACGCCAAATTTGGGCGCTCTTCTCGTGTTTTACCTTAAGCATCAGGCTCTTCAATCTCGAGGACCCAAATGTGGAGGAGGAGTTGTGACCGTTCTTACACACACACTTCACATCAACCTAGGTAACATCCAACCGTTGACAGGAAGTCACCGTCTTGGTCTCTCTACTCTAAGAGTATGTGGTATGGTTTCTAAAACTCATGGTAGATATTTCTTTGATATACCTAGAGTGGATCACTTGATCCCGGCTCCTTTGCCTAGCAGTTTATTCTCTATCGAGGATGGACGTTTGTGTTTTGATGCGCAGGTTGAAGCTAATCTATCCCAACAAGAAATACCCATGGGAGGAGGAGAAGATGAAGAAGTAGAACAAGGAGGACCCGAAAAAGATGAGCAGCCACCAAACTACTACACCACCTATGAAGACATCTATGCACTCGAAGGAAATATTCAAAACATGAAAAAACCTCTCCATCAACCTTCGAGATGCTACTGCAAGCCTCGCCACCTAGTTCCATGATTGGAGTAGCCAATGCAACGTGGGAGATTATCCACCGCCACCACAATGAGCAACAAAAGGGCTTGCAAAAGCCTGAGCTTGGGTATGTGTTCCCCGGCAAATTTATTTGTGTAATAACGAGGTTGTACTCCAGCTCCTTGGGAGCTTTGAAACACTCTTCGCTTTTTTCCTTTGCTTTCATTTTTAGTTTGTTTTGTTTTTCTTTTCTTAAAGCCCTTGCTTGGTTGCAAGTTCTTTTCTATTCTTTAATCCCTATCCTCGAAAATACAATAAGAATTTTCCGTTCTTCCTTTTTCGTAAATGTGGATTCACACTTTGCCTCTATGCTTTAATATCATTATGAGAGTAATCGTGTTTGAGTTTTGAAGGAACACATCCCTATAAGGAAGAGTATCATGAAGTCACTTATGAGAGGTATGTCCTATGTCTCCCACTTCTAAAGTTTGAGTTGTTTATCTTAGTTGGTTGATTTTCTAAGATGCCATGCTAGTGGGAAGTAATTTAATATGGTTAGAGTAAGGCTTTTTATTAGTATGATGCTTAGTTGTTGAAGCTCTTGCTCTAGTTCTTTTAGTTAACTGAGTCTTGCCTTGAAAATAATATTGCCAAACAAGTACAATAAGAAAAAGTCCGAAATTTATGACTTGTTTGATTAATGATTGTCTTGAGAGTATACCCTTGAAGATACTTAACCCCATAGATATTTTGATAGTCTTCACGACACTCATGAAAGGAGTTATTTGGTTGAAATAAAGTCTATTGGTATTGCGATGCATGCCAAAGCTAACCTTGTGGATCAAACCACGGTACTAGCTCAAAAAAAAGCGAGACAACTTTGTTCTATGTCTCTAATGCACAACTTTGGGATGCCAACAACTCCGCTAGCTTTTGAACGATCTATGGTATAACCCTATTTCGGCTATGAGTTGATGAAATGAGTGGCATATGTGTCAATATATGGGAAAAAGTATAGGTCCTCTCAAAGGTTGTGCACTCTTGCAAAAATAAACATTCGATGATCCTTGAAAGAAAAAAAAGGGAAAAAAGATATCTATGAGGATCCATATAACAAGTCATTGGCATGGTCTCATTACTTCTTTACGAGTCTTTCTTGAAAAACATGATTGGATTAGAAGTGTTTTTGATAGACTTGATTTATTGATGTGGGTGTAAATAAGACACTTCATTGTTATACTACTTAGGACATGAAACTCTCTTACTCAATTATGCTATTTAAACATCATAATGTTCCTTGGCAAGCTGAGAGTTTATTAGAGAAATTGGATTGATTGCTACACTTCTAGTTACTTATACTTATATTAAACTTTATGTTGATTGTCTTGACTTACCAAAGCTTGTATAGTATTCTTGTCATCTCTCTAACTTTGATAAGCCTCGCAAATGAATGAAGTGCTGAGCACATATGATTACCAACTGTAAGTGAATTCTTATTCTCGTTGTTTCAAGTTTAAACACTGAATTCCTTATAGTTCTTTTGGTTCTTACTGCTCGAGGGCGATCAAGGTTTGAGCTTTGGGGAAGTTGATGGCTCTAAAATTAGCCATCTTCTACTGCATTTAAACATTGTTTCTGGTCAAGCAATTACCAAGAAACTCTTAATTCTTGCCACTAATGACTAATAATTGCAAAGATATGCAAAACCTCTCTTTGAATTATGTTGTGCAGGAAATCACGGTTTTTAATGGGAAATCAGGAGTCATAATGAAGATTTATGATGCAGTCCACACGACCAAGTAATTGGGGAGTCATTCCCAGGCGTCAGCAAGCTTAACGACCATTGGTACGGGCAGGGCCTGCCCGTACCAGGTGACGACGGCTTCGTCTTGTTAAATCCTACATTTTTCATGAAGACGCCTATATATTTTGAGGCTCCAACCGCCTGCCAGAGAGCTGCCATTCTCATATTACATCACAACACCACCAAAGGAGATCCACACCATTGTTCATCACTTCCACCATCCATCCCATCCATTAGCCATAGCCATTGCTTTGTACTTTAGATCTCCTTGTGGTTTGGCGACCATTGTAAGAATATTTGATTTCAATCTAAGTATTTGTATGATGTTTTCTATCTCCGATCTATTTGTTATGAGTGAGTAGTCCTCATGGGCTGCGGGTTGGGGAGAAACGTCGCAGCGATTATGTGCATCTAATTCATGGGAGTTGTATTTTGTTTGCAATTGAGATTTGTATCTTTTGTTTCTTTGTCTCTTGTCTCGATCTGTGGACTTGTAGGTACCCAAGATCCCATATATTGATAAAGGCTTGAGGTGAAATACTTGGCTAGCGGTGATCTCATAGGAACCTCACTGACATAAAGGGCAGTACGGTCTTCGCTTAGAGACCCATTCGGGATCACAACAACATCACCACTTAAAGCTTTGATTTTTGTTTTACACTTAATAATCGTTTGTAGCCCGTTGCTTCGGCGTGCACTCGGTTGGATTAAAAGACTATTGCTACGCCCACTGCATCACGGTGGCTCTAGTATATTAGGATGTGTTTCCCACAAGAGATTATCTCCGTTCAAACATTACACATGACTATACTTATTATTATCTTTTATCCCATATGATGTGTAGCTGCAGGTGGATATTCAACCCTGGCCTATCTCCATCCATTGATTTAACCCGTTATAAAGTAAACCAGATTGGTCCGGTAAACTAAGGTAAAACAAACAAACAAAGACTTGTATACATGTCCTTTTTATTTCCTTTTAGCATTGCTTTCCGAGGTTCGATTAAACCTAGGTCTTCTAGGGAAAAAGCTATTACACTACATCCGTTAATCCGGATTGAAGGTATCATAGATCGCAGTCGATGGGGCCAAGGAAGCCACAACATCAGTGCTCCTGTTTCCCACTTAGGTTCGAGGAATTGGGGAGCGCTAGAGGCATTGATCGGCTAGCAAACAAGCACATAGGGGACACGAGGTTTTACCTAGGTTCAGGCCTCGAAGAGGACCCTACTCCTGCTTGTCTACTCTTTGATTATCGAGGAGTCAAAAGTTATAGGGGGTGCGCATATGCAATATAGCGAGGTGTATGCTAGGGTTATGGATTGTCCTCCTCGCTGCCCCTCCTAGCCTTTATATAGAGGGGCTAGGTCTTGGGATAGCCGACCAAGTCGATTACAAATTAGGGTTTTCCCTTCAAGTTTCTATCTATTCATTTTCGTGTTGTTCAAGAAGTCGTGTTCCTTTGGGCCACCCGAATCCTTATTGGGCTTCGTTTGCACCATGGACTCCTCTTGGGCTAGACCGTATAGGCTAACCGCCAGTACCTATCGGGTATACTGATACGTTGCAAACGTATCTATAATTTTTGATGTTCCATGCTTGGTTTATATATACTTTCTTATGTTTTGTCCAAACTTTGTAGTAATTTTTATACACACTTTCTTGGACTAACCTCTTAACAAGATGCCACAATGCTAGTTGCATGTTTTCTTATGTTTTTGGTTCCAGAAAAGTCGAAAAATGAATATTCTCGGAATTGGACGGGACAAAAGCCAAAGTTGATATTTTACCGAAAGACTCATGGAGCCAGAAGACGAGACGGAGGGGGGCCACAGGGTGGCCACACCACCCCTTGGTGCGGGCAGCCCTAGAACGTGCCAGGGCATGGTGTGGGCCCCCTGGCCGACCATCGACCTTGCCCCTTCGCTTATAAGAAGACCCTGGGACAAAAACCCTAAATCGAAGAGCTTCCAGCCACTAAAAGTTCCGCAGCACCGCTGCCACCGAAGGAGAGATTCAGTGGACAGAAAGTCTCTGTTCCGGCACCCTGCCGGGACGGGGAAGTGCCCCCGGAGCCATCTCCATCGATCTCCACCACCATCTCCATCGCCGTTACTGATTCTCATGATAAGGAGGGAGTAGTTCTTCCTCGAGGCTAAGGGTTCTACCGGTAGCTATGTGTTCATCTCTCTCTCTATGCATGATCATATTGTGATCATCAGCTTTGTAATCAAGTAGATCTACCTTTCTACTCAAGTGCTTTAATAGATCTCTGCTCTCCCCATGTGTGTGAAAGTGACAGCTTGCACACCATGGTGGCACTTAGGCTAGAGATTACAGTTACTTGTTATGAGTTATATTTGGAGTTGGATGTTTCTATGAAATTGTGGTGTTTGTTTGAACCATCTAGAGCTCAAGGTGATAGTGTGGGGTTATCTAGATGGGAAAAGCGAACTTTGAGGTGTGCTGTTATAGCCCTACCATGGATTATTGTGTCCAACCGGAGAGTAGTTAAGAGTAGTATCATAAAGAGAAGATATTTATATGAGAGTGTTCACTAGTGAAAGTATGATCCCTAGGCCTTGTTTCTAAACATTGAAACACCGTTTGCAACTAGATCCGTTACATGTTTGCTTGCTTCCATCTTTATTTCAGTTTGCCTTTAGTCTCTTCCACGCCATCAAGCTATTTTCTGGCACTGCTACCACTTATAATTATCCATACCACTTGTATTTCACTATCTCTTCGCCGAACTAGTGCACCTATACACTTGACAAGTGTATTGGGTGTGTTGGGGACACACGAGACTTCTTGTATCTTGATTGCAGGGTTGCTTGAGAGGGATACCTTTGACCACTTCCTCCCTGAGTTCGATAAACCTTGGATAATCCACTTAAGAGAAAACTTGCTGTTGTTCTACAAACCTCTGCACTTGGAGACCCAACAGCTGTCTACAAGAATAGATGTGCGTATACATCAAGCTATTTTCTGGCGCTGTTGCTGGGGAGGTAAGGTAAAAGGTACTCACATCCTCCGGTGTGAGTTGTCGAAGTTATTTCCTTTAGATTCTGCAATTATATCTTTTTGTTTCTTGTTTTTATTTTCACTAGTTAGGCTTAATGGAAAACAACAACAAAATTAGAGAGCTTTATAGTATTTATCTTGAGTTAGGACATGAAGTGTTTGAAGAGAAAATTAAAAAACCTATGGAACTTTATTTGCGTGCTAATAGCAATGTTATTAGTATGAATTCTTTGAACACCATTATTGCTACTGATATGGAAAAGTCTAAGCTTGGGGAAGCTAGTTTTTATGAAATTGATCTTTTAGTCCCCCAAGCACGGAGGAGAAAACTTACTTTGATGATACTATGCCTCCAATATATGATGATTACAGTGATGAATATGATATTTTCAGTCCACCTACTATTGAGGAGAAAATTAATTATGATTACAATATGCCTCCTATATTTGATGATTATGGTGATGAGAATAATAATGATAGCTATTTTATTGAATTTGCTCCCACTACGATTAATAAGAACGACCATGCTTATAGGGAGAGTAATAATTATTTTATGCATGTGGCTCATGATAAGAATGTTTTATGTGATATTTATATTTTTAATTTTATTCATGATGCTACTGAAATTTATTATGAGAGAGGGAAACATGGTTTTATGTATCTCAACAATATTAAGTTTCCCCTCTTTATGTTGAAAATTTTGAAGTTGCACTTGTTTTGCTTTCCTATGCTTGTTGCTTTGTGCTTTCATGACTTGTTTCTTTATAAGATTCCTATGCATAGGAAGTGGGTTAGACTTAAATGTGTTTTGAATTTGCTTCCTGATGCTCTCTTTTACTTCAATTCATATTTCTTATGTAAGCATCATCGAAATTATCATGCCTAGCTCAAAGGCTTTAAAGAAAAGCACTTATTAGGAGATAACCCAAAAGTTTTAGTTGAGTCTTGGAAGTTATTACCTCTATAATAACCGCTCCTTATCATTTTTGTGTGGTTTTTGTGCCAAGAGTAACCTCTAATGAGAGAGAAGTAATGCTTGGCAAAGTTGCTGTCCCGGAACAGATTTTTGTGCTTCGCTATAAAAATTCATGTAAAATCTCTGTACGTAGGTTTCATCTGTGATTTTTTATGCTTCTGCCCCAGGATGTTATCTAACTTTCTTTAGTTCAACACTTTTCGATTTGAGCAACAGAAGGTCTTTGAAAAAATTGGTTTTTACCTACTGGTCTATTTTGACAGATTTCTGCCATTATTTGCATTTTCTTCTTGTTGATTCCTTTTTTAGTTCTTTTTGGGGAATTGAGCTTTCCAAGGGAAGTGCTACAGTAGCTTGTGTTTTAATGGAAGTTTTATTGGTGTTGAAACTGAACCCAAAGACATATTATCTTGAGTACACTAATGTTGCTAATAAAGATTGTGTGAAGTTTTGTATGAAGGAAAAATTTCAGGTGTAAGGAAAGAATGATGTAATGAGATGAAGAATGGAATAAATCTCAAGCTTGAGGATGCCACCCCAAGAAATATCCAATAATTACAAGCGTCAAAGCTTGGGGATGCCCAAGGCATCCCCTTCTTCATCAATAAAAATCTCAGGTTTCTTCCAAACACTTCATTTTTATTGTTTCATGCACAGTTGTGTTGTTCTTGGAGCGTCTTCGTTTTCGTTTTTAGTTTTTGTTTGCTTAGTTAGCTTGAATAAATTGGTTGGACCCCCTCATTCATACATTAGTTTTCAAATAAGTTGGTTTGGATTGGAAAAGGATAGGAAAAGTTCATGCTTAAGTGGTAAGAAGGAGCTTGTTTTTGACTGTGACCTATGCTTTGGCATGTCATGCTTGGTATTGTTTTGGCTTTATGCTTAGTGATTTTTGCTGTAGCATGACAT
The DNA here is from genome assembly GCA_910589775.1 of Avena eriantha. Classification (NCBI taxonomy): domain Eukaryota; kingdom Viridiplantae; phylum Streptophyta; class Magnoliopsida; order Poales; family Poaceae; genus Avena; species Avena eriantha. The sequence goes on along the minus strand of OU342744.1, from coordinate 137,079,350 downwards.
GTTATAAACAATTGAGATTGCTTAATGTGCCTTGAAAGAATCATGTGTTGTTTTAGCATATTGAAGCCTAGTATTGTGGTATTCTCCTTTGATGCTTTATTTGGGTTGACTTGGCGCATGCTCACGCCATGTTATGACTATCCCAAGTCACCATAGCCTCTATAATCCTTTAGTTTTCGACTTGTAATATCACTTTATGCTTTAATTAATGATGTTTTGTCGCTTTGCATGATTATGGCCATTATTGTTCTCTTAGTTGGTCGCTCCCAGTCTTTTGCTAGCCTCCATACCCAAGTATGAGTTCCACTCATGCATCCAACTCCAAATAAAAGCAAGTTATTTCAAAGAGTCCACCATACCTACCTATTATCATTTTCTATTCCAAGTATATTCATGTTTTTATCTACCTTCCAAATTAAATTTGTTATGAGAAAACTACTGGCTAAGCTCTCATGAACTTGATGGCACACTTTAATTTCTTGCACTTAATAACCTTGAACCATTGTGTCCACCTTTGTTGTGTATATGCTTGCGCTTTATGAGTTGAAGTTAGCAGAACCATGTATCACGGGGAACGCTTTCAACATTGCACTTATTATTCCGTTGATATCATGATTCTTTTGCTTATGGATCCCGACGGTGTGAAATAAAAAGGGGAACTTATAAGATCATGGAGCTTGTATGTGTGTTAGAGAAACGCCTGGGCCGCTAGCCTAAGCCATGCCTAATCATGGTGGAAACTTGCAGCATAACCATAATGAGCACTCTATTAAGCATCCTCAATAAAAACCTATGCAAATAGCAAATAAAAAGATCGCTAAGATTCTCATTCTCTGCTTGCCTTGTCATTTTGATTATGGGATAGCTCCTGTATCATGTGCAAGGGTACCCCATTGGCGGTTCTCTATGATACATATGTACTTACAATCACAAGAGCTTACTTGTGACTGAAGTTGAGTAGCATGAGGTTCGGTACTCGTAAGTAAGGGGCATGAGATTTCAACTTATAACTTGTCAAGCATATCCTCTTAGTTGTGTGACTTTAACCTTAATAACCTAAAGATGCTTATGATATGGGCAATTAGATCGCAAAGCTAATAAGTACCATAATTTTTGGAAGCTCTTTATGAGACTTGAATCCATGCTTCCTTCTATCAAGGCCTTTCTTTTACTTTTATATTGACTCACCATCTTCTATCTTTATGCACCTATTGAGAGAGCATAGTGGCCATTCTTAGTTTAATGTGCATTGTCCCAAGACTTATTGATTGATGCATAACTTTGATATTGCTTGTTCTTAAACTACTCGTATCTAGTCACCCTTATGAACTTTGAAGGTGTCCTATGCATTTATGTTTTGCTACTCTATGAGGGACAAGCTGAATACCATTATCATTATGTTTTCTTTATGTGAAACAAACAAACGACTTGCAAAGCATTGTTATTCATGAATCTTTTGTTTGTGCCTTTTCATGTTACAACATAGTTGCTATGTCTTATTGTTAGAACTATATCTTTCATGCTATGTTGAAGTACTATGATCCCAGCTATCAATGTTCTACAAATAATTTGATCAAGTTTATGATGGTGCATGTCACCTCAAAAATTATTATTTCTTTTTATCACTTACCTACTCGAGGACGAGTAGGAGTTAAGCTTAGGGATGTTGATATGTTGCCAACGTATCTATATTTTTTGATGTTCCATGCTTGGTTTATATCTACTTTCTTATGTTTTGTCCACACTTTGGAGTACTTCTTATACACTTTCTTGGACTAACCTATTAACAAGATGCCACCGTGCTAGTTGCCCGTTTTCTTCTGTTTTTGGTTCCAGAAAAGTCAGAAAAATGAATATTCTCGGAATTGGACGGGACAAAAGCCAAAGTTGATATTTTACCGGAAGACTCACGGAGCCAGAAGACGAGATGGAGGGGGGCCACAGGGCGGCCACACCACCCCTTGGCGCGGGCAGCCCTAGGCCACGCCAGGGCATGGTGTGGCCCCCCTGGCTGGCCACCGACCGTGCCCCTTCGCCTATAAGAAGCCCCTGGGACAAAAAAACTAAATCGAACAGCCTCTAGCCATGAAAAGTTCCATAGCGCTGCCACCACCGAAGGGGAGATTCGGGGGACAGAAAGTCTCTGTTCCGGCACCCTGCTAGGACGGGGAAGTGCCCCTGAAGCCATCTCCATCGATCTCCACCACCATCTCCATCGCCGTTGCTGATTCCCATGATGAGGAGGGAGTAGTTCTTCCTCGAGGCTAAGGGTTCTACCGGTAGCTATGTGTTCATCTCTCTCTCTATGCGTGATCATATTGTGATCATGCGCTTTGTAATCAAGTTGATCTACCTTGCTACTCAAGTGATTTAATAGATCTCTACTCTCCCCATGTGTGTGAAAGTGACAACATGCACACCATGGTAGCACTTAGGCTAGAGGTTACAATTACATGTTATGAGTTATATTTGGAGTTGGATGTTTCTATGAAATTGTGGTGTTTGTTGGAACCATCTAGAGCTCAAGGTGATAGTGTGGGCTTATCTAGATGGGAAAAGCAAACTTTGAGGTGTGTTGTTATAGCCCTACCATGGATTAGAGTGTCCAACCGGAGAGTAGTTAAGAGTAGTATCATAAAGAGAAGATATTTATATGAGAGTGTTCATTAGTGAAAATATGATCCCTAGGCCTTGTTTATAAACATTGAAAAACACCGTTTGCAACTAGATCTGTTACATGTTTGCTTGCTTCCATCTTTATTTCAGTTTGCCTTTAGTCTCTTCCACGCCATCAAGCTATTTTCTAGCACTATTACCACTTATAATTATCCATACCACTTGTTCACTATCTCTTCGCTGAACTAGTGCACCTATACACCTGACAAGTGTATTGGGTGTGTTGGGGACACAAGAGACTTCTTGTATCTTGATTGCAGGGTTGCTTGAGAGGGATGCCTTTGACCACTTCCTTCCTGAGTTCGATAAACCTTGGGTAATCCACTTAAGGGAAAACTTGCTGCTGTTCTACAAACCTCTGCACTTGGAGGCCCAACAACTATCTACAAGAATAGAAGTGCGTGGACATCATATACCCATGTCACCGTGAGACCATATTTAATCACTGTCACCAGAGAGTGCCTTGTTCGCATGAAACGTCACTCGGTGAAACGGTGATCATAAAGGTGTGTTCAGGTACATCAAAGGGGCAAGTAGAGGCGTATGTATCAAGAGCAGGATTTGTCCATCCGCATGACGGAAAGATACTCTGGGCGCACTCGGAGAAGTTATATCCATAAGTTGCGCAGTGTGTGACTAGGTCACAACGATATCACTTATCAGACCGAGTTAAGTAGCATTTATCAGTAACGAGATTGAAGTCTGCCCGTGGATGAGACTCAATTATTAGTATTGAAGGAGCTACTAGATTGTTTTTCTCAGTCAACAAGTCTTTATATTCATTATCATAAGTCCTCAATTTTGCCAATCAATGTGGATAATGATCAGATGATGCAACTAGCTGAGTGTTTTGGTTGTCAAGTGGGATTTTTACCTTTTACTTATCTCGGTCTACCAGTTGGGACAATGAGACCTACAATACATGATCTAACTCCTATCGTTACAAGGCTTGAGAGAAGATTATATGCACATCAAGTTTCTTATCAAAGGGGCAACGATTACAGTTGATTAATTCAGCCTTATCTTCCATGCTGATTCACTTTCTTAACTCTCTGAATATTCCTCCTGGGATTGTTACATAGCTCAATAGGATCATCCGGCAGTGTCTGTGGCGAGATAACATAGACACTCCAAAACATTGGCATCCTGGGAGATGATCTCCAAACCAAAAATGAAAGCTGGGTTAGGCATCGTTAATTTTCAGCTTAAAAATGAGGCCCTTTTGATCAAGCATCTCCACAAGTTTTTCAATAAGGTAGATTTGCCATGGGTCAGGATTATTTGGGAATCCTACTATGACGATTCTTTACCCCAAGCATCTAATCTTGTGGGTTCATTTCGGTGGCGTGACATATGTAAACTGATGGACAATTATCGAAGGGTGTCCAAACCAGAAGTCAAGGCAGGGAATACTGTTTCTTTCTGGTCAGATACATGGAAGATTGGTGATGATACAGTACCATTACGGATAAGATTCTCTCGTATTTTTTCCTTTGCTATTGATGCCACCATTTCAGTCAAGGATATTTGGGAAGCTAAGGACAAATCAGATCTTTTTCATTTTCCGTTTTCCACTCAAGATTATGATGAATTTATGAAAATTTCAAATTGGTTCGATAATTTAAATCTCAGTCCAATAGAAAAGGACGAGTGGAATTGTCCTTAGTGGAATGGGGACTATTCGGTATCAAAGTACTAGGATTTCCTACATGAGGATATTGAGGTTTGTCTGGTTTTCAAATTGATTTGGAGGAGCAAGTGTATTATGAGAATAAAAATGTTTGCATGGCTCTTGCTTAGTGATCGGCTCAATACACGTGATTTGTTGAAAAGAAGAAATTGGCATGTCACTAATGATGAGCACTGTGAGCTATGCGCGGGAAGGGTGTATGAAGACCGCCGTCACCTTTTCTTTGAGTCTGTGTTCAGCCAGCGAATTTGGATGTACCTGCAGATTGAGTGAGATTTAGGTGATGACATGTTTTAGGTCGCATCTAAGGACAAAATGAGTTTGGTAAACATTTCTTTGCTGAGGTGGTTTTTATTGCATGTTGGCACATATGGAAGCTTTGTAATGGTAAAATTTTCAGGAATGAAAGGTCTAGGTTAGCTGCTTGACGTAGCAACTTCATTCATGATATGACTTTTCATGTGCATAGATTTCCCAAGAAAAAGGAAAATTATGTAAAGCCTTGGTTACATAGTTTACCTTGAGAGATTTTTTTGTTTTTATTTTATGTACTTGTTGGTCATGTAAATATTTGCGGTTTTGAATAAAATGGAGCTATGGGGTTTTTGCCTCACAGTAAATAGTCAAAAAAATGAGATTGAAGTCGACATGGTGATGCAGTTGATTAGATCTCGGACAATGCAAGTATTGCACAGGAAAAAGGAATAGGGCACATCGTTGTTGGTTCAACGATAAAGATTTCATGGAGTGCACAGGGGTCATTATGGGCATCCATGTCCTGCTAATGATCATTGGTTCTAGAGGGGTGTCTACCATGTCTGGAGTGTTCCCGAACGGTAGGGTAGCATGCTTAAGGGTTTGACGAAGCTCGGAGATCGTTTTGGTATCATCGGAATCGCTAAAGAAAAGAGAGGGAGAAATCCGTTCCGAGAAGGTCCGGAGGATGTCCGGAGTGGGATGTAAGGAATTCCATAGCCACGACAATTGAATAATATGTAAATAGATATTAAATATTGATTTATATTTATTTAATAAAATAAAATGGAATTAAATTGGTTAAATTCTCTACTGGGCCAATTTCCTAAGGGGAAGGGCTCATGAGGGAAAACCAAAAGGGAGGAGAGGGAGGAGGTGGCCGGCTGGGCCCTAGGGCACCCGCGTGGGGCCCATAGGGGCCTTGGATGGCCGTCCATGCCCCTCTCATTCCTCTCTTTTGTTTAGTCCCACATGGCTAGGCAAAAGGGTTTTGGAGTCCCCTTCCCCCTATATAATAAGAGGCATATGGAGGCAATTAAATCATCAGAAAATAATAAAAGCTTCCTAGCTTTGGGGAAAGCTTCCAGCCACCTCTCTCCCTCCCCTTTCTCTCCCGAGACCATGGTCCCAATTATGGACTATGCGAATGGGGGACTTCCTTACCGCAGAGCATCGTTGCACCGCGGGATTCGGGATCTAGAAGATCTACTTCCGCAATCTCTGCTAGATCGGAGGAGCGGGAGTCATCGTCAAGCACCGGACGTGTGTGACTCCCTCAAAGGTGATGTACTTGCGGCGTAGGATTTTTCGGAGTCGCTAGAGCCGTTGGAGTTTAGAATGACCCTGAGGTCGGCGTCGGTACGACTACATCGCCAACACTCTCCCGAGTGAGAATGCTTTTCGTAAAGGTAAGTTTTCGAAAATCCCCTATTGTTAATGCATTACTAATAGATAGATCCTAGCATTAGGGTTCTTGGCATAGGAAAAATTATTGTTTTTAGGTGCACAACCCCAACACATTCATGACAGGTAGGGCATGACCAGGAACAAGAGAGGCACAACCTTCACAATCTTGAACCCTGCACACAACTCTAGGGACCGACTTTGGGACTCAACCCATTACGGTGGCATTTCCTTAGGGCGTGACTCATGGTCTCGGCGAACGCAACTTAAAGGTTGTGGTCAACCATCCTCTGCCAGTCTTCCAAGGAAGAGGGCTAATCTATAGTGGTATTAAGAGTCGGTTGGTACGTGTGGGTAAAGTTGTACACCCCTGCAGGGTTTTAATCTTTTTGAAAAGTTGTGTCCACGGTTATAGACGACTTGGGAACGAACGTGATGATCATAAAGAACTATAACCTAATCGTAAAACTTTACAAGTAAAGTATAGTGTGCTCTAAGGATGCTTCCGCAGGGATCGAGGGGGTGATCCTAGTTGGTAGGTTTAGCTGATAAAGATTCGGAGGATATCAAAAGATGACTAAAGCTAGAGATATCATTCTCTTATCCCCTGTTTAAATATTATGATTAGATGAGCTTCTACCCCGCCCTGTTTTATAAATAAAGATAGCTTTATGCAAATTAATTGCACCAGCTAGAAGTCTTGCGGAGTACACCCTTTACTCAGCCTTGCTTTGTTGATACTTTTGCTACAGAGTAAGTGTTACCGTAGAAGGAGAGTTCATTACGGCATAGACATTGACGAGTAGCTTGGGGTTTCTAGGCGGTAATATGGGATCTATGGAATGGGACGTAATCATTTATGCTTCAGGCCTCTTAGGAAATTTGTTAAGTTTGCTATATCTAATAGCATAATTTTCCTTCCATTGTTTGATAATTTGGGGCCAGTGACCTCAACTTGTAATATTTTGGTTTCTTGCTCAATTATGGGCTTGCTGTAATAATTTTTGTGTCGTAGGGTTATTGTTGTGTTATCAATTCTCTCACTGTTCACTCTCGAGTTCTAGGTTAGGCTTATGTCAGGCGAATGTCTAGGATTTGTTTAACCCTGGTTCCGGGGATATCACATCCGGGATTTCTGTATTCGTTTCTGCTTTCATAAATAATATAAAAATAAATGTACCACCACTCAATTTCGTCTGTTTTCACTTGTTTTCATTCCTATTTGTGCAGTTATTGTAGGATCGCTTACACTTAGGGGTAGAGGTGTCCAAGCGGCACGGGCCTGGCAATGTCCTATGTTAGCTTCGCAGCGGCGGCGCGGCGTACGATGGGGCGGCGAAGGCACGTCTGGGAGGCGACGACAATTGCCCTCTCTGTGCGGCGTGGGCTGTGTGCGGAGTGAGCTAGGGTCATCGTCCTCCCCTGCACTGATCGGTAGCGGGGGAGCCATGGTACGGTGGTGCTTGTCCCCGCATGCGGGATCTCTCGGCAGCACGGGTGGAGAGGCGACACGGTGGTGGGTGGTGGGCTGGAGCTTTCCCCCACGCGATGGTGGGTGAGGTGCGGTGGCTACTTTCCGTACTGGTGGCGATGGAGGAGCCATGTGGCTAAGGCAGGGAGGCATCAGCCAATAGGCTCGGTGGCAGCCAAGGTGGCGCGACCCAGATCTGGGCCTGTAGGGCTCCGCTATTGCGGGGGTGTAGCCTCGACCTGCCTCCTAGCTACGGCTAGGATACTATATCCAGGCCAGGCGGGCCTAGATCCGGTGACTCTAGCATTCCCTCCTGCCACGGCTTCTTCCCCCTGCACCCTGTTCCTCGGCGGGGTCAAACAAGGCGGGTCTAGCCCTAGGGCCGGCTTCCTCGGTTGCACCGTCGGAGCACCATTGTGCGCCTCTCCGGTGAGCGGCATGGTGTACCTCAGACCGACGATGGTCCGACATGCCCAGGTGAGCACGGGGTCGATGAATTGCTACTTGGTAGTGGGGATCTGTGGTGGTGGATTCACTGGTGGACGGAGAAGTTGGGACTAGTGCCGGGTTGACGTTGACAGTGACACCCTTGCTATAATGCGGCACCTGGGCTTCATGTGCCCATGCGGGCTTGGCCAGGCCAGGAAGGGTCAAGTTTGGCCCTGCTGCTGCATCTGGTCGGCAATCGTTGGAAGGCAGTGGAGGCAGTTCCCTCTCGCATGCTACTGTCTCGTCGACCCCCGCCAAAGTATCCTCTTTTCGGTTTGACCAGCCTCACAACGTGGTACACAGTGAGACGACATGGATGACTGCAAGACCGTGGTGGGATGTGCTGGTGGGCGGCAAGCTTGGTGGAGAAATTCGAAGTGTCCGAAAGTGTGGTTTTTTGAGGGGTCGGGAGAAATCCTTGTCGTCTAGAGACCAACATGGCGGCGCATGCGGGTGTCCCCGTTTTTCTGAAGGGCGTCGGGTGTATCTCTTCCCCACCTCTCATAGCATATCGGGGGAAACCCTAGGACCAGTCCGGGTAGCAACGTCGTTGTCGTCGCTTTCCTTCTTGCAGGTGCTGCTTGGTATGTGACGCTTTGAAGCGCTAGGAGTGGGGTGGACATTCTTCAGAGGGCACAGAGGTGGCGGATCATCCTCGTTTTCGTCGAGCCACTGTTGTCGGCTTTTTTTCTCTTCCTTTTTTATTTTTTGTTTTCTTAAGTTTTTTCTTTTGGGCGTTGTGCTGTCTGACCTAGCAGCGGTCTCAAACGTGGTTGCTATATTAATATAGCAGGGTGCATGCCCGTTTCGAGCTTTGTGGGACACCGGAAATGGGGACATACATAATGTTCACCTACGATGCTGCCTAGATTTTATGGAGCTTTGTTCAGGAGGGCCTAGGTCCTGCCTGGCAGGCCCAATACCTCGGTGATTTTATTGAGACTGAGGCAAATCGTAGTGGTAGGAGGTGTCGTTTTTCTGGTTAGTATTTGCCGCGATGCCCTGAACTTTATTAATTATTCATAAGAAAATGGTTATCAAGCGAGTGATCCGGCGATGTGCTTCTGACTCTCTTCAAAATTCTTGTTTTTCTCCGGTGGTGGCACCCGCTAAGCCAACGGGACATGACCACTTGGATGACATTCTTCAGGTCCTGCCCGATTTAGATCGGGAAAATCATACAGATTTTATGAAACCATGTGCGATGGCTCGAATCCATAGTCAACCCTACTTTCGATAGGACCGGTTGACAACTACCGGTGGCAGCATGGCACTATACGCTGCCGGTCTATTGAGCTCCTCTCTGAGAGTTTGTATCTTGACGTACCATTTTTTTAGTTTTTATTATTTCTCTTTGAGCTTTGTTGTCATGTTAGCCGGTGGACTCTCTTCTTGTTTTTTCCTTTCGGAACTTGTATTCGATTTGGATAGCATGGTGAAAGTCTGTTTTGCGGAGGATATAACAAATTGAGAAGTTAAATAGGAGTATGATTTACTTCTGATACTGCTTAAAATGTGAGAGATTTTGATTTACTCGATTTTTGGAAAGAACATTACAAAAAAACTGGCTAAACATGAAAACAAAACAAATCCCTAATAATAAATTAAAAAAAGAAAACATGACAGATCTCCCACTTCACGGGATGCTACTACCGTGAGGTGTCCCGTCCCTATCCGTGACGCCGGCGTGCAGGAGAAGCGCCCACACGAGCGTGACGAACTCCCCGCCACGACCCATGGCCTCGACGTGGCCCTTGACGTTCTTCGATGGCGCGACGGACAGCACCATCTCCGACCAGAAATCCGCCAGGAACCGCCATGCTGCCGCTTCGTCCTGCACGTACGCCTCCACCAGGCGCCTCCCAAGTTCGGCGCCGCGCCGCAGCACCTTGTTCCGAGAGCTCGCCCTCAGCTCATTCAGAAGCCGCTCGTACCTTAGCTCCGTCGACTCGCTGACCCCGTCGTCCTTCCCCAGCGCCGCCTGCACGTCCACCGCCACTTCCTTGTACACCTTTTCGGTCCACGCGGTGCTGTCTGGCAGCAGCCCTGGCGCGGCCGCCACCAGGTAAGCGCAGTAGTAGGACAGGTGGCAGGCGGCGGTCATGTCGGCCGCCGCCGGCGTCGGGCACGCGGTGTGCGAGTACTTGATCTCGAAGAGCCTCGTGCCGATGTGGCACGCGAGGATATGCTCCGTGGTGCTGCTGCTGCTTCCGTTTCCGTCCAGCGCCAAGCTTTTCTTGGGACCATGCGCCGGCGCGGGCCACGCCCAGCCGAACATGCCGCCGAGGCCGACTCCCGGCGCCGCCGTGCTTCCTTTGTCCAACCCCCCGTAGCTGCGCTTCAAGGACCTGAGCACCGCATCCTTCACGGCAGGCGAGACTCCTACCGACCTCATCAGCCCTGCGCGCCCGTACAGTTTCTCCGAGAAGAGCCCCGACCGCCTGCCGAAACGCCGGGGCTCCAGCACTGAGTTCTGCCCGATCTTGTTGCTCCAGCGCTTGGCAGGCTTGAGCCGCAGCACCGCCTCCAGCGCCGCGTGCGTGCATCGGCGCCCCGGCGATTTGCGTCTGATGTAGCTACCGAGCAAGGCCATCTTGGTCCAGTTGGAGCACACGCCGGCGACGATCTCGCAGGTCTCGGTGAGCACGGTGGCCACCAGGAGGAACAGAGTGATGACGTAGTAAGCGTTTTGCGCCGGTGTGACTTCCACCCGATTCTTGGGGTCCAGGGTGAAAACGATCACTCTGAAGTGCTGGTATACCCACCCCACGCTGATAGCTCCGGCGATGATCAGGACGGAGAGGAGGTAGTTCAGGGCGGCGTACCAACCACTGAATGAGCACAAAGGGAGCGGGGAGTAGTAGAAGTCGCTCGCGAACCAGAGCTCGTCCACCAGGACTCGGAACACCCGGTCGGCGTCGGCAGCTCCTTTGCCAGCGGGCGTGTCCATGCCTCTGAGCACGAAGTCGAGGGCGTCGCTGGACCCTTCCTCGGCCAGGGGATACCCTGACAGCCGCCGACGGAGACTCTTGAAGAGGGCGAAGGAGAGGCAGAGGTCCCTCAGCTCCCGCCGCTTGGCGAGGAGGCTGTTGCCGTGATCGGACAGCGACCACACGCGATCCAGCGTCACGAGGGCGCCGAGCTCGTTTTTCATGGCGTCGCGCTCGCGCTTGCTGACGCGGTACCCCTGGGGGGTTTCCTCGACGTGATCCTCGCTCTCCCCCATCACCAGGTAAGGCGGCACGTGTCCATGGCCTTCCACCGCGCCCTCCTCCACGAGCTGCGCCATGTAGCCGGACACAAGCCGGGCGTTCTTGCCGACAGCGTAGGAGTCGCTGGCCTTGAAGAAGGCGACAAGCTTGAGCACCACCTTGGCAAAGCCGAGGAGAAAGAAGACGACGAAGATTGATTTTCCATGAATTTTCAACCATCCTGCCTCCGGCATGCACATGACAATCAGGTAAGCTAACCAGGCGTACATGGCGAGGAGCTCAACGGGGGTCCGGACCTTCTGGCCGTCGACGCTGACGTCGCCGGCGGAAGGGGACGCGGAGGCGGTGGCCGCGGAGGCCGCGGCGGTGTCGGCGTTGCCCTTGATGACGACTATGATTACTGCCCACAGGAGGAGCGTCCACATGGTCTGGACCTCTCGGCTTGCCTTGCCTATCGGGAATTCCTCGCATCCTGCATGCTCATTGCAGTACTCCGAGTAGAGCTCTCGGTCCGTCTTCCTCTGCCGCAGCAAGGCGGAGATGACGGAGGAGGTGAGGGGGATGAAGGCGACGGAGGCGCCCCAGACGATGAAGCGGAGCGCCGGGTGGCGGCAGCGGCGACCGTACGTGCTAAGTGCCACCAGCAGAATGGCGAGCACCGCGGAGGCGACGGTCTGGAGGAGATCTAGCAAACCCATAGGTTGGGCTTGGGGAGGCCCCATTGGAGGAGCAGACGGAAACATGCTTATGTTTGGTTATCAGTACTGTCGTGGTGGTGGTCTGTGCGGATGAATGTAAGGGTTTTGCTCGCCCATTTATAGAGGAGAAGAGAAGGGCGTGACAGAGGTTTTGGATGCCATCGTCGGCACCCGCCACAGAACCGTGCGTACGAGTTGAGATGCTTAGAGTTGACAAGGACCCACTTGATAACGGTGCAGTTAACAACAAGGACAGTACCGCAGTCCATAAATATGCAGTTGACATTGACGCAAGTTGAGAAGCGTGTCACTGCATATTCTCAGGAACAAGGATTTTCTAAACAGCCACTCTGTCCAGAAAATCTGAAACATTTTTCAAACTTATGGAACTTTATTAAACTTATAAAACATTTTTATACTATTCACATACTGTTTCAGTGTTTCAATAATATAATCTTTAAAACTTATGAAACTTTATTGAAAGTTATGAGACATGTTTGTACTGTTTACAGACAGTTTCAGTGTTTCAATAATGTTTCAGTCGGTTTCAATTCTGTTTCAATTAGTGACGTGAGCATGACGTCGCATGATGTTATCCACGTGCAAGCTGAAAAAAAAACTAGACAAATACACCAATCTTAAAGAAAAATGGATAGTAGATGGAACTCCTTCACATGAAGTTAACTTTAAAAAGGACTTTCCGATCTCTGAAGTCTCAACTCTCAACTCTCAACGTAATATAGGTGCAGTTGACATAATTTAGCGCAGGCTGCTCACATATAGTTCCCGTGTCTCAAAATGTAAGGTGTACAAGATTATTGAAAAGTCAAATGGTACTAAACAAAATATTTAGAAACAAATATCTACATTTGCAATAGTGAATGGATACATCGAGAAAATATACTTTACGGTGAATCTATTGGAATTGATTCATTTTTTCAACACAAAAACAATATTGATTCATTATTGTAGGTATTCATATTTTTTGTGCATAAACTTGAAGGCATTGAATCTTGATTAATCTTAAATGTCTTAAATTTTGGGATGAAGAAGTATGACACTAGTCTATATTACTCGTGGAAGTAATTTATACCCTTAGTGCTCTCTACCCGGGCTATCACAACTTAACTCCCTCTTGTATGGCACTGATAGTTGCTCTCTTGTGCGTGGAGGTTGGAGAGTGTATTTTTGAAACATGGGTATTCTGGGATTGTGACCGTTTGAATAGTAAAATTAAAACAACTACATAAAGTAAAATAAATACAAAATAAAATTTTGCATGCAAACGATGCATTCAAGTATGTCCGTACCAAGTTTCAAGTTTAAATTCAAAAGGATGTAGATTAGGTAAAAAATTGATGAACACTACAAGTTAGGATTACATTGTGCATGTTCCGGATTTCTATTTTTGTGTAGACCATATTGATGGGTTCACAACATGAAAAACAAAAAACAATCCTACGTAAGAGCGGATGAAATCCAACAAGATCAGATCTACGAGATGCTAGTAACGAGATTTAGATCAGATCTATATACCCTCGAAGATCGAAAGCATTTTGGACGATGTAGTCGTACACGCGCGTCGGTTCAAACCGATTATGTCTTATGATCCGGTAGCACCTCCGTGGTATCCACACGATCCGGCTTGGTGACGTCTCCTCCTCCTTGATCCCGCAAGAGTGAGACGAGCTTTACGAGATCCCAACAGCACAACGGTAGTGATTGGACTATTGTGGAGAACTACAGTAGGGCTTCGCCTAAGCATCTGCACGTGAGAGGAGGGAGAGGGAGGCGATGGCTGTTCTAGAGGGGTATGCACCCCATTCCCTTGCGCCTCCTTATATAGGGGGTGAGAGGGAGGGGTTTGCCCCTCCTCCAAACCCTAGGCCGACGGTAAAAAGGGGGGAGGAGGAAACCCCCTTTCCATACATCCCCCCTTTGGGATTTCCCCTGTGAGAGGCACATGGGCCTGTGGCGCCGAAATAAAGGGGAAGAGTACTTGTCCTCTCTTCCCTCACTTCCCGGGCCTAAGTGTAGGGGGAGAGGACTTGTCATATCTTCCTTCACTTCATATGCCTAAGTGAGAGGGGAGAGGACTTGTCCTCTCTTCCCTCATTTCATTTGCGTAAGTGAGGGGGAAAGGATTTGTGCTCTCTTCCTTCACGTCCATTTATGAAACTTCACTTCCGGATCATTCTAGAACTCCTCGTGATATCTAGGATCATAACCGAGACTCTGAATCACCATTCGTTTACACCATCTATTATGTCGACAAAACCTAGTGACACTAAAGCATTAAGTGTTTGACCCTATGGGTTCGAGAACATGCAGAAATGATCGAGACACCTCTTCGATCAATAATCTTAGCGGTATCGGGGATGTCCATATTGATTCCTACATATTCAACGAAGCTCTATTATCGCTTGAACCACAATGTCGAGGATTCAATTAATCCGTTATCCGATTCAATTTGTCTCATGATATATTACTTGCCCGATATTCGATCGTTGGTATCGGTATACCTAGTTCAATCTCGTTACTAGCAAGTTCTCTTTACTTGTTCCGTGGTTTAGGTCCCCGTGAATAAACACATTATTCACATATTTGCAAACTTTAGGATGCAACACTAATGAGAGGCCCTAGAGATACCTCTCCATCACTTGGAGTGACAAATCCCACTCTTGATTCATGCAACTCAACAAATATCATCGAATATACCTGAAAGCCATCTTTATAATCACCCAGTTATGAAGTAATGTTTGATGTCCACAAAGCAATCCTCCGATACCGAGGAGTAACACAATTGCATGGTCTAAAAAAACAAGACTTGACATATATGAAAGCGATAGAAATTAAACTAAGTGACACGATCAACGACTATGCCTATTATTGGGTTTGCCTATCACATCATTTTCCTAATGATATGATACCGTTATCAAGTGACATTACATATCTATGGTTAGGAAACCTTAACCATCACTTGCCTAACGAACTATTCATGAGAGGCTTACTATGGACATTGTGGTATTTATATATCCACACATGTATTTAGTTTCCGGTTAATACAATTATAGCATGGAGAATAAACACTTATCGTGAATAAGGAAATATGATAATAATAATTTTATTATTGCCTCTAGGGCATATTTCCAACAGTATCCCACTTGCACTAGAGTTAGTAATCTAGTATTAGTTTGTGCATTTTACCTATGGCATTCCGATGTTATCCGTACACGTTGCTTGTGGTAAACCTAATCTCCAGTTCTGACACTTTCAGGTCCATGTGTATTTGGATGTCTTTATGTCTCTACGCATCACTCATTCTAAAATGAGATGACATTGTATGAATTTAGTCTTCTGGTGAGACCTCAATTCCATAGCCAAAACTGTGTTGATAATATTATCGTACAATAGATCTTCATAGTATAGCCCGCTTGGAACTGCACCTAGTTTAATAACAAACTACTTGACACAAATTCCCTCCTTCTGATGCTGCTAGAGCAGTCATATACCCAGCCTTCGTTGTAGTATCTGTCATAATGTAATAAATTTGGAACTCATCCAAATCCACCATGAAACTTTCTTCCATTTTACTTTGCCACCTTATTTCTTAACTCATAGCCTAAATTGAGATAAACTTTGTTTGTATATGTGAAAAATCTAGTACCAATGTAACACAATACACTGAACTATTATGTCACCTCTACATACATAACATATTCTTATTTCTTCCAAAGCACATAAGAATATAATTATTGTTGTCCAATTACCATCTTATGAATCACTATGGTATATGCTCATAATATTTAGATCATAGAAACTTATCTAGATATGTACATATCACGATATATATGATTGATCAAATCATTCACGAGGTTTCACTATCAACTGTCAAAACAATTGAATCTTGCTGCAACCTTCTTCCACGCGGCAAGAACTTTTCCTGCCATTTCCATATTTAACTAATTCAATATTTCATCTGTGTACTTTGGCATAACTATATTAGCACTTCAATCTATCTGTTTCGACCTTGATGTCTAATATTCTAGTTTTGCCTAAGTCTTTCATCGAAATCCAAATTTTAATGAAATTCTTAATTTGTATCAAATAAAAGATACATCATTTTCAATCAACAAAATGTATTCTACATAAAGCATTGGAAGTATGTCTTAACGCTCCCACTTACTTTCTTATAAACAGACACATATTCATCGTTTCTGATGAAATCAAAACTTCTTTAATAGTTTCATCATGGCGAAGATTCCAAATCTGCGATTCTTAATTCAACCATCAAAGTTTGCATATCTTTTAGCACCCTTTCAATAGTGTCATGTACACATCCTAGGTAACCATTCTATTAGAAGAATGTTATTTTGTTTGTTCAACTATCATATCTCAAAATTGAACTATGTAGTTGTTGCTACAATAATCCATACAAACTAAACAGCGCTACAGAAGATCAAATCTTGTCGCAGTTAACTCTTCGAACATTATTGTAAACTTCTTTTCAATATGTTTACCATTTCGCCGATGTGAATATCTATGTCCATTTCTTTATAGATCCACTTACGCTTGAAAAGCTTCACGCCTTCTAATGGGTCTACCAAGTTCACAACTTGATTTTTGTATATGAATACTATCGCGGATTCTTATGGCTTCTAGCCATTTAATGAAATCAGGGTCCATCATTGCTTCTTTGTATGTAGTTGGTTTATTATTATCAGAAAATAATACTTCAGCCTCGAATCTTATTATCTGATTATTACCCAACCCACATGGTTCAGTAGGAACTTATATCTCCGGGACTACAACATTTGTAGGCACATGAGCCATGAGCACTATAGCTGCCTCTAGAAAACTTTCTGGGCACTACACTACTTAGCACATGTTTCTTGGGTTCATTAGGGGAGGGGGCAGATTAGCCATCCAAGAATCTCTTATGCGTTCAACCACGATCCTATGATCGATGTGTCGTGGAGCATAATCAACAAGATATTACAGAAACACATCCATTATATATCGAATACATGAATTACATCAATGCCTTTATGGTGATACCTTACATAAGCCTCGCTGGCTAACACCAATCAGTAGCAGCGGAACTTCATCAAAGCGTCAAGCCCAAGTCACACCTTAACCCTACAGGGAGCTGACTGAGAGAATGTCCTAGTCTGCATAGTCATCAACGTTTCCTTCCTCTTCCTCAGCCTTCTCGAAGTCTGACCAAGTAAACAGGGACAACAATGCTAGTGAGTATGTTTGGATGTACTCGCAAACCACCTAAGAGGAACATAATAAAAGGATATGGAATATGCCCGTGGTAATAGGATGGCTCTATTTATGGCTAGTTTCTTGGACAAACATATTTTCTCTTGTAGATATAGTAGGTTTATATATTTATTGAGAAACCACTGAAAACAAGTCTTCTCTTGTAGATATAGCATATCTCTATATCTTTGTTGAAAAACATTTGAAAACAAGTTTTATCTTGTAGATATAGCCAATCTCTCTATCTTTGTTAAAAAACATTTGAAAACAAGTTTTTATTTGAAAACCACTAGGGTTGGGGCACCCTTTTTCCTTCCTAGTCACCCCATGACCAAAAAACTTCCTTTTCTTACCGGTCGTCCCATAACCAAAAAAAATCCAATTTTCCTTTGCTTTCGAAAACATCTTTGAAAAACTAAACCAAAACTGCTAAGCAACAACCTTTCCAATCATCCATGACTATGGACACGGCTATTCGAATAGATTTACACTCTGCAGAGGTTGTATACTTGATAACCCCCAAGTTTAGGGGATCACCATAGTTCAATTTGATAAGTATCTGAGTCTCGAACCCACGAGGAGCTGAAGGTAAACTATCTATTCTCTAAAGCCCTATAACCCTCTTAAATGGTCTTCTATGCAAAGCTAGGATCTAAATGTGTGTTTTGTTTTGGTACTAGGTAGAAAATAAATAAAGTATGTGTTAGTGGAAACTACAAGTAAACTAGTGCAAGTTAAATTGATCTAATGAAGTGGAGTGGTGGCAAGTTTTATCAAGTAGCATGTTCTTCAAGTAGCAAGTTTCTCTAAGGGAGTAAATGTTTAGGCAATTGTTATTTCATTCGTTTGTTTGGTTGTTTATTGTTTCTTCCAAGACTGAGCCTTAATTAGGTCATCCAAATAAATGTGCATACACAACACTTATGATGGATCGTAAGGCCATGTTACTGAGCAAACATAGGAATTATTAAGACATAATTGTCCCACCATAGCTATAAAATGTAGGGTCCCTGATATATGTCCCCCTAATGTAACTTTATAGATTGGACCATGGTTTTCTGTCCTCCATGGTCTTTCCCACTCCATTACATCACGGTGATCACCTTACATGCATTCCCCAACATATGTGTGCACTCATATATTGCACAAGAAGACAGTCATAAAAGATAACAACACTAAATGAAACCAATGAATGAACTATTTTAGTTTTCCATAGCAATTCACTACTCAAATAAAGACATGGAGTCACAATAGATCAAGGGAAGATAAAATATTGCTTCGCACATCATGTTTGCCAAGAGATTACAGTAGGGGGATGGAGAGTATCTTGCTGTAGGTGTTGATGATGAACACTCCGGAGGGGGGTGGATCCCTCTGGAGGCGATTCTGGCGGAGTTTTTCCCCCTCCGATCTTCACCAGCGGTAGCCTCCTAACTCTTTGTTTTTGTGTTTTCAATCTCCGCCTCCGTCTGTGTCGAGGATCACCGGAAGGGGGTATATATAGTAGGTTTTAGGTCAAGACAAGTCATTTTGGGAAAGAATCAACGACATCGGAGACTCGAGGGATGAAAGAGCATACCAGCCGCGGCCAGGGGGGCCGTGGCTACTGCGCCCGTTCCCGCCTCGGTCTTCTTTTCTCAAGGATCTTTGGCCCATTGTTCGTCATTCTGATAAATGCTGGGTCCCGTGAAGTTTCAGGTCAAGGACATCGTTTGGGCACCTGAAAGTCAAAAACATTGAAATAGGGGTTTTCTACGTCGGCATGGTTAATTCCAAAGCAATATGGGAAGTGTGAATTATTCCCAATAATGATTATAAAACTTCATGTATGCATTTTACATGAAGTAATAAAGTGCAAAGTTCATGTATGCATTTTTCAAGTAATAAAGTGCAAAGTTCATGTATGCATTTTACATGCATCAACATTCCCAAGCTTAACCTATACTCGTCCTCGAGTATGAAGGTGATAAAACTAACATGGACTTTGTACTTTAACACTATTTTGGATATCAAAACTAATTACTATTTCTACACAAAGTCAAATGATTCATTCTTCAAAGGAGGACCAATATGCAAGATAGATAATGAAGTGATATCTCATATACAATGAAATGATATCTCATAGATAATTACTAGGTCATAGAGTTTTCTTCTAAATGCTGAATATGAAAGTGGACACTTTGGAAAGATAGATAATAAGCAGAGATTAATCATGAATAAGTTTCATATAGCTTCGAAATGCTTCCTCTTATGATTATGTTTGAACTATGGTATTCATTAGCTTTGATCTATCATTTCCCCTATCATTAGCATATTGAGTGGTTAAGGTTAATGTGATGGCCAATATGAGTCATATGCTTGACAAAGTATAAGTTGAATGCCTCATGCCCCTTGAATATGAGTACCTACACCAAATGCTACTAAACTTAGGATCCTAAGCAAGTTCTTGTGATTGTAAGTTCATATGTATCATCAAGAACGCCAATAGGGTACCTCTTGCCCCATGGTATGGAATGTTTCCCATACCAAAATGGCAAGACAAACAAACAATGAGCATCTCAACAATTCTTATTATTTACTATTAGGATAGCTTTTTATTGAAGATGCTTCATAGAATGATCGATATGGAATGCTGTAAATTTCTACCATGAATGATGCATGGCTTGGGTTAGTGGTCCAGGCGTTTCTCTAGCACATATACAAGCTCCATGAGCTTACAAAGGTTACAATTTTTTCACAATGATAGGCATCCATAACAAAGGAACATGATATCAACTAGATATGAATAAGTGAAATGTTGAAAACGCGTCCCATGAAACCATGGTTATGATAACTCCCAACTCATAATTTTTCAAGAACACAACTTCATAAATTAGTCACAATGGTTCAAGTTTATTATGTGCAAGAAATAGAAGTGTGCCATCAAGTTTGTGAGAGCTTTACTAACCAATTTTCTCATAGCAAACACAATCATAAGAATTTTAATTTGGAAGCTAGATAAATCAATAAAAACATGATAAATATACTTGGAATATAAATTATGCCAATAGGTAGGTATGGTGGACACTTTGGAAAAACTTGGTTCAAAGGAGTTGGATAACAAGTTTTAACTTGTTGGATTTATTTTCGGGATAGCAAGAGGGAGAAAATTGATCGTCTACATGCATGCATAAGAGTCCATAGTTATAATCAATCCATTTCAAACAATGTAAACTAATAGAAAGAATCAAAACATGAATAAAAGATAGCTCTACATAACTCATTTAGAAATTAATATTCATTCAAAGCATATGAATCATGCAACTATATGTATCCTTTTTTAATCAACTTCAACATCCCTATTCCAACTCTTTTATATCATCAAACTTAATTTATTTCTACAGAAAGTATATATTGATAATGGTCTTGGCAACATGAACAAAATGAAAACTAAAAATAAAGGAAGATACAAGCGCTCCAAGTTTATGCGATAGTAATGTGTTGCTCGAAAAGCAGAAAGTAGACGTGTGCAAACCAAGAGTGTGGTTGGTCTAGTGGGGTGCCTTGATCATCCCCAAGCTTATGGTTTTCACCATCCTTAGATATATCTTGGTGTAGTTCCTCTAATTCCTGTAAAAAAAAACTTCAACACAAAATTTTCTCCCATCTCTTTTCTGTAGGGTGACATTAGTGGGCATAAAAGACATAATATTTGCTGCAAGAAATCCTTAAACAAATGTATGTATGAAGTTTCCAGTAGGTATATAATGTTGTATACTCTCTCATGAACTAAAATTAATCAAAAAGATTCAACTTAAAAGCTCAAAGAATGCATCAAATAAAATGGGACAAAATCTGTCCAAAAAAACAGCAGTAGCAAAACATAGTTGGTTACCCTACTTAAACATGTCCAATTTTTTTGAAAATTTATGAGAATACATAGGATTAAAAGGTGTAACTACAGTTAAAATTTTACCTCATTCGTAGCTACAGAGCAGAAATGAAAAATCATATGGTAAACAGATTCGTGCAGGAATATGCAACTCGATATATATGTTCAACTTTTTCAATCCAAAATGGGTAAAACTTGGTACTTTGTTGAAAATTCTAGAAAAAAAACAAAAAAAAACTAAGGTCTCTTGTTACATCAAGAGGACACAAATAAAATCAAAACGCAAAGCGCTTTCTTTATAGCCATATAGCTAGGCTTACTTACTTGATATCAAGATGGTTTGAGCTTATGAGGTAGCTTGGACATCCCCAATCTTGAATGCTTATATTCCTTTGATACATGTCGGGTTCTCCCAGGGGTAACATCCCATAGCTTGAGAGTTTGTCCTTCTTAATCTTCATTCATCACCCTCAACTCTTTCACTTGAAAACTCTTTCCACACAAAACTCATCATAAAACTTGATTAGAGTGGTTACTGCCTCCATAAATTAAATCCCAATAGGTACAACAAAGACATATCATGAAATAAAATTAGCTACTATTACTATGGTTTCGGATTGCTCTTTGATAAATAGGAACCACACAAAAAAGGTAACAAGACTAATGCATAATAGAAATAAAATCTTTTAAAAACTAGACAGTCTGTAAAGATCAAATTTTCAGAGGCACTTACGTTTCTCAAATAAAAAAACTTTGAACTGATGAAATGTGGGTAAAGATCTGAATATTTCTGATGTGAAATTTCAGGTAAAAATCCTCTTCTGTGATGTTTAACATTTTTCGCAGTGAAGGTCAGGAATCTATTTTCTGGACAACAAGTTACAATTGTTTGATCTTACGTCTCAAAAGAGATTATTCTTGGCACAAATATGAGAAAGTAATATACAAAGGTGATGTTTTAGTAGTAATAAACACTCTTATTATTTTGTTTTATAATGGGAGAAGTTTTAATGATAGAGATTTTGCAATGGTTCCATTGCCATGAACAACACATGTTCAAGGTCAACCCCAACTTCTCCATTGCTCATATTTCTCATTTACTTTCCCAAAATTTATAAAAAGTGAAAATATTAAACTAATTGTTAGAAATCAGTAGGTAAAGTTATTTTACATGACATGGA
This sequence comes from Avena eriantha, assembly GCA_910589775.1. NCBI lineage: Eukaryota > Viridiplantae > Streptophyta > Magnoliopsida > Poales > Poaceae > Avena > Avena eriantha. The sequence goes on along the minus strand of OU342744.1, from coordinate 137,057,135 downwards.
TATCAAGATGTGCTCAAATTAAGAGTATTTGAAAGCATGTGGAGCACACCACAAAGCACATAGACATTAACTTTTAAGTCTAACTCTCTTCCTATGCATTGGCATTTTATATGTGAATAAATAATAGCAAGGTTGTGGTATCCAATGCATATAATGATCAGTAGCTTGAATTTTAAATAACTATAAATATAAAGAGGGTTCTTATCTCTTCCTCTCTCATAATAGTTGCAAGCATCAAAAGCAAACTTAATCTTGTAGTTTTGAATAGATTCACCATACAAAGACAAGTCATCTAATGAGCATATTGGATCATCTAACTCAATTATATCACTTTCATCCTCCCATATATTAGTCATAATTTCTCCACATGGAGGACTACTAGACAATGAAAGATCATCATCATTAATAAGAGTGTGTTCATTACCATTGTTGGGTGTAGGAGATGGGTAGCTACTCCATTCTTCCTCCACTTGTTCTTCATTTTCCTCTTCTTCTTGGGGTGGCATGGACATCCCCAAGCTTAGGATTTTTTCATCTCCTTCCATGGCACTTTCAACATTATCTCTTGCATCCAAAAGGTTAGTGCCCAAAAGAATATATTTGACATAAAAATAATATATCTCATGGTTAATCTTGGGAGAAGGATCCATCTAATTTTTTTGGGTTTTATTTTTATATAAAAAAGGTACTAAAAATAAACTAGCGATGCAAGCAATAATAGAAGCCTTGCGCTACGCTCCTCGGCAACGGTGCTAGAAAATTATCTTGATAGCCCCCAAGTGCAGGGGATCACCATAGTACAATTCGATAAGTATTTGAGTGTAGAACCCACGAGGAGCTGAAGGTAAACTATCTTTTCTCTAAAGCCCTATAACCCTCTTATATGGCCTTCTAAGAAAATCTAGGATCTAAGTGTGTATTTTGTTTTGTTACTAGGTAGGAAATAAATAAAGTATGTGTTAGTGGAAACTACAAGTAAACTAGTGCAAGTTAAATTGATCTAATGAAGTAGACTGGAGTGGTGGCAAGTTTTCTCAAGTAGCAAGTTTCTCTAAGGGAGTAAATGTTTAGGGAATTGTTATTTCATTCGTTTGTTTGGTTGTTTGTTGTCTCTTCCAGGATGAAGCCTTAATTAGGTGCAACCAAATAAATGTGCATACACAACTCTTATGATGGATCCTAAGGCCATGTTACTAAGCAAACATTATTAAGACATAATTGTCCCACCATAGCTATAAACTCTAGGGTCCCTGATATATGTCCCTCCTAATGTAACTTTATGGATTGGACCACGGTTTTCTGTCCTCCATGGTCCTCCCCACACCATTACTGAAGGGATTATGCCCTGAGAGGCAATAATAAAGGTGTTATTATACATATTCCAAGTATATGATAGATGTTTATTTTTCATGCTATAATTATATTAATTTGGAAATGTTAATACATTTGTGTTTAATAAACAAAATGAAAGTTCCTAGTTATGCCTCTCTTATAAACTAGCTCGTTGATTACCAAGATGATCAAGGTTTCCTGATCATGGACATTGGATGTTGTTAATAACGAGGTCACAACATTAGTGGAATGATGTGATGAACATTCATCCGAAGTATAACATTACGATCAAAGTCATTGTGTTTATATTGCTATAACATCTAACAAAGTAATCCTAGTCCTTAGACCGTGAAATCATGTTAATCACTAACAGTAGAAGAGTATCTTGATAACATCAAACGTCACACCGTGAAAGGGTGATTATAAAGGTGGGTTTAGTGCTACGAAAGTGTTATGTAGCTCATGGATCAAGAGTGGGATTTGTCTATCCCGATGACAGATAGATATACTCTGGTCCCTCTCAATGATATCACATTGGTTAGCTTGCAAGCAAGTGATAAGATCACTAGAATGTTATATCACGGGAACGAGAAAAGAGTACATGTCGATAACTAGATCAAACTAGGTATGGAGATACCGATGATCGAATCTCGGACATGTAATATATCGCGAGACAAAGGGATTTAGTTACTAATGTTAAAGGTTCTCACGATCACAGAAGTCATCGTAGAATGTGTAGGAGTCAGTATGGATCTCCAGGTCCCGCTTCTGATTATTGATCTAAGCGGGGTCTCGATCATGTCTGCATTATTCACGAATCGTAGGGTGACACACTTAAGGGACACCAACACCATTTGGAGCAAATATGTTTCAGACGAATGAATTGCAAAGCGCTGGAATTATTTCAATAGACACCGAAGCTGTTTCGGGGTGAAATTGCAGAAATTGGTTCTGCATGTAATATTGAAATGCTGTAGGGGGTTTTATGTGAATGTTTGTTAATTAAAGTAATTAACAAAATTCTGAATAAATTTAATAAAAGAGTTTTATTAAATGAGAGAGCATTAAATTTGGAGAAATTTAATGCATTTAAAGTGGAGACTTTAAAAGAGAATGTTAAGGGTCACTTTTATGTGGAGGGGGTTACCACCACATGAATGGGGGAGGTGAGGGGTCACCCCCTTGGGGCGCCGGCCATGGGGAGGGGTACCCCCTCCTCCTATAAAAGGCCACCCCTCTCACCCTTCTTCCTCACACCTCCTCGTGAAGGATCTCTCTCCCCCTCTAGAATTATTCCCCCATGGTCTCGGATTAGCGAGATACATGTTCCCCGTGGCATTTCGTCTGCAAGGAGTTGCTGCTTCCGCTGCAGTGCTGGAGCGAGGAGGCGGAGGTTGTTCGGTGGCCTGAATGTGTGTGCGAGTGCGGATGCACTGCTGGTTTGTGGCGCTAGGACTTCCACATGATCTTGAGATCGACAAGCGAACGACTACATCGTCCACGAGTTCCTACTCGTTAACAAAACTTTGTTCTCTTCTAGGGTAATTTCTCTATGGATACATATCCACCCGTTGCTTGTATCTAGTAGATAGATCTTGGCGTATAGTTCCCATTATAGGAAATTTTTGTTTTCTATGATGCGAACCCTTCAGTGGTATCAGATCCTGATCTATGCGTAGGTGCTTTGCACGGGTAGAACACATAAGAGTATGTGGGCGGTGATGATCATGTTATTGCTTCTTATATGTACTTTGGATATTGGTGGCATAGTGGGATGAAGCGGCCCGGACCAACCTTACATGTCATCGCACATGAGACCGGTTCCACGACTGACATGCAACTAGTTTTGCATAAGTGGCTAGCGAGTGTCTGTCTCTCCTACAATAGTCAATATCTGATTTACAACGAGTTGCTAATAATTTGGATATCATCGTTGTGGTTCCATGTTCGTAGGTAAGAACGGTTCTATCTTCGAAATCCCTAAGCCACGTAAAACTTGCAATTGATAAATTAGAGGCGTCTAGTTTAGATCGTTGCTGGGCTTGTGTCATGATATGGTAATGTTGTAAGTTGATGTATAGTTGATACTCTTACAACATACCTAACATGTAAGTTCCATAGAACTTGGCCTTACACACAAAGGAATGATAAATATCATACCACGGTGCATATGATAGTGATCAAATGCAAGAACCATATCATTTCACTTTACCCATATGATGTTTGCATCTTATATTGCATGTTTGGCGTTTTAGTAGCATTATAAGATGATACCTCATTTAAATATCAAGATAAAAATGTGTTCTTCCTTAAGTATGCACCGTTCTATGGATTGTGTTTCGAGACATCACGTGATGATCGGGTGTACTCGACTCTGCGCTTTCATACAACGGGTGTAAGACAGTTTTACACACGCGAGTACTAAGGATCTTACTTGGCGAGCCTAGCATGTATAGACATGGCCTCGGAACACGGACCGAAAGGTTAAGCATGAGTCATATAGTTGATATGATGCCCATATAGATGCTTGCCTTTGAAGCTACACCGACTCACGTGATGATCGGACTTGGTGTAGTGAATTTGGTTCATGTAATCACCAAAAAGACACGAGAGATGTTGTTTTTGAGTGGGAGTTTAGTTGAAATCAATCTATCATAAACTTAGTCTAAATAAACTTTACAAATTATGTTGTAGATGGCACCACCTGCTTTTAATTTCAATGTGTTCATGGAGAAAGAGAAACTTGCTGTGAATGGTAGCAACTTCACCAATTGGGCTATGAATTTGAGGATTCTCCTCTCTGCTGCACAAAAGCAATATGTGCTAGAAGCGCCGCTAGGCCCCCCACCGGCTCTTGATTCCCCTAACGAGGAAAAGAATGTCTATATAACTCGTCAGGAGGACCACAACTTAGTTCATTGCGGCATACTGCATGGGCTAGAGCCACAACTTCGAAAGCATTTAGAAAATGGCAATGCCTTTGATACCATGGGTGAATTGAAAATGATTTTTGATACCCATGCTACCGTAGAGAGTTATAATGCTTTAGGAAAGTTCTTTAGCTGCATGATGGAAGAGAATAGCTCCGTAAGTGAACACGTACTAAAAATGTCTGGGTACGCTGATAAGCTTGTGTCCTTGAGAATAACGCTTTCCATTGACTTAGGCATACATCGTGTTTTCCAATCTCTGCCACCTAGCTACAAGAGCTTCATGATGAACTATAACGTGCAGGGCATGAAGAAGACTCTCCCCGAGCTTCTGTCAGTGCTTAAGACTGCAGAAGTGGAGATTAGGAAAGAACATCAAGTATTGATGGTCAATAGAACCACCGGTTTCAAGAAAGACAAGAAGGGTAAATAGAAGGGAAATAAGGGCGGAAAATCTGTTGCTGCGCCTAAAAAGAAATCCCAGGCTAGCCCTAAGTCTGATACTGAGTGCTACTATTGTAAGGGGACTGGCCACTGGAAGCGCAACTGCCCTAAGTATTTTGGTGGACAAGAAGGCCGGCAAGGCAAACAAAGGTATATGTGATATACATGTTATTGATGTGTACTTGACTGCTACTTGCAGTAGCACCTGGGTATTTGATACCGGATCGGTTGCTAATATATGTAACTCACTACAGGGGCTGTAGAACAAGCGACAACTAGCAAGGGATAAGGTCATGATGCGTGTCGGCAATGGATCAAGAGTCGATGTGATCGCCATCGGAACGCTGCCTCTCCATATGCCATCGGAATTAGTGATAAACTTAAATAATTGTTATTTGGTGCCTGCGCTGACCATGAACATTTTATCTGGATCGTGTTTATTGCAAAGCGGTTATTCGTTTAAATCAGGAAAGAATGGTTGTTCGATTTATATGGATAATATCTTTTATGGTCATGCACCTGTGATGAATGGTTTATTTCTGTTGAATCTCGATAGTACTCATACGCACATCCATAATGCTGATGCTAAAAGAATTAAACTTAATGATGATATATCTGCATATATGTGGCACTGCCGTCTAGGTCATATTGGTGTTAAACGCATGAAGAAACTCCATTCCAATGGACTTTTGGAATCACTTGATTTTGAATCATTTGATACATGTGAGACATGCCTTATGGGCAAGATGACTAGAACGTCGTTTTTCGGTTCAATGGAACGGGCGACAGATTTATTGGAAATCATACATACTGATGTATGCGGTCCAATGAGTGTGTCCGCGTGAGGTGGATATCGTTATTTTATTACTTTCACGGATGATTTGAGTAGATATGGGTATATCTATTTGATGAAACACAAATCTGAAACCTTTCAAAAGTTCAAAGAATTTTAGAATGAAGTGGAAAATCATCGTAATAGAAAGATCAAATTTCTGCGGTCCGACCGTGGAGGTGAGTATCTAAGTTATGAGTTTAGCACACACATGAAAGAGTGTGGAATATTTTCACAACTCACGCCTGCCGGAACACCACAACGTAATGGTGTGTCGGAACATCGTAATCGTACTCTACTGGATATGGTTCGATCTATGATGTCTCTGACTGACTTGCCACTGTCATTTTGGGGTTATGCACTGGAAACCACTTCATTCACTTTAAATCGGGCACCGTCTAAATCCGTTGAAACGACACCGTATGAATTATGGTTTGGAAACAAACCTAAGCTGCCATTTCTTAAAGTTTGGGGATGCGATGGTTATGTGAAGAAACTTCAGCCTGATAAACTCGAACCCAAAGCGGAAAAATGCATCTTCATAGGATACCCTAAAGAAACAATTGGATATTCCTTCTATCACAGATCTAAGGGCAAGGTTTTCGTTGCCAAGAATGGATCCTTTCTAGAGAAAGAGTTTCTCGCCAAAGGTGTGAGTAGTCGAAAGGTAGAACTCGAAGAGGTTATTGAACCTTCTCTTCATGGAATGGCAAGTAGCGCAGCACCGAAAGTTGTTACGGAGTTGACTTCACGAAATGAAGAAGGAACCAATGATAATGATCATGAAACTCCGGAAGAGGACACTACCCAACCTCGCAGGTCAAGCAGGACACGTGCAGCTCCTGAGCTGTATGGAAATCCTGTTGTGAATTTCATGGTTGATGAAATGGATGACCCTGCGACGTATGAAGAAGCAATGATGAGCCCGGATTCCAACAAATGGCTAGAAACCATGAAATCCGAGATGGAATCCATGTACGAAAACCAGGTTTGGACCTTGGTGGACTTACCTCACGACCGAAAGGCTGTTGAGAATAAATGGATTTTCAAAAGAAAAACTGACGCTGATGGTAATGTAACCGTCTATAAAGCTCGACTTGTCGCAAAAGGGTTTTGACAAATTCAAGGAGTTGACTACGATGAGACATTCTCTCTCGTAGCGATGCTAAAATCAGTTAGGATTATGTTAGCAATTCCTGCATATTTGGATTATGAAATATGGCAGATGGATGTCAAAACTGCGTTCATCAATGGTAACATTGAAGAAGAGTTGTATATGATACAACCAAAGGGTTTTTTCGATCCTAAGGGTGTGAACAAGGTGTGCAAGCTTCAGCGATCCATCTATGGACTGAAGCAAGCATCACGGAGTTGGAATCTCCGCTTTGATGAGGTGATCAAAGAGTTTGGATTTGTCCAAACTTATGGAGAGGCTTGTATTTACAAGAAAGTGAGTGGGAGCAATGTGGCATTTCTGATATTATATGTGGATGACATATTATTGATTGGAAATGATATAGATCTTTTAAACAGTGTTAAAAGTTATCTAAACAGCAAATTTTCTATGAAAGACCTTGGTGAAGCGTCATATATATTAGGCATAAAGTTCTATAGAGATAGATCAAGACGCCTAATAGGGCTATCGCATAGTACATACCTTGATAAGATTTTAAAGAAGTTTAAAATGGATGAAAGTAAGAAGCGGTTCTTACCTATGTTGCAAGGCAAGATATTGAGTAATACTCAAAGTCTGGCTACGGCGGAAGAAAGAGAGATAATGGATAAGATCCCCTATGCTTCAGCCATAGTCTCTATAATGTACGCCATGCTATGTACAAGGCCGGATGTGGCACATGTTATTAGTTTGACTAGTAGGTACCAATCTGATCCAGGTTTGGAACACTGGATAGCGGTCAAGAATATCCTTAAGTACTTGAGAAGAACTAAGGAAATGTTTCTTGTATACGGAGGTGAAGAAGAGCTGGTCGCTAATTGTTATGTCGATGCTAGCTTTGACACTGATCCGGATGACTCTAAGTCTCAATCCGAATATGTATTTCTCATGAACGGAGCATCAGTTAGTTGGAGGAGCTCCAAACAACCCATGGTAACAAGGTCAACAACGGAGGCAAAATATATTGCTGCTTCAGAAGCAGCACATGAAGCAGTTTGGATGAAGGAGTTCATTTCCGAACTGGGTGTGGTTCCTAGTGCGTTGGATCCAATGGTGATCGATTGTGACAACAATGGAGCCATAGCCAACGCAAAGGAACCAAGGTCGCATAAGAATTCCAAGCATATTAAGCGCCGGGCTCACTCCATCCGTGAGCATGTCAAGATGGAGATATAAAGATTTGTAAAGTACATACAGATCTCAATGTAGCAGATCCGTTGACTAAAACTCTCCCTAGAGCAAAACATGATCAACACCAGAACTCCATGGTTGTTAGATTTATCACCATGTAACTAGATTATTGTCTCTAGTGCAAGTGGGAGACTGAAGGGAATATGCCTTGAGAGGCAATACTAAAGTTGTTATTATACATATTCCAAGTATATGATAGATTTTTATTTTTCATGCTATAATTGTACTAATTTGGAAACGTTAATACATGTGTGTTTAATAAACAAAAGGAAAGTTCCTAGTTATGCTTCTCTTATAAACTAGCTCGTTGATTAACAAGATGATCAAGGTTTCCTGATCATGGACATTGGATGTTGTTAATAACGAGGTCACAACATTAGTGGAATAATGTGATGAACATTCATCCGAAGTATAGCATTACAATCAAAGTCATTATGTTTATATTGCTATAACATCTAACAAAGTAATCCTAGTCCTTAGACCATGAGATCATGTTAATCACTAACACTGGAAGAGTATCTTGATAACATCAAACGTCACACCGTGAAAGGGTGATTATAAAGGTGGGTTCAGTGCTACGAAAGTGTTATGTAGAGGCTCATGGATCAAGAGTGGGATTTGTCCATCCCGATGACGGATAGATATACTCTGGGGCCTCTCGGTGATATCACATTGGTTAGCTTGCAAGCAAGTGATAAGATCACTGGAATGTTATATCACGAGAACAAGAAGAGTACATGTTAGTAACGAGATCAAACTAGGTATGGAGATACCGATGATCGAATCTCGGACATGTAATATATCGCGATACAAAGGGATTTAATTACTAATGTTAAAGGTTCTCACGATCACAGAAGTCATCGTAGAATGTGTAGGAGTCAGTATGGATCTCCAGGTCCTGCTTCTGATTATTGATCTGAGAGGGGTCTCGATCATGTCTACAGTATTCACGAACCGTAGGGTGACACACTTAAGGGACACCGATGCCAATTGGAGCAAATATGTTTCAGACGAATGAATTGCAAAGCGCTGGAATTATTTCAATAGACACCGAAACTATTTCAGGTGAAATTGCAGAAATTGGTTCTGCATGTAATATTGAAATGATGTAGGGGGTTTTATGTGAATGTTTGTTAATTAAAGTAATTAACAAAATTCTGAATAAATTTAATAAAAGAGTTTTTTTAAATGAGAGAGCATTAAATTTGGAGAAATTTAATGCATTTAAAGTGGAGACTTTAAAAGAGAATGTTAAGGGTCACTTTTATGTGGAGGGGGTTACCACCACATGAATGGGGGAGGTGAGGGGTCACCCCCTTGGGGCGCCGGCCATGGGGAGGGGTACCCCCTCCTCCTATAAAAGGCCACCCCTCTCACCCTTCTTCCTCACACCTCCTCGTGAAGGATCTCTCTCCCCCTCTAGAATTATTCCCCCATGGTCTCGGATTAGCGAGATACATGTTCCCCGTGGCATTTCGTCTGCAAGGAGTTGCTGCTTCCGCTGCAGTGCTGGAGCGAGGAGGCGGAGGTTGTTCGGTGGCCTGAATGTGTGTGCGAGTGCGGATGCACTGCTGGTTTGTGGCGCTAGGACTTCCACATGATCTTGAGATCGACAAGCGAACGACTACATCGTCCACGAGTTCCTACTCGTTAACAAAACTTTGTTCTCTTCTAGGGTAATTTCTCTATGGATACATATCCACCCGTTGCTTGTATCTAGTAGATAGATCTTGGCGTATAGTTCCCATTATAGGAAATTTTTGTTTTCTATGATGCGAACCCTTCAATTACATCACGGTGATCACCTTACATGCATTCCCCAACATATGCGTGCACGCATATATTGTACAAGAGGACAATCATAAAATATAACAATACTGAATGCAACCAATAAACAAACTATTTTACTTTGCCATAACAATTCACTACTCAAATAAAGACATGGAGTCACAATATATCAAGGGAAGATAAAATATTGCTTCGAACATCATGTTTCCCAAGAGATTACAGTAGGGGTATGGAGAGGATCTTGCTATAGGTGTTGATGATGAACACGACGGAGGGGGGTGGAGCCCTCCGGAGGCGATTCCTGGGGCGTTTCCCCCCGATCTTCTCCGGCGGCAGCCTCCTGACTCTCTATTATGTGTTTTCGATCTCCGCCTCCCTCTGTGTCGAGGATCGCCGAAAGGGGCTATATATAGTAGGTTTTAGGTCAAGACAAGTCGTTTGGTGAAAGAATCGATGGCATCAGAGACTCGAGGGAGGAAAGAGCATACCAGCCACGACCAGGGGTGATCCGCGGCTTCTGTGCCCGTTCCCTCCTCAGTCTTCTTTTCTTGAGGATCTTTGGCCCATTGTTCTTCATTCTGATAAATGTAGGGTCCCGTGAAGTTTCAGGTCAAGGACATCATTTGGGCACCCATATATGATGCAAATATGTTGGAATATCAAGTAATAAAGTGCAAAGTTCATGTATACATTTTACATGCATCAACACTTTACCCATAAGATTCGATACATCTGCCGTGATCAACCACGGATTTCCATACTCAAGTATGCGGGGTTTGGCTAACTAAACAAAACTCTTAGAATGACTACGCTAGTATGGACACCTACCCTATGAGGTTTTCCTCTCAACACTGGGACATCGGGTACCAAGGGCCATATACACGGAGCGCATTTTTTCCACTCCACGAGTGTGCACTTTCAATGAGGGGCTCGTAGTGTCGTCCAACTACCAAGATGGTATTTGGCGTCTTTCCCAGGTCAACCATCGACACTACTATTCAAGATCTGTCTTCGTGGGACTCGAAACCTTATATTAGTTGTGAGGCATACCATACTAGAGTAAATAACTTCGAGTTAAGCCATGTCCCACTCTAGGCCAATGTGGTTGCACCGTTTAGTATGTTGTTCTAGCAAAATTACATAGAACCGAGTGTTGTTTTCACAAACATTTTCCTCCTTTTCTTTCCAACATCATTTGAAACAAAATCTTTCCTCTTTCTAAAACTTCCTCTTGGTCAGGCAGCCTTCCCAAGGTTTTAGAATAATCACCATTTTTAAACAATTGAGGGGTTCCCAACCTATAGTTTTGACTTTATTTGTTAAATGTGTTGCAAAAAGGGGGCATGGTTTTAGTCACCATGCTACTAGACAATGGGGTACATGGTGGTAACAAGGGTTGTACTTAACAATTCAATAACGTCATAGCTTAGAGGAGCCAAGCTACTACAAGGTATAAGTAACCATGTAGTAAAACAATGCAATTTGCATAAGTAAATAAATAAAACATGCATAAAACAAATGTTAAGACAAGCTTATGAAAAAGTAGGTGGCTTGCCTTGGTTGGCAACTTGTCCCTGATCTCGTTCTTCAAATTCACCAAAAGCCCCTTCCTCCTCGAACCTTCCTCGTTCGTATTTATCATCGCAAACAAGTAAACACATGAAAACACACCCATACAAGAACTCATCAATCACCATATCATAATCATATCACCAAGCAACTAAACCACCCAAAAGTATTCAATAACTAATATAAAACACTTAAGTACTATTGAATACTTTTTCCCTAATTAGGCCAAGTAAGGCTTTTCATGTTTAAACCACCACACAAGCGCTTAAAACAAGAAAAAATAAGTTTAAAGGCCTTTTTTGGTACCTAAGATTTACAAACCTCTTGCATAGATTCAACCATCAATACTAAGCACTAATAAGTTAAGTTTTGCCAAAATAAACTTTGTGTTTTTGAAAAAACTTGGATATTTGGAGTAGGACTTGTAAACAACTAATATGCTCACAACACCAAAACATTTTCGAGCAAGCACAGGTCACACCATCAGATGGATATGAATTTCTAAGCTAAAAAAAATGGATTTTGCATTTTTATAAAGTTTAATTATTTTCTTATGATTTTCCTAGTGAGAACAACCATTGTTTTGGTATTTAATTCACTAGAAAATCTTTGTAAGTCAAATTAATCCTCGGAGGGTTTGATAGATATTAGAATCCATGATCCATGAGAGTTGGGAATTAACTCAAAATACTTATTAGAATGACCTAGTAAAATTCCCAAAGTCAGTTCTGAAGGCATTTTATCGTTTTCATTCCTTCTATTTTTCAGCTTTAAATGACATGACACCCAACACACATGCGAGGTATCCAAGATATCTTCCATACGAAATTGAATTATATTTATTTGGAGTAGTAAATCTTTAGAAAATAAATTATGCATGTTTTATCCTATTTAACTTAGTTAAGTTACCCACACTTCTACGCATAAGATATTATGGTGATACAAGTGGCTTTAGATATATCTTGTAGTATAGAGTTCAATAAAATTTGAATCAGTTCAAAAAGGACACCTAGATATTTTTATATGGATTTAAAGCTACATGCTAGTTTCAAAAATTAAAAAGGATTTCTAAAAGATGAGGCCACGAACCAGATCTCACCGGACCAGGCGGCACGGTGCTGAGCCGGCCCAATTTTCCCCATAGAAGCACGTAGGAGGCGTAGTTTAAGCGGTTGGGAAGGGCCCGCTGGTCAGCAGGAGAGGTGCGCGAAAGGTGTATCGGGCGACGTCGGCCATCCGATCTAGTCGAGGATCGAAGGTCGCGCATCATATCCTTCCTCTGGCTACGAGAAACAAAGGGGAAATCCTAGTGTGCTCGGGGCGGTTGGCTTCTCACCTAGGGGGCTCCCGGGATACGATGAGGTGGCAGAGGAGATGCGGTGGTGATGGCAACAACTTTGTGTATACCAACTTGTTGGTACTCCAAGTGCAGAGTGTTGTAGTAAGCACCTTTTCCCCACAAGGGCGACTCGAGGGTTTATATCAAACTCTTGGGAAATTGTCAAAGAGTATCCTTTTCTTCTCTTCTCATGCAACCTGCAAAGAATTTTTTTTGGCTTGTGTCCCCAACTCCACCATGTGGTTATCAAGCACAAGTTTACATATTAGTAATATAAAATAATAATAATAATAACTAAGTAAAGTAAAACAGTAAATTAAATAGAAATAAAGTAAATGCAATAATGAAAGGTCTTTTTGTGTTTTGTTTATGTTTGCAAGAAAGAAAGTATTTTTTTTGTGTTTTGACATAATAAATTTGTAGGAAAGGTAAATGATAGTTTAATGTTGTAAGGTTGTTTCTTATGATAAAAGTTGGACCGTGGTTCATGGGTTCACTTGTCTACTATCTTTTAAGTTGCAGTGGACATAAACAATTCATCATCAATATTATATTGGTGGAACATCACTATGTGTTTGAGAATCCTTAATATGGGGATCACGTCCTAACATAGATATGATGCAACTCATCTCTCTTATACTCCTCTAGAAAGGGAAAACTCCAAGAAATCTAGAGTTAAGAATTAATAGAGTATAGCCTTAATTACTTTGACATGATGTTTGAATCACAAATATGCTACCTTGACCAAACAAGATTATCAAGCTGTCACAAGAAAATTATAGAACATGAATTCACTTAATCCCTAGTGAGGCAACAAAATAAAGGTAAAAACCACAGTAGATCTTGAATTTGTTGTCACTATTCAATCACCACCATGTTACTCCATCTAATACACACTTTGCCCCACACACGTTCTTGCATACAAGTTGGATCAAGACAAGAAATTAAGAATGGGCTACATCATATGCATCTATCAGTATATTTTACACATAGATAGATTCCAATCTCAAATATCAAATCACAGAATAAAGATCCACTACATAGGAATTATATATATGACCATAATCATGTCGGGAAGCTCATATGCTACTAGATTTATGAAGAACAAGAGAGAGATCAAGATACTTCCACAAACCCATAGTACAGAGGTGGAGTACTCCCTCTTCATCATGGTTATGAAGTTGGAGATGTTGGATAAGGAAGAGAACCCTCTAACAGAGTTTCCCCCTCCAATGTTTGCTGGATCTAACTCTTTTTTGGTGTTTCCGTGGCACTCTCCTTAAGGATGCCTAGGGGGACCCTTTTTATAGCACTTTTAGGTCAAACCAAGTCGGTGGGTGCAAGATTGAAGAAAATTAGACGGCCGAGGAGGGAAATAGGTGTGGTGGCGCATGAACCAGGGTAGGTCACACCACCCACCTTCTTTTGGGCCTCCAAGCCTCCCTCATTAGGTCCAAGCACTCCAGATCCTTCTCTTCCCAAAGCATTGGTTTTCCCCGAATCTTAGATCCAATGGACTTTGTTTAGGTCCCTGAAAGATCAAAACATGGTTTTCCTGTCCTACAGAGTTATAACCAAAATAAAGGGGATCATTGGTATATCCCCAAAAATCAATATAAAACATGGTTATTGCATTATAAATGTTGTAGATATGTGGGAATATGTATCAATAAACTACAAAGTTCATGTACGCATTTTACATGCATCAACATCCCCAAGCTTAATCTATGCTTGTTCTCGAGCATGAAGGTGATAAAACCAAACATGCACTTTGGAGTTTGTTTCTATGTTTCAGGTCATACATTTATAAGGTTCAATCTTTAAAGAATAGTAATAAGCAAGTGAACTATAAAGTGATATCTCTTATACACTACAAACATGCTTAACAATAAGTTGCTTTGTAATGAAAACAAATGAAAGTACCATGAATAATTAATCATGCTTAATTAGATGAACCTATGAAAGGATGGAAGACTCGTTTGCTCCTTTTGATCTTTTGAAACTTTTATAACAGAAAGTAAGCATGGAACATATGTGATAGTCTTTCAATAACAGATAAAGAAAAATAAAGTTTTGAGAGATGTAGCTTAGGTCAACGGTATTCATAAGTATGGGGTTCCAAACATATTTCTTGGCAGAAGTGGGTACAGTTTATGTGTTTGACCTTTTACAAGTTACGTGTTTCATGCACCTTGACCACAAGTACTAGTTTCTCCAAATACCAAGAAATTCGTCATTGTACACTTTCTATGTGCTCAAGCAAGTTGACACTAAGGTGCATCTTGCTCCCTTGTATGAGGCGTCCCTTTGTGAGGGGCCATCCATACTCAAATGACAACACAAATAGACAAATGACCATTCTTAGCACTTTATTTTATTTACTATTTCATAGATTTTTATTGAATGTGATTCATATAATTTTCATGCTGTAAACTTCCACGATGATACATTTTCATGGATTAGGTTGGTAGTCTCAATGCCCCCTCTAACACATAGGCATACTAGAATAACTTGATCGCTTCTAGCTCATCTTAATTTTTATATGTTTCCATGGCCCAAGGTACATGACATCAACGAAATAGATTAGTGCAATGTTTTGAAGATTTCCCCATGTCAGCATGGTTTTGGCTAACAAATAAATTAGAATTTGTCAAATACATAACTATTAATTACCCATGGTCAAATTCATGCTTGCCCTTCTCAAGGTTATATATGGTTGCATGCATTTGTGGTTTTCACCCCACATCTTACTTTCACATGAGCTTAGAACAAAAACATAGAGATTATTGAAGTAATTGAAAGCATAGCACATATATTATACTTGGAGTATTGTAACACCCTCGAATCGGCCCTATGCAAGTCTTAGCGTTTCCCGCCAAATCCACATAGAAATGATTCAAAGATGCCCACCAGGCACTTGTCTGCGGGTGGAAAACGAAGTAATATCATTACACAGTAATCCACGATGGAACCCAGAGAACATATATATACAACAACGACTCCATGAGTCAAGAATACAGATATACAATACAAAGATCCAAATCACCTTGAAAACGATACAACATCCGAGTACAGATAAGATGCAAATGGGGCTAAGAGCCCTGAAGAATAACCAATGGCGTCTATATCCCTGCCTAGGCCAAGCTAGAAGGTTAACCCTGCTAACAACGTTGATCTCAAACCTGCTAAAACAAAAGGGGTGCCGGCAAAGGGCAAAGAAAAACAGAGCGGTCAGTACTGAGGCCAGTACATGGAGAGTCTAGAATTTGGCGGCTCTCGCCTACATAGGTATGATGGACTGAAGCGGCAACAAATCATGCACTAAACCACCTACAGAGACTTGATACAACTATCGACTATCAAAGAGGGATAATAAAGACATATTCGGATGCAACCTGATACTAACACCAAACATACCTATCCTGGAATTCCCCTTCGATACCCAATGAAGAAGTCATACCAAGGAAACTCACACAGTTGGCAATTTTATTCATTCCATTAAAGTTGCAGCACTTACTAGTAAAATATAGATAGCATGAGTCATCCTGTTATCATAAGTAGTAGGTAGTTTTAGTTAACCATTCCGTTATCAATAGTTACTAGTCAGATACCATTAGCAGGAGACATCCCAAAACCAGCAGTTGTTGGCACTTTTATTTACTCCTTCCGTTGTAGTGTTGATGATTACTAGTCATTCCAAAGTCAAATTTATAGCACTACTTTGGTTATAGTTGTCTATGATCGAGATACTATGCTCCAAGTCATCCATAAATTCGGACACGGCTTTGAAATTTTTTTACCCTGCAGAGGTGCACAAATAGCAACACACACACGATCAACCTCGAGAAGAACCAAATAACGAGGCCTCACAACAATGCATTCACGGGATTCATAAATTATTTCAGGGGTCCACCCCACTAAGCTACCCGCAACAAAGTTGGCCAACTCCGAGATGGACCCAGGGTTTGTGTCGACGGTGGTAAATGACTGGGAACCCGAAAGTGTGACTGGGCTTGTCGATACATCAGAAACATGTCACAAGTCCTAAACAGTACAAGTGCTCCACGCATGATCGTAAATAAAGCAGTAAAGCATGGCATAAGTACATGATAGTAAGAAATCCCAAACTAGTTTCTGGCCTGAAGAAATAAAGTGTGAATCATAGAGTCTCTCGTATGTGGATAGTGCAAATAGTCAAGGAACAAGTATCAAGTACTCGGGGCCTAGGGGACACAAGTGAGCGTGGAAGAACCAAGTATTATCTATTGCCCACCGATGCCACTGCAATAGTTATATCTATTCCCAGCATTTTAGTTATCAAGTTGAAATTAAAGTCATGATCATCTCCACTATTAAACATGTTCTAACCTTCCAACAACGGTAGAACGACAACGACGTGAAGCAGCACCTGAGAAAGCAACTACGACTCACAAGGCTGACTATCTATCAAACAAGAGGCAATAGGATGTGTCCAAGGCAATACAGAGGCTGCAAGGGATATAAATGGTGCACGAAAACTAAAGCATTGCAAAACAGATCTCAATAGATCAATAGGAGGAAGTAAAGACTATAAATGCAAAATAGGTAGAAAGGAGGGAGAATACTCGTCTGGGAAACATAGCCGAAGATACATCGGAGAATGGGACGAAGCTCGCATCAACTCAACGGCCTAATCCGTGAAGAAGCAAAGCACTAGAAGAAACACCGGATGCACTATTTAATACTACAGCAGAAGATCGGGCATGATGCATGACATAGAAAAGATGCAGTATAGTTAGGCAATATTAAGTGGAACCGGGGTCTCGACAATTAATTAGGTGGTTTATGTTGTTCAGATACCCCGCGTTTTAAATGTTGACTTAATAAGGCAAAACATGATGATTCACTACACAAATTTAAATGGGGCCAATATGAGACTAGAAAAGCCCGAATATGACCTCCAAATTTAAGGATTAGGTGAGTCGACAAAATACCCCCAATGACAAAGTATGTATGCAAAAATGAACAATTTAATAAGCAATAGTGTTATTGACATGGGTATACCCTACAGATACTCGAGCTTGGTATATACGGCCTGAATACAGCGGAAGCCCACGGTGTCACCAAGGCCAAAACGAAGAACTCGAGTAGCCTACAGACTCTCGATTTCTTGAAGAACAAGAAGAAGCCAAAGATAGAAAGTTCAAAGGGAAAACCCTAACCTGTAACCGACTCGACCTGCTACCCGAGACCTGGCCTATCTATATAAAGGCCAGGAGGGGCGGCGAGGAGGACACACGCAACCCTAGTTTCCACAACCCTCGCCAGATTGCATCTACGCACCATTGTAATCTTTGATTCCTTCAATAATTCCATGAGCAGACAAGCAGGAGTAGGGACCTTTACGAGGCCTGAACCTGGGTAAATCTTTGAGTCCCCTGTGTGCTTGTTTGCTAGCTGATAGATGTCTCCAGCGCTCCCTCCTTCTCCAAAACCCAAGTCCATAACAATGGCCATTGATCAGTTAAACCCTCGTCAATTGGCGCCGTCTGTGGGAAGTGGGAGTGCTGATGTAGCGGCTTCTTCGGCCCCATCAACTGCGATCTACAACTCTGCAACAGCGGAGATTCTCAAGCTCTTCGGCACATTTGACTGCACCGTCCACACGCTGGCCACTCACCTAGCTTTCGAATCCGTGGGCGACGGAATCAGCCTAGCGATCGGGAGCTTCCGCTTCCAAGTTGGTCAGATGGGCACGCTTCGCATGCCTAACCAGCCGACAATACCATCAATTGCTCCAGCATCGTGGTTCCCTCTGTTGATCGGCACCCTCAGCGAGCTCAACGCCCCGACAACAGCTGGGAGTACGGACAGTGACAACAGTCGCGAATCCGATTTGGGCAATCTAGCAACTAAAGATGGAACCTACGGCTCCGGATCTGAAAGTTGTGGGAGCAGCAGCTTCCCCAATCACTTCATGTGCGCTGTCATCAATGCGGGCGACACCTCCGCCAACCGCGACAACACGGGCAACCGTGGCAATGAAACCGCCCCGCCAAATGGTGGCATACCCAATGGCGGCAACGGTGGAAACGGTGCCCCCGTTAACAACGGAGGAGAAATTGAACCACCAACCATGGTGAACGAAAACACGGGAGAGCGCGTAGTAATCAGGCTCAACGACAACGAGTGGGCCCACTGCTGAGAAGCCCTACGAGGCAACCCCCTGCCTCTCGACTCCCCGCAAAACATGCTGATGGGCTACCATTGGCTTCTGAAGGAGGAATACAGGTGCCAAGTGCATACGCTCGCGCAACTCGAAGCACGCAAAAAGGCGGCAGATGAGTCGAGTCTTCGACGCGCTGGGCTCTCCTCCCACGGAGGATCCTCCTCAAAGGGCAACGAGCACATCACAAACAAGAGGCGATCCCGGATGGCCCATCTCACCGAGCAAGAACGCATAGAAGCTGCAAAGGTCCTCGACTTCAGCTCTATGACAGTCGACACACGGGGCAACGTGGTCCCAAAGACGCCGCAAGCTGTAGTGACAGCAGCCACCATGTACCTGCTCAACAACCAGCCGCTAGCTGGAGATCCCCGAGCCGCCATGCACCGATCTACGATCGTGGGCTTGGGGTTAGTCGAGGCCGCCCTTGACAAGGAGCCAACACCGGAGCCAAAGAAAGGAAAGGCTCTAGCAAGAAGCTATTCCTCGCCCTCCTCTAGCGATGATAGTCATGAGCTGTCTCGACGACGCTGCTCACGGCGACACGATCACGACTACGACGCGCGTGATGACATCACACAACGCAAGATCGACAAGTCAAGGGCGCGACGTGCCCGATCGACTGACTCAGAAGATGAAGATGTGGAGCTCTGTTGCGCTAGATGCTTCAGCAGGGCCATCAGGCAAAAGCGAATGCCCAAGGGGTTTAACCTCCCATCAGAGAACCCGAAGTTTGACGGTCTGCAGGACCCGAAAATCTGGTTGGAGGACCACATCTCCTCCGTCAGGCTTCACGGCGGAAGTCGAAGCACGGCCATGCAGTGCCTGCAGCTATAACTGCAGGGCGCCGCCCGAGCATGCGGCTCAATAACCTCCCACGTGGATCTATAGTTGGGAAGAGCTGGTTTACAACTTTGTGCGCAACTTCAAGGGCACCTACAAAAGGCTTGTACCAATCGAAGAGCTGAGGTGCTGCCAGCAAAGATCGGGCGAATCACTACGCTCGTACATCCAGAGGTGGTCTATCATCAAGAACTCCGCAGAAAATATCTCAGAGGACCGTGCAATCAACGCATTCAACATCGGTGTTCACCGCATAGAGCTCAGGGAGGAGCTGGGCCGCTCAAAGCCCAAAATCACCGACCACCTGATGGAAATCGCGAATCGGTGGGCTGACGGAGAAGATTCGGTGAAGAATCGCGTTCACTCTGACGTGGAAGCAGAACTCGAGCGCAGACGCGACCGCCGAAGCAAACGGCGAATGCGCATCTATGGTGATCGTGACGACGTCAACATGGTCTCAGCCGGCTACGCCGACAGGCGTGACGACAACCGCAATAGCGGCTACCGCAGCGGTGGATACCGCGACTCCGGGAAAACCACGCAAGTATGGCAGCACCGCACTCGCGATGAAGCACCCGCCACGTCCATTGAAGATAAGCTGTCCGGACCATGCACTGTGCACTTATACATCGACAAGCATGACGGCAAAAAGAAATCCAGCCACCTCCTCAAAGACTACCGCGAGTTCCTCAAACTCCATGAAGGTTTGGCTCAGATGAATCGCGATGCAGTCAACAGAGGCTACGAAGCCGCTCCAGGCTCTGTGGCCCACGTAGATCCTCCACCACCACCTGGACCACTGCCAGGCACGGCCACACCCGACCAGCATCATGGAGGCGAGCCGTACCCACGGGCCATGGGCACCATGATGATCCAAAGGGTCGCCCCGCCAACCGGGTGCAAAAGGCCATCACTCGCCAAGTCAATCTGGCAACAAACTCGCCATAATCTACCACTGAGTACCTCAGTGGAAGCGAGTCCTGCATCACCTTCGACAAGCGCGACCATCCGCCCCAAGTACCTCGTCCAGGCCACTGTCCTGTCGTACTCGAGGCACAAATTGGAGGCTTCGACATGACCGCGCCTTCATGGACGACGGAAGCAGCATCAACCTTATATTCGCTAGTACCTTGCAAGCAATGAGGATCCCTCTGACTTGCTTAGAGGCCTCAGACACAACATTCCACGGCATCGTCCCAGGCAAGGGCGTGTATCCACTTGGAAAAATCAACCTCGACGTTATCTTCGGCATGCCGAAAAACTTTCAGCGCGAGCGCATCGACTTCGAGGTTGTCGACTGGCCCTCACAGTACCACTGCATCCTCGGACGTGTCGCGTTCGCTAGGTTCATGGCAGTGCCACACTACGCCTATCTGCAGATGAAAATGCTAGGCCCTAATGGCGTCATCACAGTCAATGGGAGCTTCGAGAGGTCCGACAGTTGCGACAGGGAATTCAACAGAATTTCCCAGTCCTTCGCATGCAGGAAGAACTTGCGAGACTAAAGGAGTCGACAGACAACAGTCTGCCTCCCCTAAGCCGGCCAAGTTCACCCGACCTATCTTTCGACTCATCGATGTACACAAAGAAAGTTCAGGTCCACCCATCGGATCCCGCCAAGACGGCCCTCATCACCAACAATTTGAGTCCCGCATAGGAACTCGCGCTCGTCGAATTCCTCCGTGAGCACTGGGAAATCTTAGCCTGGTGTCCAGTGGACATGCCGGGAGTTCCTAGGGAATTCGCCGAGCACGCACTCACTGTCAACCCAGACGCAAGGCCAGTCAAACAAACAATTCGGCGACTGTCCGAACCAAGAGCAAAGGCAGTTGGAATGGAGATCAACAGACTCCTCCACACCAAATTTATACGCGAGATCAAGGAAAGCACTTGGCTCGCCAACACGTGCTGGTACTAAAGAAAGGCATGAATATCCTACGGATGTGCGTGGACTTCACCTCTCGGAATAAGCACTGCCCAAAGGATCACTTCCCGCTACCGTGAATTGACCAAATCATCGACTCCACTACGGGATGTGAGCACCTCTGCTTCCTCGATGCCTACTTAGGCTACAACCAGATTCGAATGAAGGAGGAAGATCAAGAAAAAATTGCGTTTACAACGCCTGTTGGTGTGTTCTGCTACAACACAATGCCCTTCGGGCTGAAGAACGGAGGAACCACCTACCAGCGATGCATGCAAGCTTGCCTCACGAACCAACTTGGTCGCAACATCCAAGTCTATGTTGATGACATAGTAATCAAGACCAAAGAGGAAGCCTCGCTAATCGACGATTTGCAGGAAACCTTCGCCAACCTCGACCGCTACCGGATCAAGCTCAATCCGGACAAATGCGCTTTCAGCGTACCATCAGGGCAACTACTCGGCTATCTTATCTCCACGAGAGGGATCGAGGTGAACCCAAAGAAAATAAAAGCCATACTGGCCATGGATAAGCCGAAAAACGTAAGGGGTGTCCATCATCTGGCTAGGCGAATCGCGCGCTCAGTCGATTCATCAGTCGGATGGGTGAAAAAGCACTGCCCTTCTACCAACTCCTCCGCAAAGCTGACAAGTTTGAGTGGACCAACGAGGCGCAAGAAGCATTCAAAGACCTCAAACGCCTGCTATCCACCTCGCCAGTACTGGTGACCCCACGCGGAAGGGAACCATTGTTGCTATACATCTCCGCCACCAACCAGGTGGTCATTACAGTGCTCGTAGTAGAACGAGACGAGAAAAACAAGGTCCACGGGGTACAACGCCTAGTCTATTACCTCAACGAGGTACTTACGCCAACAAAACAACGGTACCTGCACTACTAGAAACTGGAGTACGGCGTCTTCATGACAGCCCGGCGACTGTGCCACTACTTCTAGGAACACCTAATCGTGGTAGTCAACGACGCTCCGCTTGGGCATATCCTCAACAACCCCGACGCCACTGGACGGGTCGTGCTTTGGGGAATCAAACTGTCTCCACGAGACATCACATATGAAAAACGCGACGCAATCAAGTCGCAAGTTCTCCCTGACTTCCTCGTGCACTAGATGGAGAATCAGCTCCCTGAAAAACCAGATATGTCCTACCTCTGGACAATGCACTTCGACGGATCCAAGCGGAAGGACGGAGCTGGCGCAGGTGTCATACTGACATCGCACCAAGGAGACAAGCTGAAATATATTCTGCGAATGCAGTTCACTGCCTCCAACAATGAATCTGAATACGAGGCCCTGCTACACGGGATGAGGATGGCAAAAGCCTGCGGCGCCAAGAGGCTTATAATATACGGCGACTCCAAGCTGGTCGTCAACCAGACAATGCACGAGTGTGACACACTGAACGATAACATGATCACTTACCGCGACCTCTACGACACACTCGAAGGGGACTTCGACGGTTGCGAACTACGGCACATCGGCCGTGAAAGCAATGAAGAGGCGGACGCACTCGCCAACATAGGCTCCACCTGCGCCCCCATACCACTTGGGGTATTTCTCGAGCGCATCTGTGAACGCTACATCAAGCCAAAGGCCGCAGAGAAGAAAACAAGCGCAACAACGGACTCGGGGATTGCGCCGCTCAATGAGCCAATGGCAGTCGATGACCTGGAGCTGGATACAGGACTAGAAGGACCAATGAGCATCATGATGATCGAGTCATCCTGGACCCATCCATACATTACGTACCTCCTCAGCAAGCGGCTACCGGACGATCCGACTGACGCCCGACACATCGCACGGTGCTCCAAGGCATTCACTGTTATCAACGACGAACTATACAAGCGCAACATCACATGAGTACTCCAACGATGCCTCTCCACGGCTGATAGAAGAGCTGTTCTCCTCACCATCCATGAGGGGACCTGTGGGCACCACACCGGCAGTCGTGCCCTCGTCGCTAAAGCTCTACGAGCTGGATTCTACTGGCCTACGACCATGCGTGATGCCAAGGACATCGTCCAAAAATGCAACGCTTGACAACGATTCGCGAACAAGCCACACGCACCTAGCGCAGAGCTCCGACCAATTCAATTAGCCTGGCCCTTCGCACAATGGGGACTCGACATGGTCGGCAAACTCCCAAGGTCCTCACGAGGATGCTACGTCTACCTCTTGGTCACAGTCGACAAATTCACCAAGTGGATAGAGGCCATGCCAGTGACTATTCAGTCAGGGCACAGCGCAGTCAAGTTCTTCGAGTCCATCGTCTACCGCTTCGGAGTGCCACACAGCATCATCACGGACAACGGGACAAACTTCACATCCAAGGACTTCTAGGAATTCTGTGAGAATATGGGAATCAACGTCAGCTATGCCTCCGTAGTGCATCCACAGACCAACGGTCAGATCGAAAAAGCTAACGGGCTCGTCTGCGGCGGCATCAAGAAGCGACTCCTCAGACCACTCGAACAGGCCGCAGGCTGCTGGCCAGACGAGCTGCAATCGGTACTCTGGAGCCTACGCACAACTCCAAATAGCGCCACAGGGTACACCCCGTTCTTCATGGTGCACGGGGCTGAAGCGGTGCTACCTGCCGAAGTACGATACAAAGCACCACGTGTGGTCGCTTACAGCGAGCAGGCGTCAACTCTTGCACTCGAAGACTCCATCGACCTCCTTGACGAGGCAAGGGAAATCGCCGCGGAAAGATCAACGATCTACCAGCAGAACCTGCGCAACTACCACAGCAGGAGACTACGCCCCAGGTCCTTCGTCGAAGGTGACCTGGTCCTGCGACTGAACTAGCAAGGGCATCTCAAGCTCGAGTCCCCCTGGGAGGGACCATACGTGATTACATAAGTAATCCCAGGTGGCGCCTATCGCCTTAAAGATTTAGATACGTTTTTGTTTTTACATTGAAAATAAGGCTACTCAGCCAAGGCTACTTAGCCACACATTGTACCTCGTACTATCCTGCGAATAAATAAAGCTAAGTGCCCCAAACTCTGTGTTTTCTTTTATTCTTCACAAATTATCCACTCGGAGGGCTGCGGCACCCTATACACATCTGTTCTACGAACTAACGCGATATCCTGAGTAGCTGACACACCAATCGAAACCCTTGGTAAACACCAACCCAGTTGCAACGCACCTGACCGATTGGCAAGGGGCTGAGATAAACATAAGTCAGGCTAACGAAAAGGAATCGCATAGTGCAACGCACTCACAAAACTTACACGCTAGCAAGCTCTTTATATACATCAATATTAATCAATTATACACAATCATATATATAAACTTTACAACACTGGTACACCTATGAGCAAGATACAAACTAAACTACTATTGCAGCAAAAGAACGTTGGTCTTCTCCTCGAAGAAGTCGACGATCTCCTCCGCTGGGCAATCCACCGCCTGGTAGTGCGGAACCATGTTCCAAGATGAACCTGCTGGCTGCGCTGGCGGTTCGGCCGCAACTGCTGCAACGTCCAAATCAGGCCTGTGCAGTCGCACCAGCGACAGAGCAGCCTTGGCACCAGCCACTAACTGTTGCCGTACACACTCGTGGACCACACTCAGGTCCTAGAATTTAGCAAGAAGGGCCAGCAGGCTCGATGGAACGACGTCCAGCAGGAACATTGTCTGGTAAATATTCTTCAAGCATGATTGCGACTTCTTCAAGAAGTGCAGGACTCGCGATGCACAATCCTACAGGGTCGCCAACGCGATTGCGCGATCATGATCCACCCAGAAGTATCCACTCGCCTAAAGCTGCTCTTGGGTCAGGTCATGCATGCAAATAGAAATCCTATCCTTCTCATCCTGTGGATGGCGCGCACTGACAACTATACCAAGCAAAGGCAGAAGTATGAAGACAACGAACTACGACGAGTGACTACAGGGAAAAGATAAGGAAGAAGAAAACTAACATTTGAATTGGTCGCCAAGCTGCGTCACCTCCCCCAGCAGATATTGTTCTCGGGCGACAGCTTTCTCCGCCCTTGATTTCCATACATCCACGTTACCACGGAGTACGGGCAATTCATGCTCCAACTACTTCACGTGGTCACGAAGTCGCGAGAGCAGAGACAGCTCATCCACCCTTGAGCGCGGCGGCGCCAAAGTATCATCAGGGGTGGCGAATCCCGATGTTCCCTCAAAGGATTACTCGATGTGCCCTATCACAAGTAAAGCAAGAGACAATAAGAAGACCAAGACAAAGCACAGGAAAAAGGATTTGAGTGCATTCAAGATCAACAAAAGTATCAGAAGATACACGCGCCAAAAGGCATGTCTTCAACAAAAGAAATATGCTATTTAACTATTACAAGGCACGACTACTGAGGAGCAACTGGCTTCTTCAACTTAGACTTCGGTTTTGGGGGCCTCATCGAGTCTGTGGCAATATCAGAAGCCACAGACTTCTGGCCGGCCCCTGACATCGCAACCTTTGCCGCCTTCTTGGCTCGCTGAAGCTCCTCAGAGTACTTCGCAACTGTATTGATCAGCTGCGGCCATCCGGGCCGACAGGCATCGCCTTGGAAACCGCTGCAGGATCAACTTCGACTCCGTGGGCTTGAACCATTACGAGTGACATTGAAGCACCAGCCGCACGGAGCGAGTTCTTGAAGCTCGCCGGAATTCCCCAGCAAGGGACTCCACCAGCTCATCTATATTTTCGATCAGCTCAGCCTTGGGCGCCAGCTCCTCCCGAAGGTGACTAAGAACGCCCTTGGTCTTGCTAAGCGTCCCCTGCATCGCAGCGCTGCGGTCTTCGACTGCTGAAATGGCGCCTGCCAACGCATCATCACGACAGAGTTCCTGCGCGTCAAAGCTCAAACCGCTGGCATCTACAAAAGAAACAAGCATCAGCACAAAAGTCAGCACGACAAATTCGAAAGGAAAGACACGACAAAAACTTAGACAAGGGCATACCTAAGAGAGCCTTGGCAATCAAGAAAAGCTGTTCTTTGAACACCTTCTCCCTATCTGCGATGGAGGCGCGCAGATCCTCTTCGCGTTTCCGCGATTCGTCCAGCGCCGTGATTGCATCATCACGACTCTTCACAGCCGCGACAAGTGTATTTCTAGGGAGGCGGCGTCGCGAAGAAGTGCATTATGCTCAGCTGAAAAACAAACAAAGGATAGACTGTCAGTCAAATATATCACAAGGATGCAGAAGAAAAGGTAAAAAAAGCACTCACTTTCAACCGCGCGATGGCGATTATCCATCATTGCATGCTGGCGACCCATCGCCAGCACCTGCTTCGCCAGGTGAGCGGCTTCCTTCACAAGGAGCTGTAATAAAGGAAACAGTAAAGGATCAGCAGATGGCATAGATAAAAATTCGACTGCAACATTAGAAGAAGAGATACTACACATACATGATCCTCCAATGACTCCGAAGTTGATTGACGCGTAGTCGTTCGGGCAACCATCCGATGCTCCACATCGTGTGGAGAACTTGATGAATTATGCCCGGAGTGGGCTGCCAATGGAGGGGAAGGAGCGCGTTCAACCTCTTTCTTGCCCTTGGAGGTTGCGACTCCAGATTCCTTCACAAATTAGACGTCGCCAGAAGATGACGACGCCGACTGACTGAAGACCAAAACCAGCATCAAGAGAAGGCACCTCGAAAAGAAGAACCAAAAGGAAAACTTTTATACTTACCAATCCAACTTGTCAAAATCAAAGGTTTGATCCCCCGACTCTGAAGACGACTCCTTCGGCAGCCGCATCTTCTTGTGGGGAGGTGGCGCCACGACACTCACAGGAACGGCCGGTATCGGTGACTCAACACCAACAGCTACACCTTCCAGAGTAGAAGGAGACGACGCATCCGAATCCTTACTGCGCGAACGCTTGTGAGTGTCCGGAATACCCGACTCGGGGGCTTCCTCCTCCACATCAGATGGGACGGTCGACTCCGACTCGTCCTCTTCCAAGGCTTCACGAGGGATAACCCGCTCAGGTAGAGGGGCATACACGATGACACCCTCAAATCCTGCATGTAGAGAACAAATTAGCACAAACCAAGCAAAGAGAAGCATTCGACAAATAAAGCTACTTCGTAGCACAATCATACCCCGGGAGGAGGATTAGCAGTATCGAATGGAGGTACGACTGGTTCACTAGGGAGCACATCCTTGGCGGTGTACTTGGTGACCAGTCGCACCCTCTTATCTACCTCACTCGCAGAAATGCCATCGGCAGATCCACGAGTGACATCGTCCGCGCCAGCCTACTGGAACATAGGGTGGACTCTGGCCTACAGAGGCTGGACGCGACGGTGCAACCATGTGCGAATAAGGGTGCAACCTCCCTCCTCTTTACCCATGCGACTCTCAAGGTTGCAGACACGCTCGTACAGCACATCCGTCCCCGCGGACTCACCAGACATCACTATGTTCTTCCAGGAGCACCTCCTCTTGCACGGCGTCTGATACATTGCAAATGTATCTATAATTTTTGATGCTCCATGCTTGATTTTATCCACTTTCTTGTGTTTTGTCCACACTTTGGAGTACTTTTCATATGATTTCTTGCACTAACCTATTAACAAGAGCCATAGTGCCATCTACCTGTTTTCTGCTGTTTTTGGTTCCAGGAAAGTGAGAAAATCAATATTCTCGGAATTGGACGGGACAAAAGCCAAAGTGCCTATTTTTCCAGAAGACTCCAGGAGCCAGAATACGAGACGGAGGAGGGCCAGGGGCTGGCCACACCCCTAGGCGCGGGCTGGGCTTGGCCGCGCCAGGGAATGGTGTGGTGGCCCCAGGCACCCCCTCGGCCCCTCTCTTCGCCTATAAGGAGCCTTCTGACCTAAAAAACTTTGGGGGGTTCGACGTTTTTCCAGAAGGCGTTCCGCTCCGCCGCCACCACCAGATTCCACGAAACAACACCAGAAACTCCGTTCTGGCACCCTGCCGGGACGGGGAATTGGAGGAGATCATCGCCATCATCATCACCATCGCTTCTCCATCGACCATCCATGTTTCCCCCATCTATGAGTGATTAATCCCCCGCTATAGGCTATGGGGATGGTAGGGATTGGATGAGATCGTTCATTAAATAGCATCAAATTTTTAGGGCATGGTGCCTAGTATCTTTTATTAGTGCTTTATGACTTTGTTGCGACTTGTTGTGCTTAACGCTTGTCACTAGGGCCCGAGTGCCATGATTTCATATCTGAACTTATTATTGATTCATTATGATAGTATTGCTTCTGGTCTTATCTACAAGTTGTATACACACGTTGTTGTCCGGAACCTATGGCCCCGAAGTGACAAAAATCGGGATAAACGGAAGGGAAAGGCTTTGATGTGAGGATCACATGTGTTCACGGAGTGTTAATGCTTTGCTCCGGTGCTCTATTAAAAGGAGCACCTTAATTGCCAGTAGTTCCCTAGAGGCCCCGCTGCAAACGGGCTGGCAGGACAAAAGATGTTGTGCAAGTTCTCATTGCGAGCACGTATGACTATATATGGAACACATGCCTAGGATTGTCTAGTACTTGGGTGCTTTATCTTATTTATCTGCAATTGCCCTATGTTCTGATTGCTATGTGAATTGTCTTGTCCATGCAACGCCCGTCCATCCATCCCTATGCCTACCGCACTCGAATCCCACTGTTTACTGCTTTTTTTACTATTGTCTTTCTTTTACTACTGCTATTACTTTGCTATTCCTACTACAAAACTATTGCTACTGATAAACTGCTGTGAGCAAGATTGTTTCCAGGTGCAGCTGAATTGACAACTCAGTTGTTAAGGCTGATAAATATTCTTTGGCTCCCCTTGTGTCGAATCAATAAATTGGGTTTCACTTCCCTCGAAAATACTGCGATACACCCCCTATACTTATGGGTCATCAAGACTATTTTCTGGCGCCGTTGCCGGGGAGCATAGCTTTATTTATCAGTTCACTTGGATTCTCTATTGTTCAAGCTAAGTTTATCTTTCTCCTTGTTTGCTTGTTTCTTTATCAAAAATACAAAAAAAATTAGTTCCTACTCTAGTTGTTATTTTAGTTGGTCTGTTATTGTCTTGCTTTATCATGCTTGTTGGCAATGGTTGGTTTCTTTGAAACTGAAGCTTATTGGCAAGGTTGGTTCACGGAAGATCAAAAATATTATTATAAGGAACACCGCTTGTCACAAAAAGGGAAACACTTATGGGAACAAATTGATAGATTGTATACCATTGCTAGGAACATGTGCTCTACTTATAATGTTACTTATTGGTGTGATGAGTCTTGTTGCAGAAAGAGGTATAAACACCTCCCTTTTCAATGTGAGTATAGTGATAATGATACCATATCTTCCTATGCTAAAGGAATTTATGACTTTTATTATGCGGAACAAATTGAAGAATTTATTCCTTGGAAGGGTGCTTTTGAACTTGCTAGTTTGCTTGAAGATATTGATGATTCACCTTACAAATATGAGGTGTATGGTATACTTAAATTTTGCTTTGATAATTACAAGGATGAAAATGGCTATATACTTGAATATTTTAATAGATGCTTTCCAC
This sequence comes from Avena eriantha, assembly GCA_910589775.1. Lineage (NCBI taxonomy): Eukaryota > Viridiplantae > Streptophyta > Magnoliopsida > Poales > Poaceae > Avena > Avena eriantha. Next base: position 137,027,014 of record OU342744.1, on the reverse strand, counting down.
AAATTGAAGAGACTAATGCCTTGCAGGATCCTATGGAAGAAGAAATTGATGAACCCGAAATCTCATTAGATGAAAAAGAGGAGGAGAGTGATGAACAAAAGGAGGAAGAATGGATTAGCTACCCATGCCTACCTTCTAATGAGAGTAACTCTTTATCCCTTACATTATTTGATTGTCCCCTTCCTTACTAAAGGAGAATGAATGTTATGTTCCCGAGGTTTCTCTTGAAAATGTTTATAATAAAGCTCTAGTGCTTGTAGATCATGAAGAGCATGCTTTATGTGATAGTTATATTGTTGAATTTCTTCATGAGGCCACTGAAAATTATTATGAGAGAGGAAGTTGTGGAAGTTTTCATGGTATTGAAACACCTCTCTATGTGCTGAAAGTTTTGAAATTACTCTTGTTTTATCTTCCTATGCTTGTCATTTTGTTCTTTGTGAATTTATTTGCATACACGATTCCTATGCATAGGAAGTGGGTTAGACTTAAATGTGTTTTGAATTTGCTCCTTGATGCTCTCTTTTACTTCAACTCATATTCCTTATGAGAGCATCCTCTCAAACTTTTATGCCCGAAGATGATAATATGTCTATTATTCTTGGGAGACCTTTTCTTAAATACTGCAGGAGCTGTTATTAATTATAATCAAGGGAAGGTGACCTTCAATGTTAATGACAAGGAACACATTGTCTATTTCCTCAAGAATATTGAAAGTACTTATGGTTTGAATTCAATTGAACATGTTGAGGGCATTCAAGTTGGAGAAACATATTGTCCCATACCAAGAGAAAAATTTGAAACTATTATGATTGAGACCATTGCTATCAAGGTTGAGGTAACATAATCATAAGTGGAATACAAAGTTTTGTCTGATATGAAATTGTTTTGGTAGCAAGACCTGATCAACCTTGTTAACAAAAGGATTTCATTGAACAAAACAATGTTTTCACCATGATTATCTCCGCTTACTTCTATCCATTCTAGTTTTCCCTTATGCCTAACTTAAAGGCATTAAAGAAATGTACTTGTTGGGAGATAACCCAAAAGTTTTAGATGAGTTTTGGAAGTTATTATCTCTGTAATAATCTCTCCTTATCCTTTTTATTTTCTTTCTGTGCCAAGAGTAACCTCTAATGAGAGTGAAGTGATGATTGGGAAAGTTGCTGTCCCGAAACAGATTTTTGTGCTTCACCGTAAAAATTCTTGAGAGAGCTCTGTATGTCGGATTGATCTGTAACTTTTTGTGCTTCTTCCCCAAGTTGGTATCTAACTTTCGTTAGTTCAGCACTGTTTTATTTGAGCAATAGAAGGTCTTCGAAAAAATTCGCCTTTACCTGCTGGTCTGTTTTGACAGATTTCTGCCATTTTCTGCATTTGCTTCTTGTTAGTTCCTTCTTGAGTTCTTTTGGGGAATTGAGCTTTTTGAGGGAAGTGCTACAGTATCTAGTGTTCTAATGGAAGTTTAATTGGTGTTATAACTGAAACTTAAGACTTATTTATATTAAGTGCACTAACGTTACTAATAAAGATTGTGTGAAGTTTTGTATGAAGGAAAAATTTTAGGTGTATGGAAGGAATGAGTAATGAGATGAAGGATGGAATAAAGCTCAAGATTGGGGATGCCACGCGTGTCACCCCAAGAAATATCCAAGAAGTACAAGCGTCAAAGCTTGGGGATGTCCAAGGCATCCCCTTCTTCATCAATAAAAATCCCAGGTTCTTCCAAACACTTCATTTTTATTGTTTCATGCACAATTGTGTTGTTCTTGGAGTGTCTTCTTTTTTGTTTTCGTTTTGGTTTTTAGTTTCCGTGGTTTGCTTAGTTTGCTGAATAAATTGGTTGGACCTCCTCTTTCATGCTTTGGTTTTCAAATGGTTTGGTTTGAATTGGAAAAGAGTAGGAAAAGCTCATGCTTCAGTGGTAAAGAGAGTTTGTTCTTGAATGTGGCATATGCTCTATCATGCCATGCTTGATATTGTTTTAGCTTTATGCTTAGTATTCTTTGCTGTAGCATGACTTGATATAAACAAGTGAGATGCTTAATGTGCCTTGGATGAATCATGTGTTGTTTTAGCATATTAAAGCATAGTATAGTGGTATTCTCCTTTGATGCTTTATTTGGTTTGACTTGGCACATGCTCACACCATGTTATGACTATCTCAAGTCACCATAAGCCTTTATGATCCTTTAGTTTTCAACATGTAGTATCACTTTATGCTTTGATCAATGATGTTTTGTCGCTCTGCATGATTATGGCCATTATTGCTCTCTCGTTTGTCGCTCCCTTACTATTGCTAGCCTTCACTTTCACTGAGTATGTTTTACTCAAGTTTCCAACTCCCTAAACCAAATATTGCCAAAGTGTCCACCATACCTACCTATTAGCATCATTTGCTACTTCCGTGCATATTCAATATGCCTTGTTTTCTTCCGAATAAAGTGTTTTCTTATTTTGAGAAAGTTAGTTAGTAAAGCTCTCACAAACTTGATGGCACACTTTATTTTCTTACACATAATAAACCTGAACCATTGTGAACTCTCCATGAAAGTTATAAGCTTGCAAATTATAGGCTAAGGATTAGCAGAACCGTGCTGTCACGGGGAACGCTTTCAACACTTGTAAATATATACCCAGTTGATACCTTGCTCTTTTGTTTATGGATGTCGTCGGTGTGAAATAAAAGGGGAGCTTGTAAGTCCATGGAGTTATGTATGTGTGTTAGATAAACACCTGGGCCGCTAGTCTAATCCATGCTGACATGGTGGAAACCTGTAGCGTAACCATAATGATATCTATGAAGCACTCTTCTTATAAAAAAAGAGTAAGATAGCTATTGAGAAAAAGAAAAAGAAAAAGAGATTTATGAAAAGAGGAAAGAGAGAAAAAAGCACCATTTTCCCATGGTAAATAAGAAGATTGCTGAGATACTCATTGTCTGCTTGCCTTGTCATTTTGATATGGGGATTCTTCCGTATCATCGGGCAAGGGGTACCCCATTGGCGGTTCTCAATGATACGCACATACTTACGATAACAAGAACTTACCGGTAACTAAAGTGGAGTAGCATGAGGAGCGACCCTTGTACTCAAGGGACTTGGGATTTTCAGTTTATAGTCTGTCAAACATATAATTAACTCAGATTGGACCGCACTTTCACCTTAACCACATTAAAGATGCTTTTGATAGGGGCAATGAGATCTCAAAGCTAATGAGTACCTTACTTTCAGCATTTGGAAGCCTTTCAAACTATGCAAAACCTTTTCTTATACTTGTTGAGTCTCGACTTATTCTTTGAGCACTTTCTTGAGAGCATAGTGGCCATTCTTAGTTCTATGTGCATTGTCCCAAGACTTGTTGATTGATACATACCTTGATACTGCTTGTTTTAAACTATTTGTATCTAGTCGCTCTTGTAAACTTTGAAGGTGTACTATGCATTTATGTTTGCTACTCTTTGAGGGACAAGCTGAATGCCACTATGCTATGTTTTCTTTATGTGAAACAAACAAACGTCTTGCAAAGCGTTGTTATTCATGAATCTTTTGTTTGTGCATTTTCATGTTGCATCATAGTTTCTTTGTCCTATTGTTAGAACTTTGTCTTTCATGTTATGATTGAAGTACTATGATCCCAGCTTTGAATGTTTTACAAGTACTTTGATCAAGTCTTTGATGGTGCATGTCACCTCAAAACTTATTCTTTCTTTTTATCACTTACCTACTCGAGGACGAGCAGGAGTTAAGCTTGGGGATGTTGATACATTTCAAATGTATCTATAATTTTTGATGCTCCATGCTTGATTTTATCCACTTTCTTGTGTTTTTTCCACACTTTGGAGTACTTTTCATATGATTTCTTGGACTAACCTATTAACAAGAGCCACATCGCCAGCTGCCTATTTTCTGCTGATTTTGGTTCTAGGTAAGTTAGAAAATGAATATTCTCGGAATTGGACGGGACAAAAGCCAAAGTGCCTATTTTTCTAGAAGACTCTAGGAGCCAGAATACGAGACGGAGGAGGGCCAGGGGCTGGCCACACCCCCCAGGCACGGGCTCGGCTTGGTCGCGCCAGGGCATGGTGTGGTGGCCCCAGGCACCCCCTCGGCCCCTCTCTCGCCTATAAGGAGCCTTCTGACCTAAAAAACTTCGGGGGGTTCGACGTTTTTCTAGAAGGAGTTCCGCTCCGCCGCCACCACCAGGTTCCACGAAATAGCACCAGAAACTCCGTTCTGGCACCCTGCCGGGACGGGGAATTGGAGGAGATCATCGCCATCATCATCACCATCGCTTCTCCATCGACCATCCATGTTTCCCCCATCTATGAGTGAGTAATCCCCCGATGTAGGCTATGGGGATGGTAGGGATTGGATGAGATCGTTCATGTAATGGCATCAGATTGTTAGGGCATGGTGCCTAGTATCTTTTATTAGTGCTTTATGACTTTGTTGCGACTTGTTGTGCTTAACGCTTGTCACTAGGGCCCGAGTGCCATGATTTCAGATCTGAACTTATTATTGATTCATTATGATAGTATTGTTTTTGGTCTTATCTACAAGTTGTATACACACGTTGTTGTCTGGAACCTATGGCCCCGAAGTGACATAAATCGGGATAACCGAAAGGGAAAGGCTTTGATGTGAGGATCACATGTGTTCACGGAGTGTTAATGCTTTGCTCCGGTGCTCTATTAAAAGGAGCACCTTAATTGCTAGTAGTTCCCTAGAGGCCCCGCTGCAAACGGGCTGGCAGGATAAAAGATGTTGTGCAAGTTCTCATTACGAGCACGTATGACTATATATGGAACACATGCTTAGGATTGTCTAGTACTTGGGTGCTTTATCTTATTTATCTGCAATTTCCCAATGTTCTGATTGCTATGTGAATTGTCTTGTCCATGCAACGCCCGTCCATCCATCCCTATCCCTACCGCACTCGAATCCCACTGTTTACTGCTTTTTTTACTACTGTCTTTCTTTTACTACTGCTGTTACTTTGCTATTCCTACTACAAAACTGTTGCTACTGATAAACTGCTGTGAGCAAGATTGTTTCCAGGTGCAGCTGAATTAACAACTCAGTTGTTAAGGCTGATAAATATTCCTTGGCTCCCCTTGTGTCGAATCAATAAATTGGGTTTCACTTCCCTCGAAAATACTGCGATACACCCCATATACTTGTGGGTCATCAGCGTCGCGGGATTGAAAGGCGCGAGTCTGAGGTGGTCTCCATCGGCCTTCTGGTTGCGGATGCAGAACCACTTGTCCCTCCACCCTTGGATGGACACCATGAGCTTGATGTCGAAGTAGGTGATGGAGGAGTCGACGTAGATACCGTAGCCGCCTACATCGTAGACTACGGAGGCAGACGCTCATTGGCGTTTCAGCTTGAAGAGACGCTTAAAGAGACCAAAGTGAGGCTCGATTCCGAGCCATCACTCGCAAAGAGTAATGTAGCAAGCTACATGGAGGATGGAGTTGGGGGACAGCTGATGCAGCTGGAGTCCATAGAAACAGAGAAGGCCCCTGAAGAAAGGATGCAGGGGCAACGAGAGACCACGGATGATGAACGCTAGGAACATCACTCGAAAGCCAGTAGGCGGAGAGGGGATTACCTCGCTGCCAGGGACGCGTGCGTTAGCAACTGCAGCAGACAAAACTCCATCTTAGCATAGAAGACGGAGCTCAGAGGACTTGATCACAGATGTGCGCCACGCGCCATTGGTGACGCGAGTGCCCGCGCCTTTCTTCTTCTCGCGACGGTGGTGCTGGTGCCTATAGCGGCGGAGCTGCCCTTCTTCTTGGCAGCAAGAGTGGCGGCGGCGGATTCCACCGCGACACCTCCCTTCTTCTTCCCCATTCTATGGTGGAGGTTTGACTGGAGAAAGTAACTGGGGAATACGTGGAGCTGGTCCAGCGCCGCGAGAAAGATGAGCACAAAGGAGCAGAGGAGCAGCAGCAATGGCGACGGAGGCAAAGGCAGAGAAAAGAAGCAGATGTGAAAGTTTACCATCGCAGCATCGCTACTTAACCCCCTGGAAGATGCAATCTAACGGCCAGAAAAACCCTATGAGACGTGTGGCGCACATCGTGATCAACACATGGAGGACCTGAAGCATGAATCGTCCCCCACTACCCCATTATGCGCGGAAATCGGGGAGGCGCAGTTAAAGCAGAGATTACGCACGCCCGGTCAAGTCAGAGTCAGAAAATGGGAACCACCGCTCGTCACGTCCCGTAAAACTTGCTCACGCGGGCAACTAAGCTCCTCACATCATCAACACTGACGTCATCCAAAATTATGCAGCAGAGGAATTCGACTACTTTAGTCCTTGCTCGAGTCTTCGACTCCACCAAGCACTCGGGGGCTACTCCCATAGGGAGCGCTGGTTGCGCACCCTACGATTTTTTCTCTTTCTTTTCTACAGGAACATGGACAATCAAAGCAAACCCAACCACTCGAATCCCCAATTCGACTATGGACATGGGTTACTCCCATAGGGAGCGCCAGAAACAAATTCGACTGAAACAAGCAAACAAAAGACCCCGGTAGTCGCAAGAGTTCTTTAGTCCCTGCCTGAGTCTTCGACTCAACCAGGCACTCGGGGGCTACTCCCATAGGGAGCGCTGGTCGCGCACCCTATGATTATTTGTACATCGTACTGTGTGTTGATAACATCCACACTCGAGGTTTATCGTGACACCGCCTCATATTTTCCCTACAAAGAGACTGCGTCTCCTGGGTCACCCGAATCATCTCCGCGATGACCAAAAATTCGAATGTCGCGCTTGCAGCGTGAAGGTAAGACCTGAATAAGGCCTGGTAGCGCATTTACTGTGCACTACCAGAAGTATACCCGTGCCTACAAGTACGATGAACATGCATTGATGGACACGTCGAGTGCTCACATCCATATACCGAAATTCGACTCATGTAAGACCTCCGCGGCTTGAGTCGAATACACCAGCACTTTTCCGGATTCGAGTCTGGGGACTTGAGTTCGAGTAGATTGCGTTGTTTTACCCTAAGGTAGTTAACTGATACCGATACATCGGTCAAATCAGGCACGCATATCAACAATCCCTATGACATAAAAAGTGATACATTGCAAATGTATCTATAATTTTTGATGTTCCATGCTTGGTTTTATCCACTTTCCTGTGTTTTGTTCCAACTTTGGAGTAATTTTCATATGATTTCTTGGACTAACCTATTAACAAGAGCCACAGTGCCAGCTGCCTGTTTTCTGCTGTTTTTGGTTCCAGGAAAGTCAGAAAATGAATATTCTCGGAATTCGACGGGACAAAAGCCAAAGTGCCTATTTTTCCGGATGTCATCAAGTGCCAGAATACGAGACAGAGAGGGGCCAGAGGGCGGCCACACCACCTGGCCACGCGGCTAGGCCTGGCCCGCGCCAGGGGGTGGTGTGGCCAGCCTAGGCACCCCCTCGGCCTCCCCTTCCGACTATAAGATGCCCTCGGGACATAAACCCTAAGTACCCGATCAAAAATCCATGAAAGAGTCTGTAGCCGCCGTCATCTCCATCCCTAGATTGAGAGGGATCTGAAGCTCTTCCCGGCACCCTGCCGGAGAGGGGAATTCACCCTAGAGGCTTTCTTCATCAGCATGCAAGCCTCCGGTGTGATGCGTGAGTAGTTCATCCTTGGACTACGGATCCATGTAGTAGCTAGATGGATGGTTCTCCTCCTTTGTGCTTTCATGTTTAGATCTTGTGAGCTCCGTTCATGATCAAGATCATCTATTTGTAATTCATACATGTTGTGTTTGCGGGGATCCGATGGATATTGAGATGCTATTTTAGATTGATTATTGATTCTATCATGTCTTTGTTATTTGAGATCTTGCATGCTTTCCGTTGTTAGTAGCTATCTTGGCCAAGTAGATACTAGCAACTCCAAGAGTTAATATTTATGCTCGATAGTGGGTTCATGCCTCTGGTAATCTGGGGAAGTGACAGAAATCTCTAAGGTACTATATGTGATGTTGCTACTAGGGAGAAAACAACAATCCTTTGTTCATAGAACAATCGTATTGTTTACTTTACACGCAGTTCGTAAAGCAATAATTTGTTGCTTGCAACTTAATACTAGAGGGGGTTCGGATGATAACCTGAAGGTGGATTATTAGTCATAGATGCAGTTGGATGGCGGTATATGTATTATGTTGTAATGCCCAATCAAGTCTCGGAGGAGTCAAGATGATTAGTATATGCATGTATTGCTTTCTCGGTGTTTGTCAATTGCCCCGCTGTAATTTGTTCACCCAACATGTTATCTATCTTAAGGAGAGCCACCTCTAGTGAACTATGGATCCCGGTCTTTTGTCTTTACATTCAATCTACAATCTTTTACTGCTTTGTGTTTACTTTCTGCAAACTTTTACTTCTTTCCATTCGATACATTTAATCCTTTGTTTTCTGCAAAACACGGTGAGATTGACAACCTCATCGCAAGTTGGGGACAAAGTTCTATGGTTGTGTTGTGCAGGTCTCCACGTTGCTACTAGCACCGGTAGTGCGCCCTGCCAAAGCTCAGCTAGTAACAACTTTGAGGTGTTTCCTTGCTCCTACTGGTTCGATTAAACCTTGGTTTCATAACTGAGGGAAACTTGCTGCTGTGATCATCATACCTTCCTCTTGGGGTTCCCAACGAGCTCTACATCAACACCGCCATCAAGCATTTTTCTGGCGCTGTTGCCGGGGAGTCAAGGACATCTTCACAAGGGGAGTCCCTCATAACCAATCTCTTTACTTTGTTGTTTTTGTTTTGCTTAGTTTCTTTTTGCTTTTATTTGCTTGTTTTGTTCTTCAAAAACACAAAAAAATAGTTTTACTTGTTTGATTTCTTATTTGAAACCCCAAAAAAATGACTACTCTTGAAAACACTAAGTTGTGTGTCTTCACTAGCACCAACAACAATGATTTTATGAGCACACCTATTGCTCCACCTGTGGCTGAAAATACTTTCTTCGAGATAAAACCTGCTTTACTCAATCTTGTTATGAGAGAGCAATTTTCTGGTATTGGTAATGAATATGCTGCTTCCCATCTAAATAACTTTGTTGAACTTTGTGAGATGCAAAAGCATAGGGATATAGATGGTGATAATATTAAGCTGAAATTGTTTCCTTTCTCTTTGAGAGGAAAATCTAAAGAATGGTTGAATTCCTTAACTAGGAATAGTATTGATTCTTGGACTAAATGCAAAGATGCTTTTATTGGAAAATACTATCCTCCTGCTAAGATTATATCCATGAGAAGTGAAATAATGAAGTTTAAACAACTTGATAATGAGCATGTTGCTCAATCTTGGGAAAGAATGAAATCTTTGGTATAGAATTGTCCCACTCATGGACTGACTTCTTGGATGATCATCCAAACTTTCTATGCAAGATTGAAGTATTCTTCAAGGAACCTATTGGATTCAGCTGCTGGAGGTACCTTTATGACCATCACTTTGGGTGCTGCAACAAAACTTCTGGACAATATGATGGTTAACTATTCTGAATGGCATACTGAGAGAGATCCACAAGGTAAGAAGGTAAATTCTGTTGAGGAAACCTCCTCCTTGAGTGATAAGATTGATATTATTATGTCTATGCTTGTTAATGGGAAAGCCCATATTCATCCAAATAATGTTCCTTTAGCCTCTTTGGTTGCTCAAGAAGAGCAAGTTGATGTGAACTTCATAAGAAATAACAATTTTGGCAACAATGCTTATGGTAATAATGCTTACAGGAACAATTTTGGTAACAACAATTATAGGCCCTACCCTCCTAGTAATACTTATGGCTATAATGGTAAACCTGAATTACCTAGTGAAGGAAGAATTTTAGAAGTTGAAAGAGCCACTAAAAACTTCATGCAAATGCAATATGAGCAAAATAAAATATTTACTAAAACTATGGAGGAACAATCTATCATTTTGAAGAACATTAGCCATCAACTTGAGAGTCTAAATAGGGAAATTCCTAGTTTATAATTGAAACTCTCTAATCCTGAAAGAAATATATCATCTTTGTCTGAAGCTCAATCTTCATTGATTAATAAAATGGTTGCTAAACCTGAAACTAATGATAATCCCTTTGCAGCTACCAATGCTATACAAGTAAGAATTGATGAAAATGTTAGACTATTAGCTGACTTACATGCTAAGTGGGAAAGAGAAGAAGAAATTGCTAGAAACATTAGTGTTTCTACTATTACCACCATGTAACACCCCGTCCACTCCTGGGCCCAGGGGGTGTCACTCCTGGTAGCTTAATAGGATATCTAGACTGGCCCCCACAGACCAACACTAGTCTTTTCTACGCATTTTGTCCTCACTCGTGCGCACCCAGTTACCCACTTCCCGGTCGGTCACCCATCCTAGAATTGCTCTAGGCCAAGCACGCTTAACCTTAGAGTTCTTTTCGAATGAGCTTCCGGAAAAGAAGTTGTAACTTGTTGGTATGAGTATTCCATCAATCCTATTAAGCCATGTGCCTGGTCTCACACACCACTAGTGCTGAGGCTAGTAATAGTTCTACTACTTTAGATGATAAAGTTGATTTCGATCTTGATGGTTGCAATATTTCTGAAGTTATTAAGTTCCTACAAAAGCTTGCCAACAGTCCTAATGCTAGTGCTATGAACATGGCTTTTACAAAACACATTACTGATGATCTCATAAAGATTAAAGAAGAAAAGATGAAACATAAAGCTTCTATTCCTATAAAGCAAGAAGATGGTTGGGAACCCATCATTAATATGAAAGTGAATGACATTGATTTCAAAGCCTTGTGTGATCTTAATAGTAGTGTTTCTATTATGCCTAGAAGGATTTATGATATGCTTGATTTGCCTCCACTTGAAGATTTTTATTTGAATGTCCCACTTGATGCCAATGCTAAAAAGAAACTCATGGGGAGTCTTAATGATGTTCTTATTATGGTTAATGATTCCTATGTCCCCGTTGATTTCTATGTTTTGGATGTTGAATACAATGCTTCTTGTCCTATTACTTTGGGAAGACCTTTTCTTAGAACTGTTGGTGCCATCATTGATATGAAAGAAGGCACCATTAAATATCAACTCCCACTCAAGAAAGGTATAGAACACTTCCCTAAAAAGAGAGAAAAGATTTCTTTTGCTTCTCCTATGAAAACAAAATTTGGTCTTAATGCTTCTTCATTTGAGAACACTTGATTCTTTCTTTGCTTCTTATGCCTAACTCAAAGGCGTTAAAGAAAAGTACTTCTTGGGAGATAACCCAAGAGTTTTAGATGAGTCTTGGAAGTTATTACCTCTGTAATAACCTCTGCTTATTCTTTTTATTTGATTTTTGTGCCAATAGTAACCTCTAATGAGAGAGAAGTAATGATTGGGAAAGTTGCTGTCCCGAAACAGATTTCTGTGCTTCACCGTAAAAACTCGTGAGAGAGCTCTATATGTCGGATTGCTGTAATTTTTTGTGCTTCTGCCCCAGGTTGTTATCTAACTTTCGTTAGTTCAACACTTTTTGATTTGAGCAACAGAAGGTCTTCGAGAAAATTCATCTTTACCTGCTTGTCTGTTTTGACAGATTTCTGCCATTTTCTGCATTTGCTTCTTGTTGGTCCCTTCTTGAGTTCTTTTGGGGAATTGAGCTTTTTGAGGGAAGTGCTACAGTAGCTAGTGTTCTAATGGAAGTTTATTTGGTGTTAGAACTGAACCTTGAGACTTATTTATCTTAAGTGCACTAATGTTGCTAATGAGATTTTGTGAAGTTTTGTATGAAGGAAAATTTTCAGGTGTATGGAAGGAATGAGTAATGAGATGAAGGACGGACTAAAGCTCAAGCTTGGGGATGCCATGCGTGTCACCCCAATAAATATCCAAGAAGTACAAGCGTCAAATCTTGGGGATGCCCAAGGCATCCCCTTCTTCATCAATAAAAGTTCTAGGTTTCTTCCAAACGCTTCATTTTTATTGTTTCATGCACAGTTGTGTTTTTCTTGGAGCATCTTCGTTTTCTTTTCATTTTGGTTTTTCATTTTCTTGGTTTGCTTAGTTTTCTGAATAAATTGGTTGGACCCCCTCTTTCATACTTTGGTTTGCAAATAATTTGGTCTGGTTTCGAAAAGAGTAGGAAAGTTCATACTTATGTGGTAAAAAGAGCTTGTTTTTGACTGTGGCCTATGCTTTGTCATGCCATGCTTGATATTGTTTTGGATTTATGCTTAGTATTCCTTGCTGTAGAATGACTTGTTATAAACAATTGAGATTGCTTAATGTGCCTTGGATGAATCATGCGTTGTTTTAGCATATTAAAGCATAGTATAGTGGTATTCTCCTTTGATGCTTTATTTGGGTTGACTTGGCCCATGCTCACACCATGTTATGACTATCCAAAGTCACCATAGCCTTTATGATCCTTTAGTTTTCAACTTGTAGTATCACTTTATGCTTTGATCAATGATGTTTTGTCGCTCTGCATGATTATGGCCATTATTGCTCTCTTAGTTTGTCGCTCCCACTCTTTTGCTAGCCTCCACAGCAAAGTATGAGTTCCACTCATGCATCCAACTCCCTAAACCAAGTTATTCCAAAGACTCCACCATACCTACCTACTAGCTTATGCTATTCCAAGTATATTCATGCTTTTGTTTACCTTCCACTTGTTATGAGAAAACTAGTGATTAAAGCTCTCACGAACTTGATGTCACACTTTACTTTACTTGCCCTTAATAAACTTGAACCATTGTGTCTTCTATGTTGTATATGCTTGCACTCATTTGTCGGGAATTAGCAGAACCATGCTTTCATGGGGAACGCTTTCAACATTGCACTTGGTAGTTGTACCTAGTTGATATCATGCTCTTTTGTATATGGGTGTCGTCGGTGTGAAATGAAAGGGGAGCTTGTAAGTCCATGGAGTTTTGTATATGTGTTAGAGAAACACCTGGGCCGCTGGTCTAATCCATGCTGACATGGTGGAAACCTGCAGCGTAACCATAATGAGCTGTCTATGAAGCATTCTTCTTATAAAAAAAGAGTCCTATATTGAGAAAAAAGAGAAAAGAAAAAGAAAACGAGATACTATGAAAAGAGGAAAGAGAGAAAAAAGCACCATATTCCCATGGTAAATAAGAAGAATGCTGAGATGCTCGTTGTCTGCTTGCCTTGTCATTTTGATATGGGGATTCTTCCGTATCATCGGGCAAGGGGTATCCCGTTGGCGGTTCTCAATGATACACATGTACTTACGATGACAAGAACTTACCGGTGACTAAACTTGAGTAGCATGAGGAGCGGCCCTCGTATACAAGGGACATGAGATTTCTGACTTATACTTCGTCAAGCATGTACACCATAGTTTGTTCACTTTAACCTTAATCACTTCAAGATGCTTACGATAGGGGCAATGAGAGCTGAAAGCTATAAGTACCATAATTTTTGGAAGCTCTTTATGAGACTTTATGCACTTACTTTGAGAGCATAGTGGCCATTCTTAGTTCCATGTGCATTGTCCCAAGACTAGTTGATTGATGCATAACTTGTTATTGCTTGTTTGAAACTATTGTATCTAGTCACTCTTATAAACTTTGAAGGTGTCCTATGCATTTATATTTGCTACTCTATTGAGGGACAAGCTGAATACTATTATGCTATGTTTTCTTTATGTGAAACAAACAAACGTCTTGCAAAGCATTGTTATTCATGAATCTTTTGTTTGTGCCTTTTCATGTTGCATCATAGTTTCTTTGCTTATTGCTAGAACTTTGTCTTTCATGTTATGATTGAAGTACTATGATCCTAGCTTTGAATGTTTTGCAAATACTTTGATCAAGTCTTTGTTGGTGCATGTCACCTCAAAAATTATTCTTTCTTTTTATCACTTAGCTACTCGAGGACGAGCAGGAGTTAAGCTTAGGGATGTTGATACATTGCAAATGTATCTATAATTTTTGATGTTCCATGCTTGGTTTTATCCACTTTCTTGTGTTTTGTTCCAACTTTGGAGTACTTTTCATATGATTTCTTGGACTAACCTATTAACAAGAGCCACAGTGCCAGCTGCCTGTTTTCTGCTATTTTTGGTTCTAGGAAAGTCAGAAAATGAATATTCTCGGAATTGGACGGGACAAAATCCAAAGTGCCTATTTTTTTGGATGTCATCAAGTGCCAGAATACGAGACGAAGAGGGGCCAGAGGGCGGCCACACCGCCTGGCCCTGCGGCCAGGCGGTGTGGCCAGCCCAGGCACCCCCTCGGCCTCCCCTTCCGACTATAATATGCCCTCGGGACGTAAACCCTAAGTACCCGATCAAAAATCCACGAAAGAGTCTGTAGCCACCGTCATCTCCATCCCTAGATCGGGAGGGATCTGAAGCTCTTCCCGGCACCCTGCCAGAGAGGGGAATTCACCCTAGAGGCTTTCTTCATCACCATGCAAGCCTCCGGTGTGATGCGTGAGTAGTTTAGCCTTGGACTACGGATCCATGTAGAAGCTAGATGGCTGGTTCTCCTCCTTTGTGCTTTCATGTTTAGATCTTGTGAGCTCCGTTCATGATCAAGATCATCTATTTGTAATTCATACATGTTGTGTTTGTGGGGATCCGATGGATATTGAGATGCTATTTCAGATTGATTATTGATTCTATCATGTCTTTGTTATTTGAGATCTTGCATGCTTTCCGTTGTTAGTAGCTATCTTGGCCAAGTAGATGCTAGCAACTCCAAGAGTTAGTATTTATGCTCGATAGTGGGTTCATGCCTCTAGCAATCTGGGGAAGTGACAGAAATCTCTAAGGTACTAGATGTGTTGTTGCTACAAGGGAGAAAACAACAATCCTTTGTTCATAGAACAATCATATTGTTTACTTTACACGAAGTTCGTAAAGCAATAATTTGTTGCTTGCAACTTAATACTGGAGGGCGTTCGGATGATAACCTGAAGGTGGATTATTAGTCATAGATGCAGTTGGATGGTAGTCTATGTTGTAATTCCCAATGAAGTCTCAGAGGAGTCAAGATGATTAGTATATGCATGTATTGCATTCTCGGTGTTTGTTAGTTGCCCCGCTATAATTTGTTCACCCAGCATGTTATCTATCTAAGGAGAGCCACCTCTAGTGAACTATGGATCCCGGTCCTTTGTCTTTACATTCAATCTACAATCTTTTACTGCTTTGTGTTTACTTTCTGCAAACTTTTACTTCTTTCGATTCGATACAGTTAATCCTTTGTTTTCCGCAAAACACGGTGATATTGACAACCTCATCGCAAGTTGGGGACAAAGTTCTGTGGTTGTGTTGTGCAGGTATCCACGTTGCTACTAGCACCGGTAGTGCGCCCTGCCAAAGCTCAGCTAGTAACACCTTTGAGGTATTCCTTGCTCCTACTGGTTTGATTAAACCTTGGTTTCATAACTGAGGGAAACTTGCTGCTGTGATCATCATACCTTCCTCTTGGGGTTCCCAGCGAGCTCTACATCAACACCGCCATCAAGCATTTTGTGGGCGCCGTGCATTGAGCCATCAAAAAGCAGTCGAAAATATACTCATCGACGCACTCGAAAGACTTCATAAGTCCCCAGTCGAATCTGCGATTTCACTGGACACTCGGGGGCTACTGACATGGGTATACCCTACAGGTACTCGAGCTTGGTATATACTGCCTGAATACAGCGGAAGCCCATGGTGTCGCCATGGCCCAAACGAAGAACTAGAGTAGCCTACGGACTCTCTATTGCTTGAAGAACAAGAAGAAGCCAAAGATAGAAAGTTCAAAGGGAAAACCCTAACCTGTAACTGACTCGACCTTCTACCCGAGACCTGGCCTATCTATATAAAGGCCAGGAGGGGGCGGCGAGGAGGGCACACGCAACCCTAGTTTCCACAACCCTCGCCAGATTGCATCTGCGCACCATTGTAATCTTCGAGTCCTTCAATAATTCCACGAGAAGACAAGTAGGAGTAGGGAACTTTACGAGGCCTGAACCTGGGTAAATCTTTGAGTCCCCTGTGTGCTTGTTTTCTAGCCGATAGATGTCTCCAGCGCTCCCTCCTTCTCCAAAACCCAAGTCCATAACAATGGGCATTGATGAGTTAAACCCTCGTCAATTGGCGCCGTCTATGGGAAGTGGGAGGAGCGGGGATTGAGCGAGCGGCGGGCGTGGCACTACGCGTGCATGGGCATGTCACGGTGTGAGACGAGGGACGCAATGCTGTTTGGCGTGTAACGCACGTGGCATGAGCGGTGTGTTGCTGTGGAGGGAGGGTGGATGGGGTGTGGTTCTTGGTAGGTGGCAGAAGGGGAATTAGGGTTTGCTTAGGTTGTAGGTAACCTGGCCGGCTGGGCTTGGGCCTGGTCGGTTGGGTTGCCTCCCCGAAAAAAAACATGTTTTATTTTTATTTATTTATCTGTTTGTTTTATTTTAGAAATACTTTTGCAAATATCTTTTAGACAAACAAAATATCTAAAACAGGCCGGGGTTTTGATTTGAAATAAGACAGGGGATATTTAGAAAACAAAGATAGGCTTTTAGAAAATAGTTTTAGGCAAAAATATGCATGATGATGCTCAAATGTAATGTGGCATGATGGCATGAGAATGCGGTCATGATGATACACAAACACGAGCGATTTCCTAGTAGTGGTTTTACCCAGGGTGCTACAAGTATCAAGTTCCGTGTAGGTAGGTATGGTGTATGCTGTTGGAGTTTTAGGCATTTGGATTTACAAGGCTTTGCTTGTTTGAGAATTTTTAGCTGATCAAAAAGATATCTACAAGCATGCTAAAGTGTCCACATTGCTAATAATTTCTTAGAAAGCAAAGCACCTTAAAGTTAATCATCTATGCATGTGAATAAAATATAGAACTAAATAAGTCACATGTGAATTAGCATTCATCAAAGTATTTGAAATAAGTAACTATTAGCATAGCTTGCATTCCACTTTTTGCTTTCATTCCCTTTTCTTTAATTTGCATACAACTCAAATTATTTTAAATTACCGTAGCTCTTTATTGTGGCATTCAAAATATTTATCATGGTGGTCTCATTTATTTCAAAGGTAAAATGCAACGCTGAATGTAAAACTAGATAAAGACGCTCCAAGTTTCTATGATCATTTTATGTTTCTAAAAAACAAAGTTTATAGGTTTGCAAATCGAGAGTTTAATAGGTCCAGTGGGGTTCCTTGGGAATCCCCAATCTTATGGTTTTCACCATTCTTAGTGTGGTATTCCTCCATTCCCCGTCAAAAAAACTTCAACGCAGAACTTTCTCCCATTTCTTTTCTATGGGGTGACATTAATGGTACAAACATATGTAGCTAGCTTCCATTTAATCTTTATATAAAATTTATTATTATTTTTAAAGAAAGTATATTATATTGTATACATTCTTATATTATCAAAATACTCATAGTAAATCAGTTTGGGACTCAAAATAACGGCTTAAACAAAATAAGGCATAATCTGTCCAGATTTTCAGCAGCAACATAACGTATTTATTTGGACCACTTAAACACATCAGGAATTTTAGCCAATTTTTTTTCATATAGAGTATGAAAAGTTGTAACTTTAGTTTAAATATGATCTCAATCAGATTTATAGAACTCTAGGGAGCATTTTTTACTAAAAAGTGTTGGTGCGGGAATTTTATACTCCATATGTTTATCAGCTTTATATCATACAAATGGGTTCAACTTGGTACTTTATTAAAAACTTCATAGAATAAACTTAAAAAGGACTCTTTTAAACTACAGCAAGAGTGCATAAAAATAAATAACCAGGTTGTCACCCGAAAAGCGCTTTCTTTATAGCCATATAGCTAGGCTTTACTTACTTGTTTATGTGATATGGAGATCATGTGGTAGCTTATACCTTGGTGCTATCTCCTTCTTCCTTGGGAATTGTTCCATACAAAATACAAGGGTCCCATGATTTACCCATACCAATCAAAGTAATATTCAATATGAAAGATGGCAGAAAGCAACACAAGACATAAAAGCAATAATTACAAAGTCTAACATTTTTCCTATTCATTGCTATTTTGTATATGACGAAATGACAGCAAGTATAAGTGTGAAAATGAATTGTATCAGCAGGTGAATGCAACATATAATTATTAGTAACATAAAGAGTGTACTTATCACCTCCACTTTCATAATAGTTGCAATCAATAGAAGTAAACTTTAACAGTATAACCATTTAAAGCATGCAAGTTTATAAAGTTTGTTATATAAAGATGATCATTATAATTATCATATGTTATTCATTATCATGCTTTCCTCTTTCAAAATAGTTGCTAACAATAATTTCAATCTCATTATCATGGTTTCAATAAGATTTTTTAACTAAAGGTAAATGCAAACCATATATATAGCTAAGAATTGCATATTTCTCCTCTATGGTTAAGATAGGAGAGTTAAAAAATAATATTGGACTCCTACTAATAAGAGTATCATCATGGATAGCAAGCATATCATTTTTATACTCATGTATTGCACATGGATAGTTATCAAGATGCACAAGACCATTATCTAAAGCATTATCATATAACATATCTGAGAAATACTCCTCATTATCATCAACTAGATCATGATGGCGCGCGTTGCCACGCCCGTCTATTTTAGATTCATATATATATTTTATAGAAATTTGTGGATAAATATTATACAGTTTACTATTGTCAAGGTATTGTTAAATATGGTTCATTTTAGGTTAATTATGAAATAAACAAGGATGTATTTGCTCTAGCCTTTATCTTATTTATTTTGTTACATAGTAGAAAAAGGAAAAAAACTTTAACTTGTCTAAGACAAATATAAATAAATGAATTGCTTTGTGTTCAGCTCAAAATTCTTGGAAAACTAACAATGTTTTTTCTCCAATGTCCTCCTTGAGAGTATTGGCATGTTGGAGATCATATCTTATATGTGAGGCGATATTTTTGACGCGGCTCTAGGAACATGGGGGAAGAGGATAAAAAATACTTGGACGAGGCTCCAAACTCCTTCATGGCATCGAAAAAGTACTGGGTCACCAAAACTATGTCCATCGTATCGTTTGCGGTGGTACCAATGACATTCGTAGAGAATGCCAAGAGGATGTCCAATCATGAAGACAAATATAGCATGTTTTGACAATCTCTTATAAAAGAAGTTAAACATCATATGGTATATGGCATAAATATGGCAATTTCTACCTATATGGAATTTTTGTCGTATGGTATACCTTCTATTGCTAAGGATCATGCATGGTACATAAACATCAGCCTCCCATAAACGAATATTTCAGTGGCATGCATAGTCCCAATTGTAATGTCCCGTAGCACTATTTTTCTGGAAAGCATAACAGAGAGCAAAAATAAAAATAATGGTAATGATATGAAGTTGCAAAAATAAAGGAATTTTAGTTACCCGATAGATATATATACCTTGGCCAGTTCTTTTCTCTAATAATAAATCAGTTGATGCCAAATTCAACCCTTTCCAACTTCATTACATATGTTAGCACGTGAAAGATACTTAAAAATTATGTTTAATATAAACAATCGGAGACATTAAATAGATGAGGTGTAAACATCAAGATCAAGTACAGCTACAGAGTTTGTACAATTCTTGAGCACATCTATAATAGGTCGGTGGCAAATATGTATCTGATATGTTCACTGGTAGAAAGATGCATGCTTTCTATGTGTGATCCATCTAGTAATCCTTAGGGATGCAATGTTGATGTGAAACTACTCTAAGTCTCTAACCATACAAATAAAAGTAGGCGGAGGCACACCTTTGCTAGCTTTTTTACTAAAAAGAGACTATACAACTTTCTGCAACAAAACTGAACTTCATTTTTCATATATGCCAGTTTCCACCAAAACGGAATACAAAGGTACATGAAACATACATGATGACATGGGAAAAAATCAATAGGCCAGCTGCACGATGTTGTGGCTGTAAAGCAGCATGTAAATAAAATAGGAAGTTGTAACTGGGGATTTGGATTGACCGGTTACAGGAGATTGAAATGACGTCTACGACAGCGAAGGCTTCAGACGCCAATATTCATGCCGCTCAGTACAAGCGGTAAGAGCAGGCTATGACCGCAGACGACCAAGACTGCAAAATCATCACGTCATGTATGCTTCGCAATCATGTCCTCATCCAATCTTGATTGCCACAGGAGTGAGATCTACAGTTATAACAACCTAGGAGAAGGATCGGCAGATTCTCATAGGTCATGAGAGAAGGACCTGCGCAGCCACAATCGTTGGACTGTCAGGTTTTCCCAAATAAATCAGGGATCAGCATATGTAGGCTCGTACAGGGAAGGAGAAGAGGCGAGAGAGTAGTAACTTGCATCCACTACCGTCACCAAGTAGTGGCCAGTACTTCTGCCATTAAGCGCGCACATACAGGCAACAAGGTGGCGCACCTCCATCGTCTTGTCTTCCCGTACCAAAGCCGTGGGCACCTGCTCGCTCGCACGATGCTGCCTCCACGGTATTGGTGCTACATGAAATTTCCTAGTACGTGGACTTTAGTGAATTTTAGTGGCCAAATAATCAGGGTGGGCTGATTTGACATGTAGAGTAGCTTCCCCTAGGGATATCCGGCCCAACACGGGATTGAGGGAGATCAAACGGCCAAAAACTGCAGGGAAGAGCAATCCAATGGCTAGAAATGGTGAAGGCGTGAGAGGCTTCTACAGAGTTTGTACAATTCTTGAGCACATCTATAATAGGTTGGTGGCAAAGATGTACCTGATCTGTTCACTGGTAGAAAGATGCATGCTTTCTATGTGTGATCCAACTAGTAATCCTTAGGGATGCAATGTTGATGTGAAACTACTCTAAATCTCTAACCATAGGCGGAGGCACACCTTTGCTAGCTTTTTTACTAAAAAGAGACTATATAACTTTCTGCAACAAAACTGAACTTCATTTTTTATATATGCGAGTTTCCACCAAAACGGAATACAGAGGTACATGAAACATACACAGGTGACGTGGGAAAAATCAATAGGCCATTTGCACGATGTTGTGGCTGTAAAGCAGCAGGTAAATAAAATAGGAAGTTGTAACTGGGGATTTGGACTGACCGGTTACAGAGGATTGAAAAGACGTCTACGAAGGCGAAGGCTTGAGATGCCAATATTCATGCCGCCCAGCACAAGCGGTAAGAGCAGGCTATGAGCGCGGACGACCAAGACTGCAAAATCATCACGTCATGTATGCTTCGCTCTTATGTCCTCTTCCAATCGCGATTGCCACAGGAGTGAGATCTACAGTTATAGAAACCTAGGTGAAGGATAGGTAGATTCTCATAGGTCATGAGAGAAGGACCTGCGCAGCCACAATCGTTGGACTGTCAGGTTTTCCCAAATAAATCAGGGATCAGCATATGTAGGCTCGTACAGGGAAGGAGAAGAGGCGAGAGAGTAGTAACTTGCATCCACTACCGTCGCCAAGTAGTGGCCAGTACTTCTGCCATTAAGCGCGCACATACAGGCAACAAGGTGGCGCACCTCCATCGTCTTGTCTTCCCGTACCAAAGCCGTGGGCACCTGCTCGCTCGCACGATGCTGCCTCCACGGTATTGGTGCTACATGAAATTTCCTAGTACGTGGACTTTAGTGAATTTTAGTGGCCAAATAATCAGGGTGGGCCGATTTGACATGTAGAGTAGCTTCCCCTAGGGATATCCGGCCCAACGCGGGATTGAGGGAGATCAAACGGCCAAAAACTGCAGGGAAGAGCAATCCAATGGCTAGAAATGGTGAAGGCGTGAGAGGCTTCTACAGAGTTTGTACAATTCTTGAGCACATCTATAATAGGTTGGTGGCAAAGATGTACCTGATCTGTTCACTGGTAGAAAGATGCATGCTTTCTATGTGTGATCCAACTAGTAATCCTTAGGGATGCAATGTTGATGTGAAACTACTCTAAATCTCTAACCATAGGCGGAGGCACACCTTTGCTAGCTTTTTTACTAAAAAGAGACTATATAACTTTCTGCAACAAAACTGAACTTCATTTTTTATATATGCGAGTTTCCACCAAAACGGAATACAGAGGTACATGAAACATACACAGGTGACGTGGGAAAAATCAATAGGCCATTTGCACGATGTTGTGGCTGTAAAGCAGCAGGTAAATAAAATAGGAAGTTGTAACTGGGGATTTGGACTGACCGGTTACAGAGGATTGAAAAGACGTCTACGAAGGCGAAGGCTTGAGATGCCAATATTCATGCCGCCCAGCACAAGCGGTAAGAGCAGGCTATGAGCGCGGACGACCAAGACTGCAAAATCATCACGTCATGTATGCTTCGCTCTTATGTCCTCTTCCAATCGCGATTGCCACAGGAGTGAGATCTACAGTTATAGAAACCTAGGTGAAGGATAGGTAGATTCTCATAGGTCATGAGAGAAGGACCTGCGCAGCCACAATCGTTGGACTGTCAGGTTTTCCCAAATAAATCAGGGATCAGCATATGTAGGCTCGTACAGGGAAGGAGAAGAGGCGAGAGAGTAGTAACTTGCATCCACTACCGTCGCCAAGTAGTGGCCAGTACTTCTGCCATTAAGCGCGCACATACAGGCAACAAGGTGGCGCACCTCCATCGTCTTGTCTTCCCGTACCAAAGCCGTGGGCACCTGCTCGCTCGCACGATGCTGCCTCCACGGTATTGGTGCTACATGAAATTTCCTAGTACGTGGACTTTAGTGAATTTTAGTGGCCAAATAATCAGGGTGGGCTGATTTGACATGTAGAGTAGCTTCCCCTAGGGATATCCGGCCCAACGCGGGATTGAGGGAGATCAAACGGCCAAAAACTGCAGGGAAGAGCAATCCAATGGCTAGAAATGGTGAAGGCGTGAGAGGCTTCTACAGAGTTTGTACAATTCTTGAGCACATCTATAATAGGTTGGTGGCAAAGATGTACCTGATCTGTTCACTGGTAGAAAGATGCATGCTTTCTATGTGTGATCCAACTAGTAATCCTTAGGGATGCAATGTTGATGTGAAACTACTCTAAATCTCTAACCATAGGCGGAGGCACACCTTTGCTAGCTTTTTTACTAAAAAGAGACTATATAACTTTCTGCAACAAAACTGAACTTCATTTTTTATATATGCGAGTTTCCACCAAAACGGAATACAGAGGTACATGAAACATACACAGGTGACGTGGGAAAATCAATAGGCCATTTGCACGATGTTGTGGCTGTAAAGCAGCAGGTAAATAAAATAGGAAGTTGTAACTGGGGATTTGGACTGACCGGTTACAGAGGATTGAAAAGACGTCTACGAAGGCGAAGGCTTGAGATGCCAATATTCATGCCGCCCAGCACAAGCGGTAAGAGCAGGCTGTGAGCGCGGACGACCAAGACTGCAAAATCATCACGTCATGTATGCTTCGCTCTTATGTCCTCTTCCAATCGCGATTGCCACAGGAGTGAGATCTACAGTTATAGAAACCTAGGTGAAGGATAGGTAGATTCTCATAGGTCATGAGAGAAGGACCTGCGCAGCCACAATCGTTGGACTGTCAGGTTTTCCCAAATAAATCAGGGATCAGCATATGTAGGCTCGTACAGGGAAGGAGAAGAGGCGAGAGAGTAGTAACTTGCATCCACTACCGTCGCCAAGTAGTGGCCAGTACTTCTGCCATTAAGCGCGCACATACAGGCAACAAGGTGGCGCACCTCCATCGTCTTGTCTTCCCGTACCAAAGCCGTGGGCACCTGCTCGCTCGCACGATGCTGCCTCCACGGTATTGGTGCTACATGAAATTTCCTAGTACGTGGACTTTAGTGAATTTTAGTGGCCAAATAATCAGGGTGGGCCGATTTGACATGTAGAGTAGCTTCCCCTAGGGATATCCGGCCCAACGCGGGATTGAGGGAGATCAAACGGCCAAAAACTGCAGGGAAGAGCAATCCAATGGCTAGAAATGGTGAAGGCGTGAGAGGCTTCTACAGAGTTTGTACAATTCTTGAGCACATCTATAATAGGTTGGTGGCAAAGATGTACCTGATCTGTTCACTGGTAGAAAGATGCATGCTTTCTATGTGTGATCCAACTAGTAATCCTTAGGGATGCAATGTTGATGTGAAACTACTCTAAATCTCTAACCATAGGCGGAGGCACACCTTTGCTAGCTTTTTTACTAAAAAGAGACTATATAACTTTCTGCAACAAAACTGAACTTCATTTTTTATATATGCGAGTTTCCACCAAAACGGAATACAGAGGTACATGAAACATACACAGGTGACGTGGGAAAAATCAATAGGCCATTTGCACGATGTTGTGGCTGTAAAGCAGCAGGTAAATAAAATAGGAAGTTGTAACTGGGGATTTGGACTGACCGGTTACAGAGGATTGAAAAGACGTCTACGAAGGCGAAGGCTTGAGATGCCAATATTCATGCCGCCCAGCACAAGCGGTAAGAGCAGGCTGTGAGCGCGGACGACCAAGACTGCAAAATCATCACGTCATGTATGCTTCGCTCTTATGTCCTCTTCCAATCGCGATTGCCACAGGAGTGAGATCTACAGTTATAGAAACCTAGGTGAAGGATAGGTAGATTCTCATAGGTCATGAGAGAAGGACCTGCGCAGCCACAATCGTTGGACAAGCTGTCAGGTTTTACCAAATAAATCAGGGATCAGCATATGTAGGCTCGTACAGGGAACGAGAAGAGGCGAGAGAGTAGTAACTTGCATCCACTACCGTCGCCAAGTAGTGGCCAGTACTTCTGCCATTAAGCACGCACGTAGAGGCAGCAAGGTGGCGCACCTCCATCGTCTTGTCTTCCCGTACCAAAGCCGTGGGCACCTGCTCGCTCGCACGACGCTGCCTCCACAGTATTGGTGCTACATGAAATTGCCTAGTACGTGGACTTTAGTGAATTTTAGTGGCCAAGTAATCAGGGTGGGCCGATTTGACATGTAGAGTAGCTTCCTCCAGGGATATCCGGCCCAATGCGGGATTGAGGGATATCAAACGGCCAAAAGCTGCAGTGAAGTGCAATCCAATGGCCAGAAATGATGAAGGCATGAGAGGCTTCCTAGTTGACTCGCTTATAATATCCCTAATAGTTTCAATAGTAGCATTACTAACAAGTAAATGAGCATTATTAGTTTCATCATAATAGCATGGGTTTTCATAAATGACCATTGAGTTTTGAGTTTGAGTGTTACTATCATATTAGAGAGGTTCCCATACACCCCCGAGCTTAGGTTGGAATATATCTTCTTCATTTTATTCTTCACATACTTCCTCTTCCAAGCTTATGTTTTCATCATCTTCTTCCTGCAAAATATTAGTACTTTCCATGGTAGCAAGAGTTCTTTCTTTATATTTAATAACATAAACATTATCACTAAATTATTTTATTCAAATTTGGAGAGTAAGGGCCATGTTCCATTTAAACATAGGAGCCATTTAACTAGTTCCAATTTTTCATTAATAAGAGAGTCTATTTCATGGGATGCAATATAAGCAATATATTTCTCCACTTATTCTAAATCATGGCATGAAAGTCTACACGTTTGATAAGAAGCAATTGTAGGATCACTATTATGCTTACATTGATAATGAGAGTGTTTATAGCCTTCTATAGTGCAACAAGTTATATCATGTAGTTCACAAAAATCCATAGCCACACTGTTGAGATGTTTATGTAATTCATCCCTTCTTTTTCCTTCTTTGGTTGCTAGATATTCAGAGTAAGTTTCCAAAATTTTATCAATATCTTCCTACATGGTTGAGCATACATATGAAAAGCTACAATTAATATTTATGGATTTTTGTGTAGAGTAAAAAGGTAAAGACAAGACTTAAAGTAAATAAACAAAAATAGAAGACAAAAAACATGAAAAAATAAAATTTATTCAAAAATATAAAAGAGAAGGAAAAGCTCACAGTGGTGCAACCTCCCCAAGATTAGGTGTTTACAAAAAGTTGATGAATATGCTTGCTAGAAAGTGTTCTAGCAGTAACGGTGTGGTTAACCACACTTGCGGCCACTATGAGATCTCTTGCAATTCCCCAACAATGGCACTACAAAATGTTCTTGATGCCAACAACTCTGTGTGTACCAAATCGTTTGGGACTCCAAGTGCAGAGTGTTGTAGCAAGCATATTTTTCCCACAAGGGTGACTCGAGGGTTTATATCGAACTCTCAGAGAATTGCTAAAGAGTATTGTTTTCTTCTCTTCTCAAGCAACCTGCAAAGCAAAGTTTTTGCGTGTCCCCAACTCCATTGTGTGGTTGTCAAGCACAAGGTATCGTATTAGTAATATGGAATAATAATAAAAACTAAGTAAAGTAAATGCAATAATGAAAGTCTTTTTTGTGTTTTTTTGTGTTTTCAAGAAAGAAAGTATTTTTTGTATTTTTAGATAATAAATTACAGCAATGGTAAATGATAGTTGTAATATTGTAAGGTTGTTTTCTATGATTGAAATGGATCGTATGGGCACCTAGAGGGGGGGTGAATAGGTGCTACACCAATTTTTAATTCTTTTTCTAATTTAGGCTTAGCACGAAGGTAAATTATCTAGATAAACTAATGTGTGGAATTTCCCTATATGCAAACCTATCTACTAGCGAGTAAAGAGCGAGTGGAAGAGGAACGAGTGAACCAAAGTGAAGCACACGGAGACACGGGATTTGTTTGACCGCAGTTCCTTCCTTGTTAAGGGAAGTACGTCTGCGTTGGAGGGGTGGGCGGTACTAAGACCACCACGCCACAAAAGGCCTCACCCTGTTCTCCGATGGATCTCGCCACAACAGGCCTGATCCACCTTCCACTATAGGTACCCTTCGAGGCGGGCACCGGCGCCTTTACACAACTAGCGGGGCAACAACTCCACAACAACTTAGAGGCTCCCGAAATGACAACAAGCTGCCACAAGAACAAAGTTGTCAAATACAATAACAAGATCTAGGTATTAACAAGAATACTAGATCAGGGATTTCTCCAAGTGAATGGAGAGGAGTTGAAGCGCTTGATTCTTGATGTTGATGATGAACTTCTCCTCCTTCAATTCCACCAAAGATCAAGACCTTCGGGTGGTTGAAGTGGGAGATCAAGATTTAGAGCTCTTGCAAATGGTCTGGTCAAATTCGAGTGAATCAAGAGTTCTGGACGTTGGGGAAGAAGGGGTACTTATACCCCCTTCCAAAAACCAGCCGTTGCACACTTTGGGGGCCGGATTATCCGGCCCAAGTGGGGGCCAGATTATCCGGTCTGGGGAAACTCCGCCCCAGACTTGGAATCTCCGGCAGAAAATCCGACCGGATACCGAGCGATCCGCCTTGGATCCTTTTGCACGAAAACTGGGGGCCGGATTATCCGGCCCTTGCGAAACCCGGATTATCCGGCCTGGGGAGGAAAACCCACCCCAGTTCGGATTTTCCGGGAGAAAATCCGATTGGACATAGAGCAACGCGCCTTGGCTTCCTTGAGAGATGAGGTAGGCCGGATTATCCGGCCCTTGGAGGGACGGATTATCCGCCCCCCTCAAAACTTCATGCACACTTAGCACACATGAAAAGTCTCCATAGTATTGTTATCTAACACGCAAAACAAAGGAAACAAGAAATGTTCTTTCAATCTCCCCTTTTTGGTGTTAGATGACAATACCAGGATTTGCAGGAGAAAGACACAAGACAAACAGCGATAACTATGAAAGGGACTCCCCCTCAATGTGCGCATAATAGAGTTTTGCATTGGAATACAAATGCACACAAATGGGTGAATCTATTCCACAGACATAAGGGCAAAAGCACATACCACCGAAGTAGAGAATAGGCATCCTTGACAAAAATAACAATTATTATTGGATAACCATTATGAGCACGCGCCTTCCGTGATAAACCTCCAGTAATAGGATATGAATAGATATAGCCATGAGCATAATCCATGATATGAAGTCCATAGGTACCATCCAGACAACCACATAAAGTCTCAACCACAAATCACAAACCACGAATTTAAAAGTTCTAAATGGGCATAAGCAAGAAATAACGAATAAAAAGTGCAAGTGCTTATGCCCAACCCATGCAAATCCACGGACAACCTAATAGAACTACTTCTCCCCCTTTGGCAGCGAGACACCAAAAAGGGACAAGAGCGATGCTAGCGCCCCATGGGATCACTCATCATAGTCCTCGTCCTCGTCCTCTTCTACATGCTCTTCCTCATCCTCTTGGACTGAGAAAGCCAAACTGAGATGGTACTAGACACTCAAAATTGCAAAATCCAAATCAAATAAAAGCCAAGATTTAGTGTGATTCCCATAAGAACATGAGAGAGCAAATAACATCCAAAAAGATCCAATTCTCCACAAGGGAGAGGGCGGTGGCCGAAGCCACCTTGTTGGAGTGTATGGTGTGACACCGCGAAGATATATCTTGGGTTCATGACCAATACTCATCAATAATCTCACATACCACAACATGATATTAAGAGAAATGATATAACTTGCTATTGGCATTATGGGGGGAGGGTTATCCCAATAAGTTAGGACCACACTCCCCCTATATCCATGCCCACACCTCGACCAAACAAGGATTGAGACGTACGACTTAGTGCATGGGTAATCAAGACAAACTCCCGGAATCAATGATATTTAGCTCATTCCTAAAATAGCAGAATCTTGCTTCATCAAGTGGCTTTGTAAAGATATCCGCCAGTTGGTTCTTCGTGCTCACAAAAGATAGATCAATATCGCCTCGAGCAACATGGTCACGAATAAAATGATTCCGAATCTCAATATGCTTCGTCCTTGTGTGTTGAACTGGATTGTACGCAATTTTGATAGCACTTTCATTATCACATAAAAGAGGCACTTTGTCACAATTGACACCGTATCCCTTTAAAGTTTGCCTCATCCACAATAATTGAGTACAAGCGCTGGCAGCAGCAACATATTTAGCTTCGGCGGTGGAGAGAGATATACAATTCTGCTTTTTGGAGGACCAACATACAAGAGAACTTCCCAAGAATTGACAAGCTCCAGAAGTGGATTTCCAATCATCCTTATCACCAGCCCAATCTGAGTCAGTATAACCACATAAAGAGAAATTGGAGCCCTTGGGATACCAGAGACCAAAGTTGGGGGAATGAACCAAATATCAAAAGATCCTCTTGACCGCCACTAAGTGGCTTTCTTTAGGAGCTGCTTGATACCTTGCACACACTCCCACACTCAACACAATATCGGGTCTAGATGCGCAGAGGTAAAGAAGAGAGCCGATCATGGACCGGTATACCTTTTGGTCCACATCTTTACCGTGAGGATCGAGTTCGAGATGACACTTTGTTTGCATCGGAGTAGCGACACCATTTAGATCCGTCATCTTGAATCTCTTGAGCATGTCTTGGATGTACTTTTCTTGATTAATAAAGGTTCCTTCTCTAAGTTGCTTGATCTTGAATCCAAGAAATAACCGTAATTCCCCCATCATAGACATCTCAAACCTGTCAGTCATAAGCTTTGAAAATTCATCGTTAAAAGCTTTGTTAGTAGAACCAAAAATGATATCGTCTACATATAGTTGGCTTACGAAGAGCTCCCCCTTAACCTTCTTAGTAAAAAGAGTGGGGTCGATTTGCCCAACTTCGAAGCCACAATCTAACAAAAGCTCTTTAAGGTGCTCATACCACGCACGTGGGGCTTGTTTAAGGCCATAGAGTGCCTTATCGAGTTTGTAGACATGGTTCGGGAAGTTAGGATCCTCAAACCCCGGGGGTTGCTTTACGTATACCAACTCATGTAGAGGACCGTTAAGGAAGGCACTCTTGACGTCCATTTGCTGCAACTTGAAATTGTTATGAGCAGCATAAGCAAGTAGGATACGGATGGACTCAAGGCGAGCCATAGGAGCATAGGTCTCGCCCAAGTCGATGCCCTCAACTTGGGAGTAACCTTGCGCCACAAGTCTTGCCTTGTTCCTCACAACAATGCCATTCTCATCTTGCTTGTTCTTGAAAATCCACTTGGTGCCGATAACATTGCGGCACTCTCTGGGTTTCTCCACTAGTTTCCAGACTTTGTTGCGCTCGAAATTATTCAATTCTTCATGCATAGCAACAACCCAGTCTGGGTCTTCAAGAGCTTCAAAGACCTTCTTAGGTTCCACCATGGAGATATGAGCTTGATGCTCACCAAAACTGGCCAATTCTCTTCTTGTAGACACCCTTCGTCGAAGATCACCAACAACCTTGTCGAGAGTGTGACCCCGCAACTCAAGGTTACGATCCACCCGAGCCTTGCGACGAAGTTCAATAAGTTTGTTGTCTCTTGGTGGAGGAGATTCATCACTTGAGTCTTCATTGGAAGCATTTTCTCCGCCTTTATCAGTAGCTGGAACATCAGTAGCAGGTGGTGGAGATGCATGCCCTTGAGGTGAATCCGAAGCCATAACAGGAGGCTGCAGAACTGGAGAGTCAAGGCTGGATAATCCGGCCGATGAAGAGGCCGGATAATCCAGCCTAGGAGAACTTGCAGCAGCTTCATCAGGAAGCCTGGGACTTCCTTGAACTGGCGAGGGGCTGGATAATCCGGGGTCAGCCAGAAAATCCGTCCTGGAGCTTGTATTGATATCTTCACCACCAGGAGCTGCATGGTCAGCTGGAGCGGGGTGGCCGGATAATCCGGTATCCACCGGAAAATCCGGCCTAGAGCTTTCTGGAGCATTTTGACCTTCAGTAGTTGATGGAGATGGTGTAGACGTTGCCCCCGTGGTTGAAGCATGTTGCGTATGTGTAGATGAGGGCCCTATATGAGTAGAGCATTGTCCTTCCCGGTCCGCCACAAGGGGTTCCTCAATGGGGCGGAAGAATCCCATGCCCATTTTTCTTATGGCATCTTGGGGTATTTCAACATCTGCATCACAAACACCAACTTGCTCCGCATGGGAACCGTCATTTTCCTCGAACACCACACTACAAGATTCTACAACAGTTCCGGAGAGCTTATTGTAGACTCTATAAGTGTGGGATTCGGCACCATAACCAACAAAATACCTTCTAGAGCCTTAGATTCAAACTTAGATAAACGAAGCCCTTTAATAGGAAAGAAACACTTACACCCGAATACCCGAAAGTATGAGATGTTTGGCTTGTTACCTGTAAGTATTTCATACGGAGTCTCGTCCAAAATCTTGCGGAGGTATAAACGGTTGGATGAATGACAAGAAGTTGAGATTGCTTTAGCCCAGAAATTATATGGAGATTTGAATTCGGCCAACATTGATCTTGCCATGTCCATTAGAGTTCGATTCTTCCTCTCGGCTACACCATTTTGTTGAGGGGTGTACGCAGCGGAATATTGATGTCTTATCCCCTCTTAACTTAGGAACTCATTTAAGGTGTAGTTCTTGAACTCCGAGCCGTTATCACTCCTTATAGCTGGAATGGGGACGTTGTGTTGACGTTGAACCTCGTTGGCGAAGTCGATGACAGTTTGTTGAGTTTCACTCTTCAACTTGAAGAAATAAACCCAAGTGTATCTTGAGTAATCATCAACAATCATAAGACAATACTTCTTTCCACCGAGGCTTGCATGAGATGGAGGTCCGAAAAGATCCACATGAAGGAGCTCCAAAATACTTTTTGAAGAGATAATAGTTTTCCTTCGATGAGGAGAATCATGCATTTTCCCTTCAACACATGCCCTGCAAATACGATCTTTGGCAAAAGAGACATTTTCTTTTAGTCCAAGAATGTGGCCACCCTTGTGGAGACTTTGCAAAGTTCTCATATTGACGTGGGCTAGTCGGCGATGCCATAGCCAACCCGCGTCAGCCTTTCCGAAAAGACACATCGGACCTGTAGTGGTTTTCCCCGAAAAGTCCACCACGTACAGGTCGTTTTCGACATATCCCACGAAAGAGACTTTTAGAGACTTGCTCCACAAGAGTACCACCAAATCAGCATCAATGTAAACTGCAAAGCCCATCTTACCAAGGGCACGAACTGAAAGTAAGTTATACCCGAGGGTCTCAACAAGCATGACGTCCACGAGAGAGATATCGTGAGCCACCATAACTTTGCCGAGACCCAATACCTCAGATTTTGACTTGTCACCATAGGAGACGGTAATGTGATCAAGGTTTGGCCGCATCTCCGTGATGATCTCCTTGCTTCCGGTCATATGACTCGTACAACCGCTATCGACTACCCATTTAGACCCACCGGAGGCATAGCCCTGCAAGAAAATTACTTCTTGGTTTTAGGTACCCATTTTTCAATGGGTCCTCTCATGTTAGTAACAAGGGTCTTGGGAACCCAAATAGACGAAGGAATGTAACAATCATAAGGCCCTACATAACTAGCATAAACATCACCATAAGAATCACAATATAGTTCGAAGTTAGGATTGTTGATCCCTGCAAAACCATCATAATTAGTCTTGTCATTGGTAATGTTGCTAGTCTTTGATTGAGCAGTCTTCTTCTTCTTGTTGTTGTTTTTCTTGTTCTTTATCTTGGGTATGTAACCAAGACCTTCTTTACTATTGTTTGTCCTTTGCCTGCTCAGTATCTCATCAACAACCCCTTTACCTTTGTGTTGAGAACTCCTTGCAAAATCTTGTTTTCCAAAGGATGAAGAGGAGGTACTTGGCACATCATACCGTTTTAATTGAGTTTGGAGCTGGTCATGAGACTCATTTAGAGTAGAATGATCACTCTGCAATGCCTTGTGAGCACTTTCAAGATCATCAAACTTCTCCAAAAGTCTAGCATGAACAGCCCCAAAATCAATCTTTTCTTTCTTTAGTTTCTTTACCTTGGCAAGAGCATGGTCACGTTCTTTAATGAGCTGAGCTACAGCTTCTTCTTGTGACTCCTCTAGGGATTTGAGTCTTTCTTCCAAAGAAACTCGAGTTTCCTCTTCCTCTTCCAAGGCATTCTTCAAAGAGGCTATCTCCAAGGCATCTTCTCTTTCAATTCTGCCCTTTTCTTTAAGGAGATCTTTGGCTTGAGCAAGTTGACTCATAAGAGCATCAAAATGGAGTTTGTGCTCACCTTGTAGGTTAGTGATAAAATTATCCAAGGCAATAACTTCTTCTTTCATTTCAAGACTGTCATGATCATCCATATCCAAAATTATGTTAGTCTTAGGAAATGAGGAGTTAGAAGTTGATACCTCGGATCCTCTTGCCATTATACAAGTGGCATTGTTGTTGATGGCGTTCTCGTTCGGCGAGTCGAAGAGAGAGGAGGGAGTCGATGTGGTGGCTATAGCAGCCACTTCGCGGGAGCTATCATCATCCTCTTCATCTTCACTTGCGGATGAGTATTCCTCTTGAGCTACAAGGACCATCTTGGGTTGCTTCTTGAAAGGGACATTATTCTTAGCAAACGGCTTCTTCTTCGGAGCTTTGGATTTATCTTTGAGGATGAGCCTGCCACCATTGTTTTCTCTATTTTGATACGGACACTCGGCTACAAAGTGCAGTCTATCTCCATAGTTGAAGCAAGTTCTCAATCTTGGGCCACTTTCTCTTCTTCCATTTGACCCATTCTTACGCTCAAGTTCAGACTTGGCTTTGGCAGGGTCCTTCCAAAAGTTCCTTGCATAGAATGCCATGTACTCACCATGAGCATGTTTGACCTCATCGGGGCAGTCCATGGATACCCTCTCAAAAACTCCTTCATCTTCCTCTTGCTCAACAACATTGGCTTTGAGAGCCATATTGACACCCTTTTGCATTCCAATGGCCCGAGCACGGGCATCTTCAGCATTCTTTGTCGCCACTTTGAATGACGCCATTTCTTGCATGACTTCATTGGATGTCATTTGATGATAGTTGCGTCTACCTTGCAAGCTCTTCAAATCCGTCGGTTCGAAAGGCATTAAGGCACTCACATACTTTCTTTTTATCCATGCATCATCAATGTGAGTGTCCCCATGCTTCCGAAATGTTGTTGCGATGCCCTTGAGTCTTCTATACATGTCCTCATGGTTTTCACCATCCAACATGTAGAATCCCTCATCTTCGTTACTAAGGGCATCATACCGGTTTCTTCTCATGCTTTCATTTCCAACAAAAAGGTCTGTAAGAGCATCCCACGCCTCTTTAGCTGTGTTGAGATGTTCAATGTGTGGCATGTCCTTGGGACCCACACCCAGCTGTATCATGTGGAGAGCAGTGGCATTCAACTGGCTATCCACAACTTCCCTTCTTGTTAGATTGGTTTGATCTCCAATATGAAGACCTTCTTCAATAATCCTCCACAATTCAATAGAGGAGCTGCAAACATGAGATTTCATTAGAAACTGCCATTGGTTAAAAGAAGATGCATTGAGCTTGGGTGGATCACGCCTATTGTTTATATGAGGATGAGGGATAGGTGGGTCGGGGGAATATACGTGGCGAACCTCACTATATTCCTCCTTACCATTTCCCTTTTTGGAGGTGGAGCCATTTAGTTTTTCACCTTCCACATCATCATCCTTGGATCCGGTGTTACCCTTTTCCTTAGATGATGGTGTGGGAGCCTCAGAGGAGGATGGATATGGGGCTATGGATGATGTAAGGCGAGTAATCATTTGATTCATCTGCTCCATCTTGGCCTCAAAGGATTTCAACAAGGTTTTTTTCCAACGACTTGAGATCATCCATTGTGACCTTATCCACAGCCTCATTTCCATCATCCCTAGTACCCATACTACTCTTAGGCGGTTAAGCCTGAATTAAGAGCCGGGGCTCTGATACCAATTGAAATGGATTGTATGGGCACCTAGAGGGGGGGGGGGGGTGAATAGGTGCTACACCAATTTTTAATTCTTTTTCAAATTTAGGCTTAGCACAAAGGTAAATTCTCTAGATAAACTAATGTGTGGAATTTCCCTATATGCAAACCTATCTACTAGCGAGTAAAGAGCGAGTGGAAGAGGAACGAGTGAACCGAAGTGAAGCACACGGAGACACGGGATTTGTTTGACCGCAGTTCCTTCCTTGTTAAGGGAAGTACGTCTGCGTTGGAGGGGTGGGCGGTACTAAGACCACCACGCCACAAAAGGCCTCACCCTGTTCTCCGATGGATCTCGCCACAACAGGCCTGATCCACCTTCCACTATAGGTACCCTTCGAGGCGGGCACCGGCGCCTTTACACAACTAGCGGGGCAACAACTCCACAACAACTTAGAGGCTCCCGAAATGACAACAAGCTGCCACAAGAACAAAGTTGTCAAATACAATAACAAGATCTAGGTATTAACAAGAATACTAGATCAGGGATTTCTCCAAGTGAATGGAGAGGAGTTGAAGCGCTTGATTCTTGATGTTGATGATGAACTTCTCCTCCTTCAATTCCACCAAAGATCAAGACCTTCGGGTGGTTGAAGTGGGAGATCGAGATTTAGAGGTCTTGCACAAGGTCTAGTCAAATTCGAGTGAATCAAGAGTTCTGGCATTGGGGAAGAAGGGGTACTTATACCCCCTTCCAAAAACCAGCCGTTGCACACTTTGGGGGCCGGATTATCCGGTCTAGGGAAACTCCGCCCTAGACTCGGAATCTCCGGAAGAAAATCCGACCGGATACCGAGCGACGTGCCTTGGCTCCTTTTGCACGAAAACTGGGGGCCGGATTATCCGGCCTGGGGAGGAAAAACCGCCCCAGTTCAGATTTTCCGGGAGAAAATCCGACTGGACACAGAGCGACGCGCCTTGGCTTCCTTGAGAGATGAGGTAGGCCAGATTATTTGGCCCCCCTCAAAACTTCCTGCACACTTAGCACACATGAAAAGTCTCCATAGTATTGTTATCTAACACGCAAAACAAAGGAAACAAGAAATGTTCTTTCAATGATGAAAGTTGGACCGGGGTTCATGGGTTCACTTGTCTACTCTCTTTTAAGTTGTTGTGGACATAAACAATTCATCGTCGATATTATATTGGTGGAACATCACTATGTGTTTGATAATCATTCATATGGGGATCACATCTTAACATAGAGATGATGCAACACATCTCTCTTATACTCCTCTAGAAATGGGAAACTCCAAGCAATCTAGAACTAAAACTTAATAGAGCATAGCCTTACGTACTTTGACATGATGTTTGAATCACAAATATGCTACCTTGACCAAACACGATTATCAAGCTATCACAAGAAAATTATAGCACATGAATTCACTTAATCTCTAGTGAGGTAACAAAAGAAAGTTAAAAACCATATTATATATTGAATTTGTTGTCACTATAATCACCACCACCATGTTACTCCATCTAATACACAATTTCCCCCACACACGTTCTTTCATACAAGTTGGATCAAAACAAGCAATTAAGAACGGGTTACATCATATGCATCTATCAATACATCTTACACATAGATAGATTCCAATCTCAAATATCAAATCACAGAATAAAGATCCACCACATAGCAATTACATATATGACCATAATCATGTAGGGTACCTTATATGGTACTAGATCTATGAAGACCAAGAGATAGATAGATCAAGCTATTTACACAAACCCATAGTCCAGAGGTGGGATACCCCGTCTTCATCATGGTGATGAAGTTGAAGATGTTGGAGAAGGTAGAGATCCCTCTAGTGGAGTTTCTGATGGGCTCGTAGCATGGAAAACAAAAAATTTCTACCGCAAGAACGAACAAAACCTAGATCTAATCTAGATAAAAGCGAAGATCTAATCTATTAGACATGTGCAACGAGATAGATCTGTACTAACCCTTGTAGATCCGAAAGCGTTACGAGATTCGGATCTCGTGGTTGATGTAGTCGATCACTTGCCGATCTCAAGATCGAGTGGACGATCCTTCCGGCGCCGCGTTCAGGCAGCGCTTCCGCAGTCGGTCACACGTACGGAGTCGAAGCAGACCTTCCTCTCCCCGTTCCAGCGAGCAGCGGAGGTAGTAGATCTTCTCCACGGAATCCCAGCAACACGACGGCGTGGTGGTGGTGGTGGAGTAGAGAATTCTGCAGGGCTTTGCCTAAGCCTGAGCAGAAGAAAGGAGGAGGAGAGAGGCGGCTAGGATTGGAGTAGTGGAGGAGAGCCAGGGGTGGCGCCCCCACCCCTCTATTTAAGGGGGGGAGGCGCCATGGGGAGGTGGAGTCCTTGTAGGACTCCCCTCTCCCTTGGCCGGCGGATTGGGAGGGGGAGGAGTCCTCCTCCCCCACGACTCCTTGTCTTGCCCCACAAGGACTCCTTGATCCTTTCTTGGTTTTCAAGAAAACTCCAAGAAATCTTCCAGAACCTTCCGGAACATTCCGAAACCTTCTAGAATCCTCATACAAATACTCCAGAACATTTCCTAACTCAAAAAATGATCCCCAATATATGAATCTTATTCTCCAGACAATTCCGGATCTCCTCGTGATGTCCCGGATCTAATCCGAGACTCTGAACAACATTCGGTCTCCAACGCACATTCCATATCTACTTAAAACAACTTCGAACCTTAAGTGTGTCACCCTACGGTTCGTGAATATGTAGACATGACAGAGACACATCTCCTATCAATAACCATCAGCGGGACCTGGAGATCCATAATGGCTCCCACATACTCAACGATGACTTCGTGATCGATAGAACCATTTACATACGAAACCAATTCCCTTTGTCACGCGATACTATACTTATCCGAGGTTTGATCGTCGGTATCTCCATACCTAGTTCTACCTCGTTACTGACAAGTACTCTTTACTCGTTCCGTGATATGTCATCCCTTGTGACCCAGTCACATGCTTGCAAGCTAACTAGATGACATTTCGCCGAGAGGGCCCAGAGCATATCTATCCGTCATATGGATGGACAAATCCCAATCTTGGTCCATGCGCTTCAACACATACTTTCAGAATACCCAATGACACCTTTATGACCACCCAGTTACGAAGCGGTGTTTGATGTCATCAAAGTACCCATCCGGTGATGGTGATTAACATAACCTCATGGTCGAAGGATTAGGTTACTATGTATTTTAAAGCTTATAGCAAACGAACTTAATGACTTGATCTTATGTTATGCTTACTACGGGTGTGTGTCCATCACATCATTCTCCTAATGATATGATCTTGTTATTAACGACATCCAATGTCCATGATCAGGAAACCATGATCATCCATTAATCAACAAGCTAGTTTAACAAGAGGCTTACTAGGGACTCTTTTATGTTTACAAAACACACAAGTATTAATGTTTCCAGTTAATACAATTATAGCATGGGATGTAAACATTTATCATAAACATAAAGATATAATAATAACCACTTTATTATTGCCTCTTGGGCATATCTCCAACAGTTTCCTCCTCCAATCTTTGTTGGTTTTGACTTTTTTTTGGTGTTTCTATGTTTGTTCAAAGCTCTCCTCGAGGATGCCTAGGGGACCCTTTTTATATCAGCTTTTAGATCAAACCAAATCTATGGGAGCAAGATTGAAGCGAATATGATGGCCAAGGATGGAAAGAGGTGTGGTGGCGTGTGCACCAGGGTAGGCTGCACCACCCAACATATTTCAGGTCTCCTGGCCTCCCTCATGAGGTCCAAGCACTCTAGGTCCTTCTATTCCCAAAATATTGTCTTTCCCAGAATGTGATCTCCATTGGACTTTGTTTAGGTCCCTAAAAGATCAAAATACACAAAACGGGGTTTTCCTGTCCTACAGAGTTGTAACCAAAATAAAGGGATCATTGGTAAATCCCCAAAAATCAATATAAAACATGGTTATTAAATTATAAACGTTGTAGATATGTGTCAATAAACTACGAAGTTCATGTATGATTTTTACATGCATCGGGTGGTCGATGACAAGTCCAACAAGGGGGAGCGACGAATCAGGCACTGAGAAGTGACTCGCGCATTAGCACCTATGGGGCTCGCTCGGATGCTCAACGTTGTCGATACTAGGGCAGTCCTGGGAAGAAGAGGGTAAGGGTTAGAGAGAGGAGGACGGGGGATTTTTATGGAGAAGCATGGGAGATAAAAGAGGCAGGGATAGACAACCACTTCCCTTTCTTGCATGAAGGCCGAGAGGATATTTTCTCCTCTTCCTTATTGATGGAGAGCAGGGGGAGTTGGCCACGACCATGAATGGATGCAGGGTAGGTGTGGGAGTGGAATGAGCAAGGAATGGGAGAAGTAGGGGGTCTGTGGCCTTTTTATCCGAAGCTTTGGGTCTATGGTATACATGTTCCATTTTGGAGCTAGAGCATGGATGGTGGCCACTTGTTTGACACGATGGTGGTGGAGAGGAGGGTGTGGGCTCCTGGTAAGTGGTAGAAGAGTGGAGGAAGGGTGGTGGCTATTGCTTTTAATCTCCAAGATTTTGCAAGATATGCAAAAGTCTATCTCTCTATCTCTCCAAGGGCTACATGACAAGGGGGGAGTGGTGGTACTGTAGTGCTACAGTGCACATGGCCAG
This sequence comes from Avena eriantha, assembly GCA_910589775.1. Lineage (NCBI taxonomy): Eukaryota > Viridiplantae > Streptophyta > Magnoliopsida > Poales > Poaceae > Avena > Avena eriantha. The sequence goes on along the minus strand of OU342744.1, from coordinate 136,987,607 downwards.
AGGAAGTGAGAGGGGTGCTATTGTGCTCAAACATGGTATTGGAAATGGATCAACTTTTTTAGTGGGTGGGTAGGATTATAAATCAATCATGATTATTATTTGAATATGTGATTCTAGATCTTGATGATACGATCAAGGATAGGATGATTACAAGGTGGGGTACTAGGTAGGGCACTTAGTTTAGCTCATGTGAGCACATCTTGTGCAAATTGGAAATGTATTTGTCTCATATTTAAAAATGTGCTTATTGTGCCTTTGTGATTAAATTTCCAAATTTGGACAATACATGGTGAGGTAAATTTACCGGTTGAAGGGTAAGGTCAATTCACACCTCTGGAAATTATTTTGGATTTTTTTGATGATTTTATATCTATTTGTTATCACATATTCCAAAAGTGGTGAATCTGCTTCTATGAAACCAACTGATATTTGTGAACTTGAAAAGGGGGTTGGTGTGATATGATCCTAAATACCATATCACATATTGGGTAATTTACCCAAGATTTATTGTGTAATAAAAGTAATCAAAACATTATTTTTTCCATTTTTACCATAAAAGAGAAAAGGCAAAAATAAATATTAAAATACTTCAAAAATATTTATTTTTGAATTAGAAAGAGTGGGGACATAATATAGGCCTCAAATGTGCCCTTAGATAAGATAGTGTTTTGTATAAAACCAAACCTTTATTTATCAGAGAGGTTTAGGGGTTTTTGGAAAACAAAAGAATCAAATAGTTTTGGGGCATAAATAATTATGGAAAAGCATTTAATAAATTTTATTTCCAAGGTATATGAGTGCCACATAATATATCTCTCATTCCCAAACCTTGGTTTTTTGAGAAATCAGAGCTTTACTTGAATAGAACAAGAGGTAAGGAGAACGATATGGGGTTTTAGAGTTAATGACTAGGGTACAAGATCAAGTTGTAGAGATGGGTTGCAAGGTTCAAAATACTTCATCAAGTGGATGTGATTGAGTTATAGATTTAGTAGAATAGTAGTAGGACATATGGTGGCTTTATCGGAGCTAGACTCAATTAAAGAAGAGGATGCCAAAACTGAATGTTATAAGAAGAATATGGTCATGTTAATAACTAGTGTCCAAACCAGGGATCGATTACTTGATAGATGGTCTTCAAAACCAAGATCAAGTATGTGATATTCAAGAGAACATCACAAGGTTGAGATGTGACTAGGTAAATTTCCTTGAGAACATATGCAAGGGTATTAGGTAAGGCTCCAAAAAGGGAATCTATTAACTGACTGGAAGATAGCTCTAGAATTGATTTTCTAGGATTTTGGTCTAGGGTTTTGGGTTTATGGCTTTGAGTGGAACTAGTATTGCTATACAAGACCAAGTGAAGAGAGTGGGATGTTGTGGTGGCCTTAGTTTGAATTGAAAGGATCAATTTTGAAATCTCTCTTAACAAAAGGGATCTAGCTGCAGAACACTAATTAACCAACAAAGACAAGATGGTTAAGTAGGTTCCAATGCTCCCATGGCACCAACAAGATGATAAGGTTGAGGAGTAGGTTATATAGATCATAGGCGGGCACTAGGATGATCCATAACCAATTGGATAGGTTCTGGAGTCAAGAGCCAAAGATTGATACTTTTAACCTTGCCATAGTCATAACATATATTATGCTACAAACAAAGGAAGTTTTATCTTTGATCTTATGAAGTCTGACTAGGTCCGATTACATTCTCAAACACTCCATATTACTATGGTGTTTTGGTAAATGCATGTCTACGAAACAATTTCTCAACTTTTACATGTTTGCTAAACTTGTAACTCAAATATCTTCCTATATGATCCAATCATAAATTCTTGATTCTCTTGTTATGATGATTTCTAGTTCACACTAAAACCTTTGAACACTTTTCAAATGTCCCATACTTGTTATTCATTAACTATATATACTCATATATCTACTCAAGTCTTCGGTGAAAGTATACGAAGTAGAATAATCCACCACACACGATTTCACATAATGGACCATATACATCAACCTGTATGACCTCTAATAAGGTAGCCACCCATTCTATTTTGGCCCATTAATGGAGTTTTTGTTATCTTTAGGAAAGTCTTACAAGTGTCAACTTATTCGAAAACAATTGACTCCAAAATTCCATCAACATAGAGTTTTTCATGTCTTTTTTTCCAATACAACTTAAACAGTGATGTCACAATTAAGTGAAATTCTAATCATTTGTCTTGCGATATTTTAGAATTAGTGTCGTGAATGTTATTTCACCAACAAGATTTATAATGGTTCATCCATCATCTACAAAATATAGTAATCATTTGAACAACAATTGTTCTCACAATACCGGAACAAAATAACAACTATCAAAATAAATCTTGATGCCCAGGTCTTTGATGCAGATGATAAACATAATAACACTTTATTTGTTTCTCGATGAGCATCATGACCCCATTCTCTTTCTAGCTAGTTACTTGGGCGGTTATATTTCTTGTATTGAGTTGTTTTTGTATGACACTTCATACCAACCAATCCATTATCTAATATATACTTGAGATGGATAATCCCAGTCCTTTATTTTCTACCAATTACATTTGCGGATCCTCTTTATATGTTTTTTCTCTCTTTTAGAAGAATCTACCGACATCAATAGTGTCACCAATCACATATTACATAATACAAGTGTGTTAGTTAAATACTAATACCCTTGAATTCACACTTCAAAGTGGATAACCATCATCACATGTTTCATGTTCTTCCGGATTCTATTTTTAGTAATCTCTTAGTATAGTAAACATTTTACCTACACCTTTTATCCATCCTATCATGAAATCTTTCATGATGAAACTACTATAGCTCATAAGAACTGTTCGGGGGCCGACCCAATAGGCTAGGTAGAGAAGTCGAACCATCGTGTCTCTGTGGCATCCTTGTACTGTCCTTGGGCCATGTTGGGTTGGTTAGACTGTTCACTGACTTGGTCCATCGTGATTCTTCTAGGCCTTCACATGTTATTGAGTGGACCCACAGAGAGAATGATAATGTGGTAGCGAGAAAGAGACAGGGAGTGAGGGAGATATATGCCATAGTTTCCTTAAATTAATGATTTCCCCAATAAACTTGAAAAAAATGAGAATATCTTTGCTTCGTGTTATCGTGGTGCTTGATCTTAGAACCCTAGCTAGAGGCGGTGCATAGTGGGCTCAGTAAATTACTCCTTGTAATTTGGCCTGTCTGCATCGAGGGAGGGGTTTAGGGTACGTTTAGTGATGCAAGGTGGTGCAAGATCGAACAACCTAGTGTGGTTGGATCAGCTGGTTAATAATGGGGAGAAACATGGCTTCCGACCATCTGGATGGCGCTCAACGCACCCTTGGGCATATTAGTGGTTCTAACTTGACTGAGTATGCTATATGTGATTGTTCGGTCTTTCTTGTATTTATATAGTGATTTTACTTCATTAATATCAAGAAGATATCAACTACACCCAACATCTGCAACAACATAATGTCAAGAGCAATTCGAGACATCAAGAATGCACACAACCAAAAAGGAAATAAAATGGGCCCCGCCACAGTGATCATTCACTTGCAGCAGACGAACCCCAACCAATAATACAACACCTGCACTACAAAAATGGTTCCTCAAAAGTGATGCATCCAATAAGGAAACAATGGAAATCATCATTCTCACCAAATTAAAGATTGTAGGTTTTTCACCTAAAAGAGAAACCGAACTCTCTAGACAATGCCTCCAACAATGATATCATCACTGCCAGATACAACCAAAGAAGACCAGACCTAGGATTTTCACCTTGGATATCGAGACTCGGTACTTAAAGAGCACCATCAAAACTTAAGTACCTGAATGTTTCCACCCCCACTGAGGTTATTTCCGCAAAGCATCGATCACTAGGCTCACATGCACATGTGGTTCGGATGGGAACGTCGTCTAGCAGCCATGTCCGCACAACAGCCTGTGAAGCAAAGTCTTCGTCGCATCGAAGAATCTACTTCCGCCAATAACAGTCTCTGATTAAATATTATCCATTGAGACCATCTGTTCTTCCAATCATAGCCGTCTTGATATTTCTTGCCTCTACGAACACCAAGAAAATCATAGGCGTCGAGATGTTTCATGGTGTCAACGGAAAGCAGGGCTTAGCAACGCGCCCTCTTGAAGCCCCGTAGTCTAAAAGTTGCGGAGACACACAACTGTATCCCATCGAATCTAGACTTCTAGGAGCACCATATGTTAATCCGTGAAGACCACCCGCGGAGACATCTAGAACTCATTGACTGCCAAATCAAGGACAACCAGCAGCAAAAGATCAGTGAGTTGAGAGGAACAAGACCACTAGGGGATATGTACACATCATACTGAATATCATAAGGTAGAGTAAGCCAGACACGAGCCATGTAACCTCTGACCAGTCACCATTGTCCACCAGATCGGCGGAATGATGAGATTGCATCGAGGTCGGCCACCGGTGTGTAGGTACCCTCGAGGAAGCAACACAAATAAACAGGTTTGTGCATTAGAGGAAGCGATGCACTGACGTTTTTGTAATCGGCGGTTGACTGAACCAGCGAATTGACCTTCAGGCACTGGAATCAAACTCAGTATCTTATCTGCCAAATAATAGAGACATCTCTGCCAACTTGCAACATACATAGCCTTCTTTAGACTGCTTGCCACAGGGAAGGAACCAGGCGCAGGTACGTGCATCCTGTACCGACTGTTTTGGGGGAAATGAAAATTGGCACTGAAGTAAATTATGCTTCAAGTTTGGACAGCCACGCTTCCACTTGGTTTCCATCACGACCAGTGAATTTTCTTTGGCCTGTTTGAATAAGTACTGGTTAGACCTCCTATAACCTCCAATGGATAATGATGCAGATTTTTCTTTTTGGAAAAGAGCATATATTAATATCGTGAGATACCAATTACACCCAGCCTCTGCAACAACGCATTACCATAATGGTAACTCATCTTTTGGCTCCAGTGGTGTCACATGCGTTGTACTCCTCTGACTACACGGAGTATTTCAATACATGGTTTTTGTGAGTAACCCTCTAGCAATTTCTATTTGCTTGGCCAATGATATCTTGTTTGGTATGATAGGCTATTAGTGGGTTTTTGTTTCTTTACCGGACCAAGTTGGTTTTTCTTTTTTAACGACGGCGCGTTCAGAGGATGTTGTTTTGTTTTCAACACGTAGCAAACGTGTGACCATGTTAATTTGTCTTTCAAATCTACGGGTTTATTTGTCCAGCTTAGTTCCTACAGCCACGCCCCGGAGGCCGGAGAGAGAAATCTAGTTCATATAGTGTTCTTCGAAATTGGTGTGCCCCTCTTCAAACATGGGCGTCCTCATGTTCGATTTCAAAGGTCACATGCATGAAATCAACATTTCCCGTACACAATAATGTCCCTCGATCAGGTTATTATATTTGTGGATATGAGTTGACTTGACCTTGATGATACTAGAGAATACCAAAACTACTATAGATGGAGAGTTTCTTTAGATCGAAAGGGGGTGTCAATGAGATAGCGAAGCCGGTAGAATTAGTCATGCCCATGCATGCACGCGCCAGAGCATCGCAAATAGAGAAGTCAAAACCTAGGCAAGTCGGCGTGAGGTGGATGGAACTACAAATACTGAACATCCATACGGTAATACGGTATATATATTCATCTGTAAGCCACGCAAGAGCCATGTAACCCTCAGCAGTCACCATTCTCCACCGGGGGGAAGAATGTGATGTAGCAGTAGCTAGCTGGTGCCTGCTTGGTACCCTCGAGGAAGCAACATAAATGAACAGCCTCGTGCATTATGCGTGGACGTTTTTTGTAATCGGCGGTTGACTGAACTGGCGAATTGAGCTTCAGGCAATGGAATCAAACTCAGTATCTTATACAGTAGTACCTGCCAAATAATAGAGACGTCTTTGCCAACTTGCTACCTTTCTGCATACTGTGCCGACTGTTTCGGGGGAAATGAAAATTGGCGCGGAAGTAAATTATGATTCATTTTGAACAGCCACGCTTCCACTTGGTTACCATCACGACTAGTGAACGAATCGTCGCTTGGCTTGTTTGATTAAGTACTGGTTAGACCCCTGACGTCTCCCATAACCTCCAATGGATAATGATGCAGACTCCGCTCTCCATCTCAGCTCATCTCTTGGCTCAAGTATTTGATAAAGACTATGCTTTTTGAAATGGGGAGTATACCCCTGCCTATGCATCAATACATGCATATAGCCAGGGCCGGGCCAGCAAAATCTAAGGCCCCATACGAAACTCTAGAATGTGCCCTATAGAATTAGATTTTTTAACTATTTAACAGTTATAACGTGTATGCTAGAGTATCTTATATAATAATTGGATATAAAGAATAAAGATACATATTAAACTTCCGGTTGCATAACATTGACTCCTATTCTCTGCTTCCCGAAATAAATAACTTGGATTTGTCTAAATTCGTACATACCTAACGCGTTTTAGTATATACATAGATGCGAATCTGACAAGCCCAAGTCACTTATTATGGGACGGAGGGATATGGTGAAGGGAGTACAAAACAGACGAACAACGCAATTAAACGAATTTAGGATTGAATTTGAGTTCGCCTAGATCTAGATCCCCTAGGTTGCAAAGAGAAGAAAATATGTACTCAGCCACACACACCTGCTAATATGGACGAGGATGGGATGCACGCAGCCACACACCTCTTAATTACCTGTCGATTCATATATTTAATTCATAAATTAAGATTTACAAAGAAGAAGGCAAAACACCAGAACAGAAATAGCCAACAGCGATAGTGGCGAACTAGAAGAGGAACCGACGCTTCCGTTCATGTGAACGATCTCCTGATCGATCGATCGGGCTCGACTCGTCTCCCTCCTCCTACCCCTCCCTGCTAAAGTTCCAAGAGGCCTTCTGCGGTGCCCCGGGCCAAACCGATGCCTTTCTCGCCGGTGTTGCCGGTGAGAGATGGCGGAGGGGCGGCGCCGGTGGCAGTAGTAGTAGTCTAGGTAGGTTTTGGGGCTTTTTGCCTGTAGTTTGGAGTAGGGCGCCAGGTTTTGTTGGCCGGATCTGGCGCATCCGGAAGGGTTCTTGCGGCGGCGGCGTACTCCGGTGGCCGGAGAAGGCGGTGTCCAAGTCCACACCCGGGATCTCCATAATAAGTGCCATGGTGTGCCTCTCCTCTCTGCTCTGCCGCTTCCTTCTTCTCGATTCCCTCTTTCCGGCCGGCCGTGGTGGCGAGGGGATGGGATTGCAAGGAGGAAGTCTTGCGGGCTACAGGGAGGAGCGGAGGTCTTCTGTCTCGATACGGTGGCGCGGTGTCGAGCAGCTGCTGGCGGAGGGATTCATTGGGCGTCCGTGGCGGATGGCGGCGAGTTTCCCTATGGCGGCAGGCCTCCTTCTCAATAATTTCCGGCACTGCCGTCGTCCATCTGATGGTTCTGAAGCTTCCTTCTCACTCTTGCCCGGCCGTGGTGACGGGGGAGAGGGTCTAGGGAGCTTCGCTGCTACTGGCTCTGGGTGGCGGCTTGATCTGCTGCTTCGTCGTCGTGCTTATCTCGCGCTGGCTTTGGGCGCCACCGCGAACTCCCGCCGCAAGAGCCGCAACTTCATCAACCTCCAGGATGGAGGCCTTCCTGGGAACTTCTAGCCGGATCTCCCTCCACTGCTCTGTCAAGTGGTTCGTCCCTGACGTTGCAGCGGCGGCCGGCGCTGGAGGCTCCGCCGTGGTGGAGGACCAGGACTTGATCGCTTTTATTTTTTAGTTCTAGGGTCCTTTTTGCTAAAGGCGAGGCCTTATCTTTGACATGCAAAGTGTGCGAGGTGTCTTGTACAAGTTTTTTTCTAGGCCTTCTTGTATCTTTGTACCCACCCATTGACTGGATTAATTGAAGCAGCTCCTGGGTCCTTCGCGACCCCTTTCCGTTCAAAAAAAAGAGATCGATCGATCGCAACCGGCTGGCCTCCCATGGGTGGTTAAAGCCTAAGTAAGGAACGGGGTTTAAATTCCCACGCGGCCACGGGGCATGGGCCAAAATTTAGAAAAGATTTTTTTATTGCATAGTTATATAGGTCTATACAACTGTACCCAAGTTCCCTGAAATCAGCCGCGATGACTACAATTGGTGTGCCAAATACTTAGAGGGTCTTTTTGGGCACGAATTCAACTTTACGTTTCAATACAAAAAATCAGGCTAACGGCCGTCAGTTTGGGCCTCCCTGTCAGTTCTCGCCGTTATGTCGCTCCTGTCGCTTAGGTGTCAATTAGGCTTGCAGTGTTGGCGCATGCATCCATTATGCGTCTTATTCTTCCCCGGAGCGGCAATCTGTGGGGCGTCGCAGCCATGGCGCAGAGCTGGGATGTGGACGAACCTGCTCGGCCCAGCTCTCCTCTCTGTAGGCTTGCAGCGTTGGCGCCTGCATCCATTACGCGTCTTCTTTCCCGGAGCGGCAATCTGTGGTCGCGGCCATGGCGCAGAGCTAGGACGTGACGAAGCTGCTCGGCCCCGCTCTCCTCCCAATCCTGAGTCGGAGTTCGCCCTCACCATGGACGCACCCATGGCACGGTGCGGGGACGAGAATTGGTTCCCAGTGAGATCTATCACCGTGTCGACCATGCTCGGTTCTGTTTTCCTCCTCTAGAATCCAAGCTCGCCGTCGCCGTGGTTGCACCCGCACCAATTCTGCCACCTCTGCCAAGGTCTCTTTGGTAGTTCAAGTTCTGCCATATTGGACCTGTAAGGGTTCTATTGTGTATGCATGAAGAATAATTGTAACAAAGGCCTGAAAATCTTGGGGCAATATCGCATATTGAAAGTATATGACGATTGCATTGAGTTCACCGACCCCTGGGCTGAATTCTGTGCTAAAAATAGAATTTGTCTTGATGATCTGCTCGTCGTCCAGGTCAAGGTGATGAGGCACTATATCAAGCTAATTATTGAGGTGGTCACCGGTCTGGCAGAGGAAACAAGAGGATGCGGAAGACGACAATGACTAGCAGCACGAGGAGGACGAAGACGAGAGCGTTGGCTCTGTAATATCGGTTGTAGCTCAGAACTTCTGAATAAATCATCAGAATTTAAATTTCAAGAATACATGCTCAGAAACTTTTTTTGTTGTTGTATGTTAAACTAGCAAATCTCTTTTGTTAAAATCTCTTGGGCTGTACCAATTTCATTGTGTTTAATTATGAAAGACAAAATATAAATGATTTCTCTTAATTTCTCACATAAAAAAATGCACAACTAATTCCATATTCTCGCAGGAACTGGCCCCACTTGTTGAACCGGCGGCACTGCCATGATCTCCATGTAACCACGGTGAGTTCTCGAACCGAAAGTTGCAGTTACCACGTTTCTACTGCAGTCATTCCTCTGCAGTTTTTCCTGGGCGCTTCTTCTTCCTCTGTTCTAGAACCGTCGGTTCATCATCTTCTTCCTCTCGCAGGCAGTTCCTTGCAGGCATTGCCTTTCACCCATTTCCTTGCAGGCATGGACGATGGGAAACGCACAACAGAGACCTATTTGGTCCCTGCCCATGGTACCACAACTTTGACAGTGGTGTACACAAATGATGAAGCGACTGTGGAGACAACTCTCAGCAGGTTTGAGCAATTGCTTGAGAAAGAGAAGCACAAGTTTGTGGGCCTAGACTTGGAGTACACCCATGCAAATAAGCGAAAAAATCCTCCACAAGAGATCGCTGTCGTGCAAATCGCCATACATGAGGAGGTCCTCGTTTACTACTTCTGCAGGTATGTGAAATTTAAATTTGAGATCACCACTTCGGCATCCCCCGTTCCCTTACATCCCTAAAACCATCTAAGTGCAGGAGTAAACCAACTGAGATGCATTGTTCGGCTCTGGTCGAGTTCTTGTGCAGGAAAAGGATAACTTTCACTAGCGTGGATATCACAAATGACACAATTATGCTTTCTCGTGCGTTGATAAAAATCCCAGATGGGCACCACATCGACATCCAAAATATGTACAAGATCAAACCATACCTAGCGAAGGATGGCATGGGTGATCTGGCAGCGGAAATCATCGATAAATCCTATGAAAAAACTGAAGAAATTGAAGCGGCTCGATGACGACTACTGGGAGTCGAAGCCGATGAGCCAGGTGCGCCTCGAGTATGCAGCCAAAGACGCCTACATGGCGTACGAGTTGTACAGTAAGCTCATTACCATGAAAGATGGGATGATTAAGGCGGGGTTTTTCGTGAGAGAGCTATGCCCTAGTTTCAAGCTAGCCCAGGAGAAGAAGTGCGAGGAGGACAGAAAGCGGTTTCAGGACGAGCAAGGATCTTGGGACGCTGGCGACATCAAGCGGTTGAAGGGGAAGCAAGTCAAGGACGACAACAAGTGGTGGTGATACATTATGTGTTTGAACTAGATTTTAGTTTTTAGTTTATTATGTGTATGATACATTTAGTTACTTCAATACAAAATTTCGACCAATTTAACTTGTTGATGTATTTCTTGACAATTATAATATAATCGAGCACTAGAAATATTTTGTAGTGTGCATGAACATGATCAGTAAATATAATTGAAAACTAGAAAATTTAAGGCACTCCATATAAAGGAGTAGATTTTTTTTGCGGGTAATATAAAGGAGTAGATTAATATAGAAGGTTCACCACAGACAACACGGATATATTGTCTTACATGTCACACACATGTAATAATTAACTAGAACAAAATAAAAGCAGGGGCGGCAGCAGGAGGCCGTGACACGGAGATGCCTAGCAGGGCAGGGGCATTAGTAGGAGGCAGGGACAACCTAGTAGATGGGATGCAGTCTAGTCCTGACATAATCCCAGAGGAATTTGCCAAAGGCTTCGTGCCGCGCCAAGGTAATCGGCCTATGGCTTCTGCCTCCCCCTGTGGCAACGCCATCCGCGTGCTGGATTATGCTGTCGAGGTCAACGTTAATTGCTCTGCCACATAATGAGCAAAACAGTTTTCCCCTATGGTGGAAACGGATTAGACTACATCGTAACTGCCTCAGCACGTAGCGGCTTTCGGTGTCCCTGGATACCTTGCTATCCTCCACTTCATCATCATCCTCCTGTTGATTTTTAAGAACATAACTTAGAACTCATACATATGATTGAATTGTATTAGAACTCAAGAAATTGAAATATAATCGTACAAAACAATATTCAGGGATATACATAGTCAGGTACAAAAACAAACCTAAATATTATAATTATAAATAAAAAACCAAACAATTGATCTTCAGGTACATGTTAAAGATACATATGATCAAAACCATTCGTGTACATATACATCATACCAATCATTAAAAGATCAGAAACAATTCAAGAATTATATATGTAGTTCCATATGAGAATAAATCTAGGGCCTCATAATTTGTTTCAGAGATGGAGTTGGCGAACCAAAGTACCAACAGCACAACCTATATTGTTTGTGTGCATTGCTTCCTCAGGTTCACCAACTCATCCCTAAAACACGACACCATCCTATGTGTCTCCACTTGAACTCTTTTGGGGCAAATTTCAATCATCGGCCTCGGTGACAAACTTAAATGTAATTCTTATACACTATGAATCCATGGAATAGATAATTCAAATATCATAGTTCTATGAATATAGACGAAAGATTGCGGCCTCATAAGTTTCTACAGGGATGGCGTAAGCGAACCAAGTAACAATTGCACAGCTTATATTGATCTTATACATGGCCTAGGTTCGCTAACTCATCCCTGAAAAAATCTGACACCAATGTGTATGCCTCTCTTTGGGACAAATTTGAATCATTGGCCACAATAAGAAATGGAAATGTAATCGTACAAAACAATATTCAGGGATATATATAGTCAGTTACAAAAACAAGCCTAAATATTTTAATTATAAATAAAAAACCAAACAATTAATCTTTAGGTATATGTTAAATATACTTATGATCAAAACCATTCATATACATATGCATCATACCAATCATTAAAAGATCAGACACAAATCAAGGATCATATATGTATTTCCATATGAGAATAAATCAAGGGCCTCATAATTTGTTTCAGAGATGGAGTTGGAGAACCAAAATACCAACATCACAACCTATATTGTTTGTGTGCATTGCTGCCTCAGGCTCACCAACCCATCCCTAAAACACTACACCATCATACGTGTCTCCCCGTAAACTCTTTTGGGGCAAATTTCAATCATCGGCCTCGGTGACAAACTGAAATGTAATTCTTATACACTATGAATGCATGGAATAGATAATTTAAATATCATAGTTCTATGAATGTAGAATAAAGATTGCGGCCTCATAAGTTTCTATAGGGATGGCGTAAGCGAACCAAGTAACAATTGCACACCTTATATTGATCTTGTACATGGCCCCAGGTTCGCTAACTCATCCCTGGAACAATCTGACACCAATGTGTCTGTCTCTCTTTGGGGCAAATTTGAATCATTGGCCACAATAAGAAATTGAAATGTAATCGTACAAAACAATATTCAGGGATATACATATGCATCATGCAACGCATTCATAGATCAGAAATATTACAAATATTATATATAGGTTCCATATGAGAAAAAATTAGGGCCTCATTTTTTTCAGCGATGGAGTCGGAGAACCAAAATACCAACAGCACAACCTATATTGTTTATGTGCATTGCTTCCTCAGGTTCACTAACCATCCTAAAAAAGACACCATCAGATGCCCTTGCACTATTTTGGGGCAAAATTGAATCATTGGGCTTGGTAAGGAATAGAAATGTAATGTTATAGGCATGCTGTGTATCGAAATCAATACTCAACTAGCAAACTCAACTAGATGGCAGATGAGCAGATTGGGGTTTTGTGACTAGACGGATTGGGGTTTTGTGACTAGATGGTAGATGTATCAATTGACCGTTCGAACCATATATATACTACCCTAGTTCAAGAGAAAAAAATCTATACACGATTGAGCAAATTCTATGTATGAAAAGTGAAATCTACGGCTGTGACTAGAGAAGCTAGCAATGTAGTACCTCAGACTCCTCATCAGGGACCTCCTCCTCGAACTCGTCATTCTCCGCGATTCCGTCGAAGATTTCTTGGATGGCGATGGGGTTGTTGATGTGGAGCACCAGATTGCCTCCGCCTGTCGCCTGCCGCCTGCCCCCCATCTAGATCTGTCGCTGACACCATGACATTGTCGGCCACCTGCTGCTCGGCGGCAACGGCTACTACCTGCTGCTCGGCGGAGATGGCTACTGGCTGGACGGATGAGCTCACACCCTCGACGGCACGGCGACGAGCAGCGTTCGTGTCCGGAGAAGACGCCTCCGCCTACTTGGCGACGACCGAGCCATCTGCTGCTGCGCCTTCAACTGGCTTGACTTCCAGCTCGTCTCCACGCGTATGCTTCATGCCGCACCAAGGTAAGGAGGTAGTGCAAGCGAGGGAGCATCAGCGCACGCGGTAGGTGTAGATTGGGGTCTTGGGACTAGACAGACTGGAGCAAAATGACACAAGCACATGGAAGAAGAAGGTCGAGGGGGGTTATAAACACCTGACCGTTCGTAGTCCTCGAGTGGACACGTGTGGTGGGAAGGGGGCGGGGGGCTACCACGATCTCCACCTTTTTTGGGTTCTCTTTTATTTTGAAACAGCCACGATCTCCACTTTAGAGCTGCATTGAAAATACGTTCATGGCAGACCTCGATTCCACCGCATGCAAGTGGCGCGGAACCAATTTCTAGCAACGTTAGATCTACTCGAGGGGGGCCCTTGACTCATGGAAGTTACTAGCGGTAGGGTCTAGTTGGAAGTGAGATTGAGAGTGCTGCGTAAAAATGGGATATGTCTTATGAAAATCAAGTGGCAATAAATTGCAGCGTCCCGTCGACAACCATGCACTCGATGACCCTGTTGCCCTATGCATGTGTTGTAGTAGCAGTGGTAGGCTTTTTAGACTTGTTTAAACGTGACATGACCGTTCGACGACTTTTTCCCTGGACGGCATCGTGTTCCTTCTTGTAGAGGGAGACGTCAAGATGGGGCCTCGTCAAGATGGTAGCTCGTTAACTGGCAGTTTGAAAGAGTACCTTTTTCCTCTCTCGCTAAACATATATGTTTCATTTTCCCCAAATTGGTAGAAAATCTAGAGAAGATTCTCTCTTCGATAATTCATTCCCTTTTGGACCTCTTTTTGCCTCCGATCAGGTAGCAAATCTAGAGCAGCAAATCACACCAGGCAGAATACATTCATTCAGAAAACAAAACAAATGTAGATATAGCTGTGCGCAGCTAAATAGGATATAGCGATAGAAAGTAGGTTGCTTAACGAGGTTCGATGCATTCAGCTAGAAATAGGATGCAAGCAAAATATAGAAAATCAAAAGAAGATGCTTAGCAGCAACAGCCGCCGCGGTAGTAGGTACATTCGGGGAGACATCCAACCCGTTCATTCGCCAGCGCGTCCGCCTCCCTCTGGTGCCTCCGCCACTTCTTGCTTCCCAGTCCCTTGATCTTGGGGGCCTTAGGCTTGATTGGAGGAATGAGACCCTCTTTGATGGCCAACCGTTGGAGGTTTCAGAGGTGAATGCCGAGAGCCTGGTGTTCAGCGATGTAGGCATTGATTTTCACGGTCTCACGCTCGCTGCCTTTGTTGATGTCGGAGCCCGCGGCCTCTGCATGCTTCATTAAGGAGATGAAGTCGGTGCCTCCGGCGAGAGTCACATAGTAGAAGGCGATCCCCTTGCGGAAGGGGCAGCGCCAGGGGCCGCCCCTAAAGACGGTGTCGTACTGGCTGTCCCGCAGCCTCCTCAGCACCTGAGAAGTATTGGTGTGTATGGACTCGTCATCGCTGCAGACATCGCTGCCAGAAAGCTATTGGAAGAAAAGGAAAATGGGGAGTAGATGATGTAAGAAGGTCGAGCAATCAAAATGTGAACAAGCGAATCCTAATAAACCAACATCTAGCATCCAACAATGGGAACAGTAGAAGAACCAGGGGAGGGGAGCAAACCCTAGTTACCTCCGACCATGGGTCGTCGATGCCGGTGTCGTAGGGGTTCAGCGAAGCGATGTACTTATCTGGATCGTAGGTGACCAAGAAGTGCTTGATCTTCTTGTGACCGGCGGGGGGCTCCTCTTCGGTGGCTCCGTCGGTAGCAGGGACGGGGGCCTGGACGGGAACGGCGGTTGCCATCGATGCCTCGACTAGGGCCTAGACAAGGACGGCGTCTGCTTTCAACGCGTCGAGGGGGACCGGCGAGGAGACGGGGGCCTCCTCGCCGGCGGCCACGGAGGCGACGATGGCCACCTTATCCTCCTCGGCCATCACCGGCGCGGACGGGGTATTCTTGGGAGTTTGCGGATGCTAGTGGGATAGTGGAGAGGGCTGCATGGGGACAGTGAGCGAGAGTGAGAGTGGGTGTGCGGAGAAGGGCTCTATAGTTAAGGTGAATGGAAGCAAGGCACGTTTCATTGCACCACCGTGCAACGCGCCGCGCAGTCTACTGCACCATGCACCGCGACACGCGCACGATACATCATGTTTTTTTCCTGGGCCATGCATGGCAGTTTTGTATTGAGCCGCATGCAAAGGGCGCATACACAATTTCTATGTACGAAGTTTGACACGTCCCTAAAATTGGCAATAGTTAAAAGTGGAAATGTAGATGGGAAGGTAGGTGGCTGTACGGCGAGATTTGTGGGGTTGTGCTAGATTGGGTAGAGGGATGTGTTGATGAAGGCGGAGACGTTAGGTCTCATCAAGCTCAGCTCTTCGGTCTCCGGCTAGCGCGTGCAAGCTTCTTACGGTCGGGTCCAGTTGGATGTGAGATTGAGAGCCGTGTTCCTTCTTGTATAAGTCTCGCTAAGGGAGACGTCCGTCTTGTCTCATGCTATACTGTGAAGATCATGACGTGTGCAACGATCATTGTTGGATCGCACAGAATCAATGGTTGGTGCGCACGATCCATGTGATAACTGTGACAACCAATTAGGGAGTAGTAGATAGGGTGAGCACAGGTTTGGGCTTCTATGAAAGATAGAGAGAGGGGGGCAAAACTGAGTAGTATAAAAATGGAAAGTGAGTGTGTTGTACAATGAAATACATCGTGACATACATCAAATTATGTCAAGATAGATCCACTAGAGTTCATTGGATGTGTGTTCTTCTCATAAACCACATGGACCCACTAGAGTTCATTGCATATGTGTTATTGTCATAAACCACATGGATCCACCGGTGTCATTACATGTGTGTTCATTTCATAAACCACATGTTGATCCACCAATGTCATTGCATGTGTGTTCTTCTCACAAACCATATCATGAACCACACCCAGTGTCATTGCATATGTGTTCTTCTCATTAACCACACATGGATCCACCAGTGTCATTGCATGTCTGCTCTTTTCATTAACCACAGTTAGAGTCATTGCATGTCTGTTCTTTTCACAAACCACATATCACCAGTGTCATTGCATGTGTGTTCTTCTCATGAACCACACATGGATCCACCCAGTGTGATTGCATGTCTGTTCTTTTCACAAACCACATATGGATCCACCAGTGTCATTGCATGTGTGTTCTTTTCACAAACCACATATCACCAGTGTCATTGCATGTGTGTTCCTCTCACAAACCACATAAGGATCCACCGGTGTCATTAGATGTGTGTTCCTCTCATAGACCACACATGGATCCACCAGTGTCATTGCATGTATGTTCTTCTGACGAACCACGGCTAGAGTCATTGCATGTGTGTTCTTTTCATGAACAACACCCGGTGTCATTGCATGTCTGCTCTTTTCATTAACCACATCTACAGTCATTGCATGTGTGTTCTTCCCACAGACCACACATGGATCCGCCAGTGTCATTGCATGTGTGTTCCTCCCACAGACCATAGATGGATCCACATGTGTCATTGCATGTCTGCTCTTTTCATGAACCACAGTTAGAGTCATTGCATGTGTGATCCTCTCACAAACCACATAAGGATACACCAGTGTCATTGCGTGTATGTTCTTCTCATGAACTACAGCTAGAGTCATTGCATGTGTGTTCTTGTCACAAACCACATAAGGATACACCGGTGTCATTGCATGTGTGTTCTTCTCATTAACCACACCTAGTGTCATTGCATGTCTGTTCCTCTCACAGACCACACATGGATCCACCAGTGTCATTGCATGTGTGTTCTTCTCATGAACCACTACTAGAGTCATTGGATGTGTGTTCTTTTCATGAACCACAGCTAGAGTCAATTCATGTGTGTTATTCTCACAAACCACATAAGGATACACCAGTGTCATTGCATGTGTGTTCTTCTCATGAACCACATCTAGAGTCATTGTATGTGTGTTCTTCTCACAAACCATATCATGAACCACACTTAGTGTCATTGCATGTGTGTTCTTCTCATTAACCACACATGGATCCACTAGTGTCATTGCATGTCTGCTCTTTTCATTAACCACAGTTAGAGTCATTGCATGTCTGTTCTTTTCACAAACCACATATCACTAGTGTCATTGCATGTGTGTTCTTCTCATGAACCACACATGGATCCACCCAGTGTGATTACATGTCTGTTCTTTTCACAAACCACATATGGATCCACCATTGTCATTGCATGTGTCTTCTTTTCACATATCACATATCACCAGTGTCATTGCGTGTGTGTTCTTATCACAAACCACATAAGGATCCACCGGTGTCATTGGATGTGTGTTCCTCTCACAAAACCACATAAGGATCCACCGATGTCATTGGATGTGTGTCCTTTTCATGAACCACAGCCAGTGTCATTGGATGTGTGTTCCTCTCACAGACCACACATGGATCCACCAGTGTCATTGCATGTGTGTTCTTCTCATGAACCACACATGGATCCACCAAGTATGATTGCATGTCTGTTCTTCTCACAAACCACACATGGATCCACCAGTGTCATTGCATGTCTGTTCTTTTCATGAACCACACCTAGTGTCATTGCATGTTTGTTCCTCTCATAAACCACACATGGATCCACCAGTGTCATTGCATGTGTGTTCTTCTCATGAACCACAGCTAGAGTCATTGTATGTCTGTTATTCTCACAAACCACATAAGAATACACCAGTGTCATTGCATGTGTGTTCTTCTCATGAACCACACCCAGTGTCATTGTATGTGTGTTCTTTTCACAAACCACATATCACTAGTGTCATTGCATGTGTGTACCTCTCATAAACCATATATGGATGCACCCAGTGTGATTGCATGTGTGTTCTTCTCACAAACCACATAAGGATCCAGCAGTGTCATTGGATGTGTGTTCTTTTCATAAACCACATATGGATCCTAATTAACCTTAGGAGATATACCGAGTCTTCTAGAAGGCACGCCCTAACACAGTTGTTCTGCTTGACGATTGTTACATACCGTTCGATCGGGGCGCTTGGACGATTGGGATGGTCTTCGTGAGATCAATCCGCGAGTAGTCTGTTTTACGGCATGATTGGCCGCGCTTGCTCTGGACAATCTGGCAACACCGGGGGCTCCCCTGTTGTGAGTGTCACGACTCACGAGTTGAGTGGGCCATATCCTAGTGTCACGTCCCCATTACTTCTCTTCCTCCCCGTACTTCTCTTCCTTCCCCTCGAAGCCACTTTCCCCACTTCACTCCCATCCTGTCGTAGCCACAAGCCGATGGCGCCTCCATTCCAATACCCTCTCCGGCAGCCATCCCCTCCCCTCTCGCAATGGGTTCAAGGGGACACGGCGAGGAAACGCGTCGTGACAATAGGAACGGTGATTTCGATGTGAGTTATCTCATCTCTATCTCTATCATCCATGGCCAGTTATCTATTTTTTGAGCTAGATCTACTCTGTTTACTCATGCGTGTATGATGTGTTAGGCCAACTAGACGATGTATGACGCCGACTATCACGGTTTAGCGGATGAAGACAGTCATCTAGTATGTAAACCTGGATATGTGCCTGCTAAATTTGTAGCATTCGAAGGATGAAACACAGGCAGGAGGTTTCTATGGTGTCAAGGACATCGTGCAATGATGCGAGGCGGAAGTTGCGGTGTTGTCAAATGGGTAGATCGAGAGTGGCCCAAATCGATGTAGAAAACGCTGGACAAACTATGGGAAATGACTGTTGAGTTGAAAGAATCCGCATTCAGCTCACTTCTTGACAGTGTTGAGATGAAGCTATGGGAACCAGTTGACACGACCAAGCATAAGCGAGATCTCAGGTGGATGGAAGACAAGGTTAGCAAAGTCGAGAAGGAGAGGGACGCGGCGTTGGCCCTGAAGGCTAAAGTAGATCAAGAACTGACTCGAGCAAGGAAGGATCTTCACCAGGCCAAAGTCCTGCAGTTCACAACTACGAGTATTGACAAGTGCATGAGGAAAAATGCAGAGAAACAATTGAAGTTGTGCAAGGAAGATGCTAAAAGGAAGGAGCAGACGATTCGATCCTCGCTCTCGCAGGAAGATGCGCATCGTGCTAAGATTAGGAAGATCAAGGAGATGCGTGATAACTAGTTCTATTTAGCTTGAGCTCCGTGCCTTTTTTAAGTTGTAATAGTTGTACTTGTTAACCTAGCGGTCTGAACTATTGGCCCCGGAGTCCTGCGAGGAAAAAAATTGGTCGCCCGTTAATCTGTCTTAACCCTACATTACTTCCTTTTGTCTGACCAATGCCCCTTGGATATTCCACCCGTCGCTTCATCGTCCTCATGTACAAATAGGAGGCGCCACAGCGCGTCGCTTCATCGTCCATACCCTCACCCTCCCCAATCTCCACCGCGCCATCGCTTCGTCGTCCATCCCCTTGCTCCCTCTCCAATCTCCACCGCGCCGCCATGGAGATGCCCTCGCTGAACTTCTACGAGGCGGTGATGTTCCCGCATTTCGACATCCTCGCGCTACCGGCCGCGACGGTGCCCCACGGATGGCGCATCAGCTATGCGAGGGTGCCGGTGGCTCCGCTCCTCGTCCCCGGCGGATCCAAGATGGAGAGCGAAATCGTGCCGCGCTGCCGCCAGATGCCGGTGTGGAAGAGGGCGCTACCCCGGTACGCGGAGGCCAGCCCGTACTGGTGGCACTGTTCAAGAAGGAGCGGAAGGCCAAGATTTGCAACCGCATCGTTTACGGGCGCGTGGTGCACCGGGATCTCCGCAACCGAGAAGGGCGGGAGAGGTTCTGGTCCGTCCCTGGATGGACCAAGTGCACCGTCATCGCCGCTACTCGCCGCGAAGAGGTGCTCCGTCTCGCGAACAATGCGGAAATCGTGGAAGTTCTGTCCGATGACGATGAGGAAGTCGACGGCTCGGAGGACAGCGGCAGCAGAAGTGAAATTGTTGACTAGTGGTTGAATTAATGTAGGATGTTAAATCACACCTTTGTTTAGAAGAATTTGTGGTTGAATTTATGAAATGCCTCGATTTAGATCTCTGTCTCGATTAATTTGTGGAAGAATTTGTGATTTAGATCAATTTCTGCCTCGATTTAGATATCTGTCCCAGATTGGGAACGTGACCGTGGACCAAAGACCCCTTTTCTACTAGTGTATTCCGACATTGGTGGTTTGTTTAAACGTAATCTACGTGGATTTGGCCGCATGCAAATGGCACAACCACAATTTATAAAGTGGAAGCACGTACACCCGGTTAATGGAGATCTAGGAGCTTCGCCAGATGCAGGGGATGCAGGAGCAGTGAGGCGGTGAGATAGACGGGCTCAAGATTAGGCCAGAAAGTGGTACCGATTTCCTCCTCATCTGGGCATTATCGGTTTCCATTGCTGTTTATGTTGCCATGTCGTTGTGTGCAGCAGTTGAAATAAGTTGCTGCTTCATGGAGTGAAGCAGCTTAAATAATTTATTTCTGTGCCACTTACATTCCGTCGTATTTGGAGACCTCCTGCCCTCAGCAATCGTGGAACCGGTGCTGCGTGTTTTCAGATAGCAGTGGCACAATCACAATTTCGGATTCAATTACTGACTCGGGAATTTCTAAACCCTAAGTCGCGGTACATTTTACTCAGAGAACGTGGGTAGATTGTTTCGCCCAGCAAAATACCATACACAGAGCTCCAGAATTTAACCGAATTACATATATAGGTTGAAGTTCAACACATTACTATGCATCTTCATTGCCAGCAGCCTTCTTCCGTAGCCTGGGTGTCAAGCCTTCACGTCCACTGGCTTCTTCATTTCCTGCCTTCTTCCTCTTCCTCGGTGCCAATTTTCTTAGCTTCACGTACTCTGCATCGACGGGACAATGAGCACCAGAATCGTGTCCAACATCATCTTTCCACTAGTTTTTAATTTCTTCGGGCAGCAAAATGACTGACCCGGCAGTCATGTTTCTAACCTTGCGGCGCTTCCTGTCAAAGAAACATGATTGTTGCATAACTGCCCAATATCTGCAGAGTAAATAAAACAAAAATTACAATTCAGCACAAACATGCGAACCCCAAGAGACTTTTGCTTACCAGGAGCTAATTGGGTTCGAGCAACCACCCTGTCCAAAAATAGAAGGGCGACTCCCAGTTGCAGCAGCTTCCACATCCAGTACATCACATTTCAGCTCAAACATGCAAGCCGAAGCATACCTTTTCATCAATCCAATTAGCTGACTGTCACACGTTAGAGGAACCATGATGCCATGTTCATCCATGAATCTGAACTTTGCAGTCTGCTTCGGCCATAATTCATCATGATTACGCAGAGCAGCAACCATCCAGATATAGTGCAGATCTACGCATGCGCTTCTTCCATCGTGATACAATGGTGTCCATACCACTTGCCCTTAGAGTCGTACCTGAAGAGGCTTACCGTAACCAGGTGATGGTGGTCCACGAAGATCCCACTTGACAGAAAACTATGGACAAAATATGTTTGTCAGCGTTGGGCTAACAAACAATTTTAGGTTCACTAGCCAGCTAGCAGTTATAATTAGTGCGAATAGCAAAGAGAAGGGTAGCTCACCCGCTTGTAGCCAGAACTTTTTCTTCCTTGGTAGTAGGATCTGCCATCTTCTGAGTTGCTCGGCTCGTCGGCGGCGGAGGCAGGCTAGAGCCTCGCAACGGCGGCTACGACATGCGCAATTGGAGCTCGGGATCAGCGACTGGGCGCAGCAACTGGGCGCAACAACTTGGCGCCGTAAGTCAAATGTCCGAAGGGATCGTCCTGCTTGGAGGGTGGATTCCGACGCCGCCGGAGCCAGGGGAAAGGTAGGAATGGATTTGTGAAATTGGTCAACACATCCAATCCACTTAGTTCCTCGATTTGCCTAAGAGGTTGCCGCGTTGAAACTCGCGTCACAGACAGATGACTGACATGAGGGTCCTGACCGTCTACTTCACGGGGCAGTTTAACGGAATGTTTGAATTTGGCAGGGGTGAGATGAGTTTGTCTCGAAATGGCTCCTATCAGTAGTTGGCGGCCCAATATTTCAGAACACGGCAATTTCAGGCAACTTAGGTACTGCCATGCGCTGGCCTGCGAACTTTGGTACCGTAAACGAACATGCCCACTCTACTTGGAGCTATTTCATTTTAAAAAAACACTTTTGAAGTTCAAACCTACTATATTTGAAGCTTTTTCACAAGTACATATGGATGATAACTTTTATGTCATATAAAGTGGATATAGATTAATTATTTGTCAAACTACTTAAATTATGGAGTCGGATGCAGCGCTATAGTTTGCAAGGTTAAATGAGCCTAACATATCAAAACAATAAATCATGTATAGGAAGTGCACCTGTTGCCTTTTGTTTTGTTTACTCCATTCGACCCAAATTATTTGTCATGGGTTCATTGAAGACATGTTTTTAGCAACATTTTGCCTAAATTGTTCCTTTTATAGTTTTTTTCTTGATGTGTAGTTGTCTCACCGTTGTGCCTATATATGCACTTCTGTAACTGAAACCTGTTCTTTCTTCTATGATCAATGAAAGCAGCAAGTCTGCCATTAGTCCAAAATTTTTTTGGATCGGAGGGAGTAGAATAGAAGCCTAGTCTGACTTTTCTGTTAGCAGACACTACCAGCAGCCATCGAAGAGGTTTCCACAAAAGTAAACGGCCTTCCCCTCTCATGTGCAATGTATGGAAGTTGAGTAGCTTGTTACATGAGTATTAAAATATAAACCGTGTTACCCGAAGTAATTTAAGGGTAGATAGGACGTGCTTGGCCGGGGCTTTAAAAAGTGGCACTCGTCACTTGTGAGCCGACTACTCGATCCGTCCACTCATCCATCAAAATCAGCCTATTAGTTTCCTAATTAAGTGGTGCACCTTGGAAACTAGTACACGCTAAGTATTGTTCTGGGGAATATTTTTTTGCATCAGTTTTTTTATCGAAGAATCAGAAGACATGAATTACGCCAGTGGTTAGGGTCTGAGTTATCTAGGGCAAATTAGTTCGTATTAACATCCACTAACTCTGTATACCATGACCCACAATTTCCCGAAAATGGATACCAAAAAGTGCGTTAAATTTTAAATTTGAATTTAAGAACTTCAATTTGAGTCATAAGCTGGGATATATACAGGGAAATTGAAGTGATGGTTAGTCCTGGAGAGAGAGCAACGTTGTGCTGGGCGATAGGGACGTGCGCAGTCGGCTTAGCAAACTACTAGTCCTCTGCTAATTACCCTTTCGACTTGAGCTATATCTTACACATCTCCTGGTCAGGCGCAGTGGATGATGTCTCGCCTGCGAGATCACGGGAAGTAGAGTAGAGGTACGAAGATTTCTAGTTTACGTCCTCTCGAATAGCGACCTCACTGGAAGATAATAAGATTTGTGCAGTGGGCTGTCCCTGTCTACTTCAACTAAATGAACTATGTAGATAACCAGCTACGGTTTTGCACGGGTTCCGATAAGCGGTTTGTTAGATTAAAAACCACGATGGTCACGAGAAGGAGTTCATAGTGTTGGTTATCTGAAGCAAACGAAGATAGTGTTTTTCCGTGAGGTTAACAAAAGAAAGAGTCAAAATAACGTTAAAGAGCGAGGAGGCCCACGAACCAATGTTCGGTCCTCTCTTTGTACGTAACTTACGCACCATGATCAGGGGCATCAGTTCACGATCTGCTACACCTGCTCCCCTACATCCCCAAAAAACTCTATCGATCCGAGGCACAACAGTGACGGGAAAGCCATACTACACCCCGTCGGTGCCAGGGCAGTGCCGCTGGAGGTCGGAGGGCATCCGCACCTTTTCCAGATCGTCTATATCGACAACAGAACAAGTCTGCATCTGCCAGGAACAAATGCCCTCTTCCTCGACCCCAACACCAAGTATAGATCGGCTAAACCCTTTTATTTATATTCATTAGGTGTTCTAGATGCTGCCCATCCATGATATTGTGATGCTACTGTCAAATTTGATATAACAATGGTATCAAATACCCACATGAGTACCACTAGAACCCTAAGTCACATCTATTGATCTTAATTATGATGCACAGATCATGTTTTAGGCAATTGAGATGATCTGGTATGATCTTGTTTCCATTATGCACCATTATCATATCAATTTTAGCCTCAAATTAGTTCTAATTACTTCTTAGACATGCAGTGTTAATGCTCCAGATCAAAAGTAATTAACTTGTTAAGTTTCAATGATGCAATTATGTCTCAGTTAATTATTTCTTTATCGGTTGTTAGCCATGTCTAAGTAATTAGGATGAGGGGAGCACGTTATTGCAATTAAAAAGAAAAATCCCCTACTTATGTATGAACTCTAACCATAGTTCCCCAATTTGCATGAACCCTTTGCAATTTTCCACACTTTCTGCAAATCGAGCACATGAGGACGAGTTTGGGGACATACCTGATGACGCCGGGTCGTTGCCTCTCCCTTCGAGGCCCGCATGAGCACCCACTATTTCGGCGAGGGCATGATCCCATGACGCTGTTTCCCTCCTGAAGAAGGAGCGCATGGAATGGACGTGTGCGCGTCGGTGGCAGTCGTGTAGCTCGCCGCTGCGGTCACCTGATGGCTGTCGTGTGCAGCAACCCTGTATGGAAGCAATGCCGACAGCCACGCTCGGCGGAGGAGCGTTGATGGCAACAAATGCAGCTACTTCTCTTTGGGACTCAAAATGCAGAGTCTTATAGCAAGCTTCTTTTCCCCACAAGGGTGACTCGAGAGTTTATATCAAACTCTTGGGAAATTGGTTATGGAAGGATGTTTGTCTTCTCCTCTTCAAGCAACATGTAAAGTAAAATAATTTGTCTTGTGTTCCCAACTCCACCAAGTGGTTTTCAAGCACAAGGTTTCGTATTAGTAATATGAAATAAAATAAAAACAAACTAAAGTAAATAAACTAAAGTAATGCAAACTAGATGATATCGAAGATATTAGAGTTGTTTTGGGGTTTTTATAAGTGATTGCATGTAGAGCAAGTATTTTTGTATTTTCGAAATAATAAATTGCAGAAATTATAAATGATAATAGATACAAAGGAAAGGTGTTTCTTATGATAAAAATCGGACCGGGGTTCATGGGTTCACTTGTCTACTCTCTTTTTAGGTTGTAGTGATCAAAAAACAATTCATCAATGATAATGATTCATGGAAATTCTATACGTGCTTGATAAAAGGAGTTAATATGGGCATCACATTCTAATATTGAGATGGAATTGATGTCTACGCACTTCTATTCTTGTAGACAGTTGTTGGGCCTCCAAGTGCAGAGGTTTGTAGAACAGTAGCAAGTTTTCCCTTAAGTGGATCACCCAAGATTTATCGAACTCAGGGAGGAAGTGGTCAAAGGTATTCCCTCTCAAGCAATCCTGCAATCAAGAAACAAGAAGTCTCTTGTGTCCCCAACACACCCAATACACTTGTCAGGTATATAGGTGCAGTAGTTCGGCGAAGAGATAGTGAAATACAAGTGTTATAGATAATTATAAGTGGTAACGGTGCAAGAAAATAACTTGATGGCGTGGAAAAGACTAAAGGCAAACTGAAATAAAGATGGAAGCAAGCAAACATGTAACAACTCTGGTAGCAAATGGTGTTTCAATGCTAAGAAACAAGGCCTAGGGATCATACTTTCACTAGTAAACACTCTCATATAAATATCTTCTCTTTAGGATACTACTCTTAACTACTCTCCGGTTGGGCACTCTAATCGATGGTAGGGCTATAACAGCACTCCTCAAAGTCCATATTTCCCATCTAGAAAACCCCACACTGTCACCTTGAGTACTAGATGAGTCCAACAAACACCACGATTTCATAAAGACATCCAAATCCAAATATAACTCATAACAAGTATTTGTAATCTCTAGCCTAAGTGCCACCATGGTGAGCACGCTGTCACTTTCACACACATGGGGAGAGCAGAGATCTAATAAAGCATTTGAGTAGCAAGGTAGATCTATAGATTACAAGCTCATGATCACAATATGATCATGCATAGAGAGAGAGATGAACACATAGCTACTGGTAGAACCCTTAGCCTCGAGAGAGAACTACTCCCTCCTCATCATGGGCATCAGCAATGGTGATGGAGATGGCGGTGGAGATCGATGGAGATGGCTCCGGGGGCACTTCCTCGTCCTGGCAGGGTGCCAGAACAGAGACTTTCTGTCCCCCGAATCTCCCCTTCGGTGGCAGCGGCGCTGCGGAACTTTTCGTGGATTTCTGGTTGACGATCTAGGGTTCTGGCTTCGGGAGGCTTCTTATAGGCCAGAGGGCAAGGTCGGTGGGGGGCCAGGGGGCCCACACCACCTGGTGGCGCGGCCAGGGCCAGACCGCGCTACCACATGGTGTGGCTGCCCTGTGGCCCCTCTCCGTCTCGTCTTCTGGCACCGTGAGTCTTCCGGTAAAATAGGCACTTTGGCTTTTGTCCCGTCCAATTCCGAGAATATTGATTTTCTGACTTTCCTGGAACCAAAAACAGCAGAAAAACAGGCAACTGGCACTGTGGCATCTTGTTAATAGGTTAGTCCAAGAAATCATATGAAAAGTACTCCAAAGTTGGAACAAAACACAAGAAAGTAGATAAAACCAAGCATGGAACATCAAAAATTATAGATACATTTGCAATGTATCAACATCCCCAAGCTTAACTCCTGCTCGTCCTCGAGTAGGTAAGTGATAAAAAGAAAGAATAATTTTTGAGGTGACATGCACCATCAAAGACTTGATCAAAAGTATTTGTAAAACATTCAAAGCTGGGATCATAGTACTTCAGTCATAACATGAAAGACAAAGTTCTAGCAATAAGCAAAGAAACTATGATGCAACATGAAAAGGCACAAACAAAAGATTCATGAATAACAATGCTTTGCAAGACGTTTGTTTGTTGCACATAAAGAAAACATAGCATAATAGTATTTAGCTTGTCCCTCATAGAGTAGTAAATATAAATGCATAGGACACCTTCAAAGTTTATAAGAGTGACTAGATACAAATAGTTTAAAACAAGAAATATCAGAGCTATGCATCAATCAACAAGTCTTGGGACAATGCACATAGAACTAAGAATGGCCACTATGCTCTCAAAGTAGGTGCATAAAGATAGAAGGTGGAGACTCAATATATAAGTGGAAGACAGGGCTTTGTAAAAGAAAGTAGGGATTCATGTCTCATAAAGAGCTTCCAAAAATTATGGTACTTATAGCTTTCAGCTCTCATTGCCACTATCATAAGCATCTTGAAGTGATTAAGGTTAAAGTGACACAACTAAGAGGATATGCTTGACAAGTTATAAACCGAAATCTCATGCCCCTTACTTACGAAGACCGATCCTCATGCTACTCAACTTCAGTCACGAGTAAGCTCTTGTCATTGTAAGTACATGTGTATCATTAAGAACCGCCAACGGGGTACCCCTTGCACATGATACGGGAGCTTTCCCATAATCAAAATGACAAGGCAAGCAGACAATGAGCATCTCAGCGATCTTTTTATTTGCTATTTGCATAGGTTTTTATTGAGGATATCACTAGTAGAAAATGGGCATTTGGTTCGGGCCATTAGTCCCGGCCGTGGCTGGGGCTGGGACTAATGGTCCGAACCAGACGGCCCGAGGAGGCCGAGGCACTATGTCTCGGTCCGTAAGGAACCATTAGTCCCGGTTTGAGATACAAACCGGGACAAATGGGTCTGGGCCGGCGCGCGTGCTCCTGGCAGAACCTTTAGTCCTGGTTTGTATCTCAAACCGGGACTAATGGCATGGCCCTATATATATGCACCCAACCCTCCACTCTCTCCTGTTCTTTTCCTATATGAGAGGTGGGTATAACTTTGTGCTAACTTTTTTTCTTCATATGCACTAGAGGTGTTTAGTGAAATGCCTATTAGAGCGATGCCACTTGAGTTCACACAAGACAAAATATGATATGAGGTGCCAGAGCGACACTTAAGGTTTCTCTTCTTTGTTTTGTAGTGTCCTAAAAGGTTAGCAACTATTTTCTCATTTTGACTGCGCGGTACTAATTTAAGCATCGTGATTGCGTTTGATATATATGCATGGTTGTATGATGCATATGAGCCACCCATGGATGTACGGTGACCGACGCTCTGACGCTTACAGAGAAGGTGTGCGTTCTTTTCGCCTTGTGGCCGAGGCGAACAAGCGGCGGGATGGTTTTATGTGTTGTCCATGTGTTGAATGTCGGAGTGAGCAGGCTCACAGTTCCTCAAGAGTCATTCAGATCCACCTGCTTCGGTCCGGTTTCATGTCCGGCTATAATGTTTGGACCAAGCACGGAGAAAGAGGGGTTATGATGGAAGACGGCGATGAAGAAGAGAACGATGATGACAACTACGGATCTATGTTCCCTGAATACGATGATACCGAAGTTGAAGATAATGAAAAAGAAGGAGGTAAAGAGCGGGAACCAGATGAGCCCGTTGATGAATTTTGGTCGGGTCATTAGTGATGCAAGGCGAGACTGCGACACAGAAAAGGAGAGGTTGCAGTTCGAGCAGATGTTACAGGACCACAACACATTGCTGTATCCAACTTGTGAAGATGGCCAGAAGAAGCTGGGTAGCACACTGGAATTGTTGAAGTGGAAGGCAGAGACCGGTATGACTGACTCGGGATTTGAAAAGTTGCTGGTAATAATGAAGAAGTTGCTTCCAAGAAATAACCAATTTCCCTCCAGTACGTACGAAGTAAAGAAACTTGTCTGCCCTCTAGGATTAGACGTGCAGAAGATACATGCATGCCCTAATGACTGCATCCTCTACCGCGGTGAGAAGTACGAGAATATGGATAAATGCCCGGTATGCACTGCATTGCGGTATAAGATCAGAAAAGATGACCCTAGTGATGTTGAGGGCGAGCAACCCAGGAAGAGGGTTCCTGCCAAGGTGATGTGGTATGCTCCTATAATACCACGGTTGAAACGTTTGTTCAGAAATAAAGAGCATGCCAAGTTGTTGCGATGGCACATGGAAGACCGTAAGAAAGACGGGATGTTGAGGCACCCTGCTGATGGTCGGCAGTGGAGAAAAATCGAGAGACACTTCCTGGACTTTGCTAGTTACGCAAGGAACTTATGGAACTGCAGTCACAGCACCTGGCCCGTGACTCTATGTATCTACAACCTTCCTCCTTGGTTGTGCATGAAGCGGAAGTTCATTATGATGCCAGTGCTCATCCAAGGCCCGAAGCAACCTGGCAACGACATTGATGTGTACCTAAGGCCATTAGTTGATGAACTTCTACAGTTGTGGGACAAACCAGGTGTACATGTGTGGTATGAGCACAAACAGTAGGAATTTGACCTACAAGCGTTGCTGCGTAACCATCAATGATTGGCCTGCTCTTAGTAACATTTTAGGACAGACGAACAAAGGATACAATGCATGCACGCACTGTTTAGATGAGACTGAAAGTATATATCTGGATAAATGTAGAAAGAATGTGTACCTGTACAATCGTTGTTTTCTTCCGCCCAGTCATCCCTTAAAGAAGAAAGGCAAGCATTTCAATGGCAAGGCAGAAACCCGGACGAAGCTTGTCCCCCGTAGTGGTGCTGATGTATTTCGTATGGTCAAGGATTTGGATGTAATCTTTGGAAAGGGTCTTGGAGGACAACCTGTTCCGAAAGACCCCATCACCGGACACGCACCCATGTGGAAGAATCAATCTATATTTTTGGAGCTACCCTATTGGAAAGTGCATGAGGTCCGCTCTGCAATCGACGTGATGCACCTGACGAAGAATCTTTGCGTGAATATTCTAGGCTTCCTGGGCTTGTATGGGAAGTCAAAAGATACCCTGGCAGCACGAGAGGACCAGCAACATCATAAAGGACGAGACGACAAGCATCCAGGGCAGTTTCAAGGGCTTGCCAGCTACGCTCTTACCAAAGAAGAGAAGGAAATCTTTTTTGAAGTCCTTTTCAGTAATAAGGTCCCATCTGGCTTCCCGTCGAATATAAAGGGAATAGTAAATATGAAAGAGAAAAAATTTCAAAACCTAAAGTCTCATGACTGCCATGCTTATGACGCAATTTCTTCCGGTTGCATTGAGGGGAATTCTACTAGAAAATGTTCGACTAGCCATTGTGAAGGTATGTGCATTCCTCAACGCAATTTCTCAGAAGGTAATCGATCGAGAAAGTCTATCAGGGTTACAGATTGATGTGGTCCAATGTCTGGTCAGCTTCGAGTTGTTGTTCCCGCCATCCTTCTTCAATATTATGACGCACCTCCTAGTTCACCTAGTCGAAGAGATTATAATTCTCGGTCCTGTGTTTCTACACAATATGTTCCCCTTCGAGAGGTTCATGGGAGTCTTAAAGAAATATGTTCCTAACCGTGCTAGGCCAGAAGGAAGCATCTCCAAGGGCTATGGAACAGAGGAGGTCATTGAGTTTTGTGTTGACTTTCTTCCTGACCTTAAGCCGATTGGTGTTCCTGAATCTCGGTATGAGGGGAGGATGACTGGAAAAGGCACACTAGGAAGGAAATCAATGGTATGTAGGGACGGGCATTCTTTCACTCAAGCACACTACGCAGTTCTACACAATTCCACCGTGGTGGCTCCGTATATCGAGAAACACAAGAATATTCTACGCTCCGAAAACCCGGGGAATCCTGAAACCTTGATTAAAGGGGAACACGAGAAGTATTTTGGCAATTGGTTGCAGACACATCTCATGAATAACACCACTGTTGGAGATGAGTTGTACTCGTTGGCCAGGTTACCATCTTCGACTATATGTACTTTCCAAGGGTACGAGATAAATGGGAATACATTTTACACGATCGCCCAAGATAAAAAGAGCACCAACCAAAACAGTGGTGTCCGCTTTGATGCAACAGATGACAATGGGCAGATTGACACATATTATGGGTACATAGAGGAGATATGGGAACTTGACTATGGACCTACTTTTAAGGTCCCTTTGTTTCGGTGCAAATGGGTCAAGCTAACAGGAGGCGGGGTACATGTAGACGAAAAGTACGGCATGACAACAGTTGATCTCAACAATCTTGCGTACATGGATGAACCATTTGTCCTAGCCAACGATGTGGCTCAGGTTTTCTATGTGAAGGACATGTCTACCAAACCGAGAAAAAGGAAAGATAAGTAAAAGAGTACAGAATACGATGAGCCAAAGCGCCACATAGTTCTTTCAGGGAAAAGAAACATCGTGGGAGTGGATGATAAGACAGACATGTCAGAAGATTACAATAAGTTTCATGAAATTCCGCCCTTCAAAGTGAAAACTGACCCAAGCATCCTGTTAAATGATGAAGATTCTCCATGGCTACGGTGCAGAAGAAAACCACAACACTAGATGTTGGTGATGTGTAATAATGTATTAAACCTTTTATTTGAGACATAAATCTATGTAATTAAACCTTTTATTTGAGACATAAATCTATGTAATGTATTAAACCTTTTATTTGAGACATAAAGGTCCCCTTTCATGTAATACATCTTGCTCAATCAAACTAGACGTTCTGAGCCGCGGTAGGTGATCACAGAAAGAGAAGGGACCATCACAAGAGAAGGAACCCACAAACACTAAGGATACATAGCACAACTGAAATTTAAGAAACATGCCTAATGGTTGGAGTGATTCAGTCATGGTCCTGCCTAGCCCTGTAATACGTGCCACTGTAGTCGTCGTAGTCACCGGCGCCGTCGTCGCTGTCGTCGTCGGGGTCGCCGTAGCCGAACCTTGAAGGTTGGGCACGCGTGGGCTGGATTTGAGGGTACCGCAGGCGGGGGTTATTACCGGTCGTGTTGTAGGCCATGACACTCTAGAGAGTCCGGCCACGCCACCACAGCCAACGGCCGGCCTCGTTGAAGTTTGAAGGAGGTGGGCCGTCCTCCTCGTGCCTGGCGAGCGCCCTCTCTCGCCGATTGATGAAGAAGGCTTCCCAAGTCGGGAAATAGTCGGGATGCCGGTTGGGATTCCTCCGCTGCTCTGGCGTGAGCTCGAGGTAGTAGTGGTTCGTGATGGCCATCCGGCGCTCCACACCTAGAGGGACAGGAGGGACCGGCACGCCTCCGACGCTCAGCATCCAGCCGGTGGGGATGCGGTAGCCCGGTGGGCAGGGGTAGTTCGAGGCACAAAGCGCCTCCGCCTCCCGGGTGGTTAGAGATACGATGGAAGCCATGGGAAGAGAATGATGAGTCTAGATGTGATATGTAAATGGAGGCCAAACGTACATATATATACTGAAAAAATGGCGGGAAGACAGAGGTGGGAACCGGTGGAAAGCGCGGGAACGCAGTGGCGCTGGAAACTTTCATCCTGGGTGGGGGCTCAAACCGGGACAAAAGATGGGGGGGCCTTATCTGGGGGAGGCTTATCTGGGAGGGCCTTATCTGGGGGGTGGCTAACCTTTAGTACCGGCTGGTGGGTGCAACCGGGACTAAAGGTGGTTTTTGTGTCATCTAACAAAACTATCGGTGGGATAAGGACGCGTGGGTAACCTTTAGTACCGGGTGGGGGCTCAAACCGGGACTAAAGCTGACGGTAGGATAAGGACGCGTGGGTGGACGCACTGCTCGATGAGATAAAGCATTTAGTGCATGACGCCCTGTCGGAGGAAGAAGACAAATTAGAAGCGGCGCCGTGCCTATAAAAGGAGCATCGATATGCGATGGCAAGTAACTCAACAAGCCAACATGGATGGAGAGTTTCATCCCCATGGATGGAGGAAAGGGTTGGGAAATCTCCCGTGGCGGAACTTCTTGAAGATGCCCTTGGTGCACACGCCCTATGGCATCTTCGGAAGTTCTGCCTCGGAAAATATTTTCCTGCTAGCCCGTGAAAGACTCCATCTCCGCCTCCCTGGGGTTAGAGGTATGGTGGAAGCCATGGGATAGAGTGGAGAGAGGCGGCAGATATGAGTGTAGATGTGCTATGGCAACGACCAAGCCAACATGGATGGAGAGTTTCATCCCCATGGATGGAGGAAAGGTTTGGGAAATCTCCCGTGGCGGAATTTCTCGAAGATGCCCTTGGTGCACACGCCCTATAGCATCTTCAGAAGTTCCGCCTCAGAAAATATTTTCCTGCTAGCCCGTGAAAGACTCCATCTCCGCCTCCTTGGGGTTAGAGGTATGGTGAAAGCCATGGGATAGAGTGGAGAGAGGCGGCAGATATGAGTCTAGATGTGCTATGGCAACGACCAAGCCTACATATATATAGTGAGAAATGGCGGGAAGTCAGAGGAGGAAAGCCTAAACCCTAAACCCTAAACCCTAAAGGGGCTACCCTCGTACGGAGAAAGCTACAGGGGTAGACGATCCGAGGCCCCCGGTCTAGGGTTTCGCCGGAGGAAGACCACCGGAGCGTCGGAATCACATGAAAATGGCAAAATGGTTAATAGTTTGACTAGTTAGAATAATTATTTTATAAAACAGAAAATGGATTTGAATCTTTGATTCAAATTCAAGCACTTTTTATGTTAAAAATTTAGTGAGATTCAAAAATATGCAAAATATAATAGTTAATGTATTTTTAAATTGGAAATGACAAAATGGTTATTAGTTTCACTAGTTAGATTAATTATTTTATAAAATGGAAAATAGATTCGGATTACTTATTCAAATTCAAAAACTTTTCATGTTGAAAATTTTCTCAAATTCATAAGTAATAAATTGTAATATTAAAAAATCTAATAGTTACAAATTGTAATATTTGAAAAAACAGGCGCCAACTTAGGCCCAGCGCGCGCAAATTTGGGCCTTTAGTCCCGGCCTAGAACACCATCCGGGACTAAAGACCCCCCCTTTAGTCCCGGTTCTAGCCACGCACCGGGACTAAAGGCGTGCGCCGCCTTCTTCCCCGGTCGAATCCATCGACCGGAGCAAGGAGTAGCACTATGTCGCCAGGCTGCCGAAATACCTCGCCGCGCCTCTCCGTCCGTCCGCGTACCCCGTCGTGTTGCCGCGCCGCGCCGCCGTCTCTCGAGACGCGCGCTCGTCCGCCCCGCTGCTGTGGGAGGTAATCCCTTCCCCCACCGCACGCTCTGCCTCCTCTCCGTCCCCGGCCCCAGTGAGTGTGGGCGGTGCCCCGCGACCGGCCGCGCACTACCTCCATCCCCCCAGCGAGCCCGGGCGGCGCCCCGCGACCGGCGAGCCCGGGCGGCATCCCGCCGGCCATTTTTTGTTTTTTTGTATATTTTTTGTATTACTAGTATTTCTAGTGTATGTTCTTTTGTATTACTAGTATCTTTTTTGTAATAGATAGATAGAATTATTACTTGTATTACTAGTATGTTTTTTGTAATAGATAGATAGAATTATTACTAGTATTTTTGTATCTTTTTTATATTTCTAGTGTATGTTTTTTATTAATTTCTAGTATAGTATATATTAATTTCTAGTATAGTATATATTTCTAGTATAGTATATATTAATTTCTAGTGTATGTTTTTTTATTTCTTGTATCTTTTTTATATTGTAATATTTATTACTAGTATATAAATATAGTATATATATGTTTGTGTATATATATTTATTACTAGTAATAATATATATAGTAGTATATTATATATTATGTAGTATTATAGTGTCGATTGAGACAGACAAGCATCAGTGATAAATAAAGATAAGCTAAAGAAATAACTACCCTAAGTCCGGTAGTGCTCGTGGGCCCCCGGACTTAGGGTTAGGGTGGTAGTTCTCGCGGGCCCCCGGACTTAGGGTTAGGGTGGTAGTGCTCGTGGGCCCCCGGACTTAGGGTTAGGGTGGTAGTGCTCGCGGGCCCCCGGACTTAGGGTTAGGGTGGTAGTTCTCACGGGCACCCGGGCTTAGGGTTAATGTGGTAGTGCTCACGGGCCCCTGGACTTAGGGTTAGGGTGGTAGTGCTCGCGGGCCGCCCGGAGATAGGGTTAGCGTGGTGGTGCTCGCGGGCCCCCAGACTTAGGGTTAGAGTGGTGGTGCTCGTGGGCCCCCGGAGATAGGGTTAGGGTGGTGGTGCTTGCGGGCCGCCCGGACTTAGGGTTAGGGTTAGGGCATCACTAGAATTTTTCTATTGTTTAGTATTATTGTAGCAAATTGGGTGTTCATATTATTGTTTAGTGTTATTTTATGCAGCAATATTGAATGAAAAATGTTATTGTGTGCATTTTGTAGAAAACTATGGATCCAATCTAGAGAGACCTAGCACAGGAAGAAATTCTCGAGGATATGATCAACGACACCCCCCATGTTGATCCACCCGAATCTCTGTCGATTTATCTGAACCCCTCCGGTGAGGGAGAGGAGGTGAACCGAAATGATCAAGGAGAAGCCGACGGCTCCGGTGGTAGAGAAGCCGACGGCTCCGGTGGTGGAGAAGCCGACGGCGAGGTATATATATGAAGTCTGGTGATCAGTAGATGCATTAACTGAGTTGTATATATATATAAATTGATGAATGTTTCTTCTCTTAGGCCTCCACATCGAGCAAAAAATATTCCAAACGAGGCCCGGCCAAAAAGTTGGACGCATCTACGCGTTATACAATTACGCGGGTATCACCACGGGGTGAACCGGTGGAACCTGAAAAGGCTAAAATTGTATTTAAACAACAATGCGGAGTTATGATTAGGGATCGCATCCCGATCACCGTTCGAGAGTGGAATAAGACCAAAGGGGCAGAAGAGGGCGAGTATGTCTCCGACAGGTGCAAAGAGGGTCTTTGG
The DNA here is from genome assembly GCA_910589775.1 of Avena eriantha. Taxonomy (NCBI): domain Eukaryota; kingdom Viridiplantae; phylum Streptophyta; class Magnoliopsida; order Poales; family Poaceae; genus Avena; species Avena eriantha. Next base: position 136,951,463 of record OU342744.1, on the reverse strand, counting down.
AATGACCTCATGACACATTTCACCCTGCCAGAATGTGAGGATGATGCTGACACAGCTGCATTGAGGAAGAAAGTCAAGCAGTGGACTCTTACGAAGATGGCCGAACTATTCAAGAACTGGAAGAAAGCATTATGGCAAAAGTATCAGAAGACGAAGAAGACTCCTAAATTTGAATGCTATCTAACGAAGCAGCAGGCTAACTGGGATGCATTTGTGAAGTACAAAGAGTCACAACCTTCTATGGAAATGTCGGAAAAAAACAAGAAAAAATGCCGCGATGAAGAAATATCACCATCACCTCGGGCCAGGGGCTACGCGGATGCCATGCCAAAGTGGGATGCTAAAGAGAATGAGTTGCTTGCTAAAGGGATCACTCCAGAACTAATACGCGAAGAATGGAATCTGAGGGCAAGGAATTGGTTCCTTGGGCATGGGAGTGAGTATGACGAAAGTACAGGGGACCTTATTTGCAGTGACGGGATTAGGATACCCCGGGTACATGGCAGAAAGTGGTGAAGGAGATTAAAGCGGGGACAACAAAGTTCCGTCCCGATAGAGAGAAAGACTTGCTGACAAAGGTCCTCGGGAATGACGAACGCGGAGGACGTGTACGAGGCCTTGGCCCTAGTTATACGTGGGAGATGGGGTTTCCCAAAGACAGAGATACTTATAGGAGCCGAGAGAGAGCAAAGAGGCGACGACAGGAGGAGGAGGGAGACAAGTTCACCGAGTTGATAGGAACACTTCGAATGCATCAGCAACAGATTGACGAACTTCGAGGAGCAGCGCGCCTGCAAGATCCTGTACTCAATATTACCGCCGTCCCATCTCAGCGGAAAAGCAGCGTGGCTGAATCGGAGGTCCCTTCTGACGATGCACGTATGGTAGATGGCGGTCCCGGCTACCCCGTGGATGGAATCAAGGAGCAGGCATCTTGTGAGCTCCATCATAAGGTGAAGAACCTATCCATCAAGGTGGCGGTCGGATGTGCTTTACCTTGTCCACCTGGCGCACGCTGGCATGGCCATGAGATTCCAGCTGGCTATGCTAAAGTTGGTGTGGATGAAATCGCAATGGGGTGGGACTCAATGGAGCTTGACATCCCTGGACCTGAAGGTGAGAGGACACTCGAAGAAGTACTGGGTGGTATCATTCTATGGGACAAGAACAACATCAAGCTTCCAGGCTGGACGCCAAAGCCAACACCGCCTCCGAGTGGTCGCATGTCACCTTCACCTCCATCACCTCCAAGAAGCCCACCCCATGACTACGACCACCACAGCCCGAGTCCATCTCGATCTCCGCCGCAGCCTCCGATTAGTACTAAACGACGCAGGAGCCCAAAACGACAAATGTTGCCCCTCCCAAGAGTACCTCATAAGAATCTTTCTATCTGACCTTACGATCGTACTGACGAGGAAACCGACATGACCGTACAGGCCGAATGTGTTGCACAGCTTGAAAAGAAGAAACCCGAGCCCGCCTCGGTATACACCGAGAAGCAAAAAAGCATATGCACTTTCTTTTCTGAACACAAAATCGCAATATGACTTGCACCATAAGCCAGATGACTATTGATGCACACTTCAGAAGGAAGTGAAGAAGAGCAAATCAAGTAGAAGTGCAAGCGGGAGCAAATCATCAAGTCAAAGTGCAACCGGGAAAAGAAAGGACATCCCCCAGCTCGGGGAACAGGCCAAAAAATCGACCCCACCCCTCAAGGTGGTATCCTATGACACTCCCCAGTAGGATATGGAAGAAGCTAAGAAGCTTGCGGCCGCTATGAATGTGACTGTTGAGGAATTGCTAGGTTCCCAGGACGACAAGTTACCCAAGGCTCAGGTAGTCCCTACATATGTCCCAGGGAAGCCTCTGGTCAGCTTTGAGCAGTTCCAACAACTGCCAACACAAATGCCGAGTTTACATAAATGGTACTTGAAAGCCGTAAAGGAGGAGAGAATAATGATCGTGGCGAAAGTCCCACATGACTACTACTTCCGAGAAGAAGAGGTCCATGTTGAGTTTCCAGAACTCTTCCAGTTATACACTTTCGACGCCCTCGACAAAAGTCTCATGAGTTGCTATTGTCTATAAGTTGTTGAATTCATTGTCTATATATAAGCTGTTCATTTTTTCAGTTGTTCAGTTCATTGCATGTAATTATCCTAATTATATCCTTTTGTACTCTATTATTATGCAGAATGAAGATCATGGACTGTAAAAGAAGGTCAATCTTCAGTGTTGGGTTCATTGACCCAGATAATATACATTGTCGGATGCTAAAGGAAAAACCCGAGGACACATAGGAAAACATTCTAAGGTTTCTAACGGAGCAAAATTTCTGTGACCACATACTGTTTCCTTACAATTACGCGTTAGTGTCTTACTCTATTGTACACATTCTCTTTTGCTTACTCGATGTTAAGTGTAATTGATGAGTTACTGATGTATATATAAACGTGTATAGTTTCCACTGGATTCTCATGGACATTCAACTTGATAAGGGAAGAGTTAAAGTCATGGACCCATTAAAGAGACCCCTGGAACAGTTTAGTGACATGCAGGACATGCTCCAGAGGTAATTTTCACGCTACAGCGGTCTCTTTCGTTGATTTCCTGAGATATCACGTAATAAATAACTCATTCATTTTCTTTACCGGGTAGGGTTTGGAACCAGTTCAAGAGTGCGGCTACGGGTGACTTTACTGAGAAGCTGACGTTTAAGCTGGTCTCGGTAAGTAGTAGGCGCATCTCTTTACTTCTAGTTTCAATACAATTATGATGCTAGATTATTATTTTGATTGAATTCTATTCTCGTAAAGTGCGCGAGGCAGCCACAGGGGACGAATCTATGTGGATTCTACGTTTGCGAGTTCATTCGCACGTTTACCAGTGAGCTAAATGATTATATAGTCGATGTAAGCAATACATTCATAACATTATTTTTATTACCGTCACTTTTTGTTATCATGATTGATACTCATATTGATCTCCTTTTCTTATATAGTTCGAGAAAATGCGGGATCAGCTCCTACCACAGCAATGCGTAGTAGCAATTGCTGAAGAACTGGCAGGATTCTTGATGAACGAGATGATAGATGACGCCGGAGAATTTAGTGTGAATAGGCACCGATGATCCCTGACCGTGTAATTGAATAGACGGGCTCTAGTCCCGATAATTGTGATCTCCATGTGTAACTATCATGTATATATTTGTATGCTCGACCTTAAGAGAAGTTTATCTTATGTATGCACGAACATGTACGGTATGTGGTAGCGTAGAAAACTATTTTCAAATGAAAAAAAAGAATACAAATTAAATTCTCTGCCGCGGCAGAGAACCATTTGTCCCGGTTCATAATACGAACCGGGACTAATGGGGGGCACCCAGCGCCCGCAGAGATAGCCACGTGGATGCCCATTGGTCCCGGCTGGTAAGAGGGCCGGGACTAATGGGTGGGCCTTTAGTCCCGCCCCTCCAGTCCTGGTTACCAGGACCGGGACTAAAGCCCCTTACGGGCCGAGACTAGAGGCCTGTTTTCCACGATGCTTCATAGAGTGCTCATTATGATGATGCTGCAAGTTTCCACCATGATTAGGCATGGCTTAGGCTAGCGGCCCAGGCGTTTCTCTAACACACATACAAACTCCATGATCTTACAAGTTCTACTTTTATTTCACACCGCCGGGATCCATAAGTAAAAGAACATGATATCAACGGGGTACAAAGTACAAGTGCAATGTTGAAAGCGTTCCCCATGAAACATGGTTCTGCTAATTTCAACTTATAAAGCGCAAGCATATACGCAACAAAGAAGGACCCAATGGTTCAAGTTTATTACATGCAAAAAGTAAAGTGTGCCATCAAGTTCGTGAAAGCTTTAATCACTAGTTTTCTCATAACAAGTTTAATTTGGAAGGTAAACAAAAGCATGAATATACTTGGAATAGCATAAGCTAGTAGGTAGGTATGGTGGACTCTTTGGAATAACTTGGTTTAGGGAGTTGGATGCATGATTGGAACTCATACTTTGTTGTGGAGGCTAGCAAAAGACTGGGAGCGACAAACTAAGAGAGCAATAATGGCCATAATCATGCAGAGCGACAAAACATCATTGATCAAAGCATAAAGTGATACTACAAGTTGCAAACTAAAGGATAATCAAGGCTATGGTGACTTGGGATAGTCATAACATGGTGTGAGCATGTGCCAAGTCAACCCAAATAAAACATCAAAGGAGAATACCACTAAACTATGCTTTAATATGCTAAAACAACACATAATTCATCCAAGGCACATTAAGCAATCTCAATTGTTTATAACAAGTCATGCTACAACAAAGAATACTAAGCATAAAGCCAAAACAATATCAAGCATGGCATGACAAAGCATATGCCACAGTCAAAAACAAGCTCTCTTTACCACTTAAGCATGAACTTTCCTAATCTTTTCCTAACCAAACCAAACTATTTGCAAACCAATGTATGAAAGAGGGGGTCCAACCAATTTATTCAGCAAACTAAGCAAACCAAGCAAACTAAAAACCAAAACGAAAACGAAAAAGAAGACGCTCCCAGAAAAACACAACTGTGCATGAAACAATAAAAATAAAGCGTTTGGAAGAAACCTGGGATTTTTATTGATGAAGAAGGGGATGCCTTGGGCATCCCCAAGCTTTGACGCTTGTACTTCTTGGATATTTCTTGGGGTGACACGCGTGCCATCCCCAAGCTTGAGCTTTAGTCCATCCTTCATCTCATTACTCATTCCTTCCATACACCTAAAATTTTTTCTTCATACAAAACTTCACACAATCTTTATTAGCAATATTAGTGCACTCAAGATAATAAGTCTTTGGGTTCAGTTTCAACACCAATAAAAAATCCATTAAAACACGAGCTACTGTAGCACTTCCCTCAAAAAGCTCAATTTCCCAAAAGAACTCAAAAAGGAACCAACAAGAAGCAAACGCAGAAAATGGCAGAAATCTGTCAAAACAGACCAGAAGGTAAAGACGAATTTTTTCGAAGACCTTCTGTTGCTCAAATCAAAAAGTGTTGAACTAACAAAAGTTAGAGAACAACCTGGGTCAGAAGCACAAACAATTACAGCTCAATCCGACATACAGAGCTCTCTCACGAAATTTTACGGTAAAACACAGAAATCTGTTTCGGGACAGCAACTTTCCCAAGCATTACTTCTCTCTCATTAGAGGTTACTCTTGGCACAAAAAGCAAATAAAAAGGATAAGGAGCGGTTATTACAGAGGCAATAAATTCCAAGACTAATCTAAAACTTTTGGGTTATCTCTCCCAATAAGTATTCTTTAATGCCTTTAAGTTAGGCATGATAGTTTGAGAAGATGCTCACATAAGAAATATGAATTGAAGTAAAAGAGAGCATCAAGAAGCAAATATAAAACACATTTAAGTCTAACCCACTTCCTATGCATAGGAATCTTGTAAATAAACAAGTCACGAAAGCACAAAGCAACAATCATAGGAAAGCAAAACAAGTGCAACTTCAAAAATTTCAACATAAAGAGGGGAAACTTAATATTATTGAGATGCATATAACCATGTTTCCCTCTCTCATAATAACTTTCAGTAGCATCATGAACAAAAGTAACAATATAGCTATCACAAGAAACATCCTTATCATGAGCCACATGCATATAATAATTATTACTCTCCACATAAGCATAGTCATTCTTATTAATTATAGTGGGAGCAAATTCAACAAAATAGCTATCATTATTATTCTCATCACCATAATCATCAAATATAGGAGGCATATTGTAGTCATAATTAATTTCCTCCTCAATAGTAGGTGGACTGAAAATATCATACTCATCATTGTAATCATCATATATTGGAGGTTTTGTATCATCATAAGTTATAGAATAGCTATCTTCCAAAGCTGGGGAACTAAAAAGATCATTTTCATAAAAACTAGCTTCCCCAAGCTTAGACTTTTCCATAGCATTAGCAATAATGGTGTCCAAAGAATTAATACTAACAACATTGCTATTAGCATGCAAATAAAGTTTCATAGGTTTTTAATTTTCTCTTCAAACACTTCATGTCCTAACTCAAGATAAATACTATAAAGCTCTCTAATTTTTTGTTATTTTCTATTAAGCCTAACTAGTGAAAACAAGAAACAAAAAGACAAAATTGCAGAATCTAAAGGAAAAAACTTTGAGCACTCACACCAGAGGATGTGAGTACCTTTTACCTTACCTCCCCGGCAACGGCGCCAGGAAATAGCTTTGCTGGCGCGTGGTTGACGTGGGAGCTTCTTCTTGTTCTTCAGTCCCCGGCAACGGCGCCAGAAAATAGCTTTTCTGGTGTGGTGTTGATGTGGGAGTTTCTTCTTCTTCGTTCCCCGGCAACGGCGCCAGAAAATAGCTTGATGTCTATGCACTTCTATTCTTGTAGATAGTTGTTGGGCCTCCAAGTGTAGAGGTTTGTAGAACGGTAGCAAGTTTTCCCTTAAGTGGATCACCCAAGGTTTATCGAACTCAGGGAGGAAGTGGTCAAAGGTATTCCCTCTCAAGCAATCATGCAATCAAGAAACAAGAAGTCTCTTGTGTCCCCAACACACCCAATACACTTGTCAGGTGTATAGGTGCACTAGTTCGGCGAAGAGATAGTGAAATACAAGTGGTATAGATAATTATAAGTGGTAACGGTGCGAGAAAAGAACTTGATGGCGTGGAAAAGACTAAAGGAAAACTGAAATAAAGATGGAAGCAAGCAAACATGTAACATATCTAGTAGCAAACGGTGTTTCAATGCTAAGAAACAAGGCCTAGGGATCATACTTTCACTAGTGAACACTCTCATATAAATAACTTCTCTTTATGATACTACTCTTAACTACTCTCCGGTTGGGCACTCTAATCGATGGTAGGGCTATAACAGCACTCCTCAAAGTCCATCTTTCCCATCTAGAAAACCCCACACTGTCACCTTGAGTACTAGATGAGTCCAACAAACACCACAATTTCATAAAGACATCCAACTCCAAATATAACTCATAACAAGTATTTGTAATCTCTAGTCTAAGTGCCACCATGGTGAGCACGCTGTCACTTTCACACACATGGGGAGAGCAAAGATCTAATAAAGCACTTGAGTAGCAAGGTAGATCTATAGATTACAAGCTCAGATCACAATATGATCATGCATAGAGAGAGAAATGAACACATAGCTACCGGTAGAACCCTTAGCCTCGAGAGAGAACTACTCCCTCCTCATCATGGGAATCAGCAATGGTGATGGAGATGGCGGTGGAGATCGATGGAGATGGCTCCGGAGGCACTTCCCCGTCCCGGCAGGGTGCCGGAACAGAGACTTTTTGTCCCCCGAATCTCCCCTTCGGTGGCGGCGGCGCTGCGGAACTTTTCGTGGATTTCTGGTTGACGATCTAGGGTTTTGGCTTCGGGAGGCTTCTTATAGGCCAGAGGGCAAGGTCGGTGGGGGGCCCACACCACCTGGTGGCGTGGCCAGGGCTAGCCCGCGCCACCACATGGTGTGGCTGCCCTGTGGCCCCTCTCCGTCTCGTCTTCTGGCTCTGGGAGTCTTCCGGTAAAATAGGCACTTTGGCTTTTGTCCCGTCCAATTCCGAGGATATTGATTTTCTGACTTTCCTGGAACCAAAAACAGCAGACAACAGGCAACAGGCACTGTGGCATCTTGTTAATAGGTTAGTCCAAGAAATCATATGAAAAGTACTCCAAAGTTGGAACAAAACACAAGAAAGTAGATAAAACCAAGCATGGAACATCAAAAATTATAGATACATTTGCCATGTATCAGGAATACATCTCTCTCTTATACTCCTCAAGAAGGGAAATCTCCATGCAATCTTGATTTAAGAATAGATCAGAGTATAGCTTAAGCAATATTATATGATGTTTGAAATACAAAATATGCTACCTTGATCTAGTCAATGTCATCACATTGTCACCTGATAACTATAGCACATTGATGGCACAAGATATGTAGACCTCGTTGGGAACCCCAAGAGGAAGGTATGATGGGCACAGTAGCAAGTTTCCCTCAATTATGAAACCAAGATTATCGAACTAGTAGGAGTAAGGAAACAACTCCAAGGTGTTGCTAGCAACATGGAATCCTACACAACACAACCACAGAACTTTGCCCCAACTTACAGTGAGGTTGTCAATCTCACTGTTTTTGCTGAAAACAAAGAATTAAACGTATAGTGTGGAAGATGGTAATTTTTGCAGAAAGTAAACAGTAAACGGTAAAAAGTAGATGGTATATCAATGATAAAGGAATGGACTGGGGACCACAGTTCACTAGAGGTGTTTCTCCTTAAGATAAATAGCATGTTGGGTGAACAAATTACAGTGGGGGAATTGACAGATTGAGAAAGAATAACAATGCATATACTAGACATCTTGACTCCTACAAGATTTGATTGGGCATTACAACATAATAAATAGACTGTAATCCAACTTCATCTATGACTAATAATCCACCTTCAGGTTATCATCCTAACCCCTTCTAGTATTATGTTGCAAGCAAAAGATAATTGCATTAAGCAAAGTGTGTAAAGTAAACAATACAATTGCCCCATGGACAAAGGATTGTTGTTTTCTCCCTAGTAGAAACATCACATCTACAACCTTAGAGATTTCTGTCACTTCCCCAGATTACTAGAGGCATGAACCTACTATCGAGCATAAATACTCCCTCTTGGAGTTACAAGCATCTACTTGGCCAAGATAGCTACTAGCAACGGAGAGCATGCAAGATCACAAATAACATAGACATGATAGAATCAACAATCAATCTGACATAGTATCTCAATATCCATCGGATCCCTGCAAACACAACATATAGGATTACAAATAGATGATCTTGATCATGAACGGAGCTCATAAGATATAAACATGATAGCACAAAGGAGGAGAACCAACCATCTAGCTACTATATGGATCCATAGTCCAAGGATGAACTACTCATGCATCACTCCGGAGGCTAGCATGGTGACGAAGAAGGCCTTCGGGATGATCTCTCGCCTCCGGCAGGGTGCCGAGAAGAGCTTCGGACCTCCCTGATCTAGGGGTGGAGATTGCGGTGGCTTCAGACCCTTTCGTGGATTTTTGATCGGGTCCTTAGGGTTTCTGCATCGGGGTGCTTTTATAGGCGAAGGGGCAAGGTTGGTGGGCTCCCCAGGGGCCCACACCATGGGGTGGCGTGCCCTAGGGGTGGCCGCGCTAGCCCTAGGTGTGGCCACCTCGTGTCCCCACTTCGGCTGCCCTTCGGACTCTGTGTTCCTTCTGGTAAAATATTGACTTTGGCTTTTGTCCCGTCCAATTCCGAGAATATTTCCTTACTAGATTTTCCAAAACCAAAAACAGCAGAAAACAGACAACTGGCACTTCGGCATCTTGTTAATAGTTTAGTTCCAGAAAATGTATAAAAATGCCTCAAAGTGTAAACAAAACATAAGCAAGTTGATATAAAACAAGCATGGAGCATCAAAAATTATAGATACGCTTATGACGTATCAAGCATCCCCAAGCTTAACTCCTGCTCATCCTCGAGTAGGTAAGTGATAAAAAGAATAATTTTTGAGGTGACATTCACCATCACAATCTTGGTCAAGGTATTTGTAAAGCATTGATAGCTGGGATCAAAGTACCCTAAATATGAGCATGAAAGATAGAGTTCTAACAATAAGACATAGCAACTATGTTGTAACATGAGAAGGTACAAACAAAAGATCATGAATAACAATGCATTGAAAGACATTTGTTTGTTTCACATATAGAAAACATAATAAGAGTGGTATTCAGCTTGTCCCTCGTGGTATAGCCAAACATAAATGCATAGGACACCTTCAAAGTTCATAAGGGTGATTAGATACAAATAATTTAAGAACAAGCAATATCAAAGTTAGGAATCAATCAACAAGTTTTGGGACAATGCACATTAAACTAACAATGACCACTATGCTCTCTCAATTGGTGCATAAAGATAGAAGATGGAGACTCAACATAAAAGTAAAAAGAAAGGCCCTTCAGAGAGGGAAGCAGGGATTCCAAGTTTCATAAAGAGCTTCCAAAAATTATTGTACTTATTAGCTTTCAGCTCTCATTGCCCCTATCATCAGCATCTTGAGGTGATTATGGTTAAAGTGACACAAATATGAGGATATGCTTGATAAGTTATAAGTTGAAAATCTCATGCCCCTTGCTCATGAGTACCGAACCTCATGCTAATAACCTTTAGTCACAAGTATGTTCTTGTCATTGTAAGTACATGTGTATCATCGAGAACTGCCAACAGGGTACCCCTTGCCCCATGACACATGAGCTTTCCCATATCAAAATGACAAGGAAATAGACAATGAGCATCTCAACGATCTTTTTATTTGCTATTTGCATAGGTTTTTTCTAAGGATGCTTCTCAGAATGCTCACTATGGTTATGCTGCAAGTTTCCACCATGATTAGGCATGGCTTAGACTATCCGCCCATGCGTTTCTCTAACACACATACAAACTCCATGATCTTACAAGCTCCCCTTTTATTTCACATGGCCGGGATCCATAAACAAAAGAATATGATATCAACTGAATAATAAGTGCAATGTTGAAAGCGTTCCCCATGGTATCATGGTTCTGCTAATTCACAACTTATAAAGTGCAATCATATAAGCAAGATAGATGGACACAATTGTTCAAGTTTATTAAGTGCAAGAAAATAAAGTGTGCCATCAAGTTTGTGAGAGCTTTAATCTCTAATTTTCACATAACAAGTTTAATTTGGAAGGTAGATAAAAACATGAATATACTTGGAATGGTGTAACACACCATGCATAGGAATTTATAGTGGAATCTTTGGAATAACTTGGTTTTCTTGGAGGTTGGATGCATGAGTAGAACTCGTACAGGGTATAGGTGGAGGCTAGTAAAAGACTAGGAGCGACCAACTAAGAGAGCAATATTGGCCATAATCATGCAAAGCTACAAAACATTATTAATTAAAGCATAAAGTGATATTACAAGTATAAAACTAAATGATCATAGAGGCTAAGGTGACTGGTTCATAGTCTTAACATGGTGTAAGCATGTGCCAAGTGAACTCAAATAAAGCATCAAAAGAGAATACCACAATATTATGCTTTTGTATGCTAAAACAACGCATGATTCTTTCAAGGCACATTAGGAAATCTCAATTGTTTGGAACAAGTCATGCTACAGAAATAATCACTAAGCATAAGGTCAAAGCAAAATCAAACATGACATGATAAATTCTAGGTCATAGTCAAAACAAGCTCCTTGTGTACCACTTATAAGCATGAAGCTTCCTACTCTTTTCCAAAACCAATCAACTTATTTGAAACAACATATGAATGTGGGGTCCAACCAATTTATTTAAGAAAACCAAACAAAAGAAAACAAAAAACAAAAATAAATACGCTCCAAGAACAACACAATTGTGCATGAAACAGTAAAAATGAAGTGTTTTGGAAGAAAACCTGAGATTTTTATTCATGAAGAAGGGGATGCCTTGGGCATACCCAAGCTTTGACGCTTGTACCTCTTGAATATTTCTTGGGGTGACACGGGTGGCATCCCCAAGCTTGAGCTTTTATCCATACTTCATCTCATCACATTATTCTTCCCTACACTTGAAAGTTTCCTTCATAGAAAACTTCACACAATCTTCATTAGCAACATCAGTGTATTCAAGAGAATAAGTCTTTGGGTTTAGTTTCAACACAAGTAAAACTTCCATTAAAACACAAGATACTGTAGCAATTCCTTCTAAAAGCTCAAGTGATCAAAGAGAACTCAAAGAGAAAGAGATTAAGAGGCAAACGAAAATAATGGCAGAAATCTGTCAAAACTGACCAGCAGGTAAAAACCAATATTTTCAAAGACCTTATGTTGCTGAAATCAGAAAGTGCTAAACTAATGAAAGTTAGATAATAACCTGGGGCATAAGAACAGAAAATTACAGCTCAATCCGATGTACAGGGATTTTTCACGATTTTTTATAGTGAAGCACAAAAATCTGTTTCAGGACAACAACTTCCTCAAGTCTTACTTCTCTCTCATTAGAAGTTATTCTTGGCACAAAAACCACACAAACGGATATGGAGAGGTTATTACTGAGGCAATAACTTCCAAGACCCAACAAAAGAAAAACTTACTGAAAGTAAAAATAATTTGGGTTATCTCTCAATAGTGCTTTTCTTTAACGCCTTTGAGCTAGGCTCAGTAATTTGAGAAGATGCTCACATAAGAAATATGAATTGAAGCAAAAGACAGCATCAAGTAGAAAATATTATATACATTTAAGTCTAACCAACTTCCTATGCATAGGAATCTTATAAGAAAATAAATCAAAGAAGCACATAGTAACAAGAATGGGTAGATAAAACAAGAGAAACTTTGGAACTTTCAATATAAAGAGAGGTGTTTTAGTAACATGAGAATTCAAACAACCATATTTTCCTCTCTCATAATGATTTTCAGTAGCATCATGAACAAACTCAACAATATAAATATCACACTCATCCTCCTTTGGTAAGCATGGAGGGCGATCAAATAAGGTATTAGTTAAAGAGTTACTCTTATTGGGAGGTAGACATGGGTAGCTACTCCATTCTTCCTCCTCTTGATCATCACTCTCCCCCTCTTTTTCATCCAATGAGTTTCTAGTTTCAGCAATTTCTTCTTCCATAGGCACTGCAAGGCATTAGTCTCTTCCGTTAGTGGAGAGCATCTATTAAGATATTTAATAATATAGCCATTTTCTTCCTTGTAATTATCAAAGCAAAATTTAAGTATATCATAAACCTCATATTTATAAGGTGCATCATCAATATTTTCAAGAAAATAAGCAAGTTCGAATGCACCCTTCCAAGCAATAAATTCTTCAATTTGTTCCATATCATAAAAGTCATAATTTCCCTTAACATAATAAGATATGGTAACATTATCATTATACTCACATTGAAAAGGGAGGTGTTTATACCTCCTACAGCAACAAGATTTATCAAAGCAATAAGTAACATTATAAGTAGAGCACACGTTTCTAGAAATTGTATACAATTTATTAATTTGTTCCCATAAGTGTTTCCCTTTTTGTGACAAGTGGTGTTCCTCATAATATTTTTGTTCTTCCGTGAACCCACCTTGCCAATAAGATCTAGTTTCAAAGAAACCAACCATTGATAGAAAGCATGATAAAGTAAGACAATAACAGATCATCAAAAATAACAACTATAGTGGGAACTAGTTTTTTTGTATTTTTGTTAAAAAGAAGCAAACAAAATAAACTAGAGAAACTAAGCAAAACAATAACAAAGTAAAAAGATTGGTTGTGAGAGACTCCCCTTGCAAGAATCTTCTTTCTCCCTGAAAAGTGATTGACGAGGAGGAAGAGATTGAAGCTGTCCTTAACTCCCCGGCAACGGCACCAGAAAAGTGCTTGATGGCTCAAGATATGTAGAGCTCATTGGGAACTCCAAGAGGAAGGTATGATGAGCATAACAGCAAGTTTCCCTCAGTTATGAAACCAAGGTTATCGAACCAGTAGGAGTAAGGAAACAACTCCAAGGTGTTGCTAGCAACTTGGAATCCTGCACATCACAATCACAGAACTTTGCCCCAACTTAAAGTGAGGTTGTCAATCTCACTGGTTTTGCTAAAAACAAAGGATTAAACGTATAGTGTGGAAGATAGTAATTTCTTGCAGAAAGTAAATAGTAAACGGTAAACAGTAGATGGTATATAAATGGTAAAGGAATGGAATGGCGGCCATAGTTCACTAGAGGTGTTTCTCCTTAAGATAAATAGAATGTTGGGTGAACAAATTATAGCGGGGCAATTGACAGATTGAGAAAGCATAACAATGCATATACTAGACATCTTGACTCCTATGAGATTTGATTGGGCATTACAACATAATACATAAACCGTAATCCAACTGCATCTATGACTAATAATCCACCTTCAGGTTATCATCCGAACCCCTTCCAGTATTAAGTTGCAACCAACAGATATTTGCATTACGCAAAGTGTGTAAAGTAAACAATACAATTGCCCCATGGACAAAGGATTGTTGTTTTCTCCCTAGTAGCAATAGCACATCTACAACCTTAGAGATTGCTGTCACTTCCCCAGATTACTAGAGGCATGAACCTACTATCGAGCACAAATACTCCCTCTTGGAGTTACAAGCATCTACTTGGCCAAGATAGCTACTAGCAACGGAGAGCATGCAAGATCACAAATAACATAGACATGATAGAATCAATAATCAATCTAACATAGTATCTCAATATCCATCGGATCCCCGCAAACACAACATATAGGATTACAAATAGATGATCTTGATCATTGATACGTTGCTAACGTATTTATAATTTTTGATGTTCCATGCTTGTTTTATATCTACTTTCTTATGTTTTGTCCACACTTTGGAGTATTTTTATACACTTTCTTGGACTAACCTATTAACAAGATGCCATAGTGCCATCTGCCTGTTTTCTGCTGTTTTTGGTTCCAGGAAAGTCAGAAAATGAATATTCTCGGAATTGGATGGGACAAAAGCCAAAGTCAATATTTCACCGAGGGGGACAAGAAGCCAGAATACGAGACGGAGAGGGGCCAGGGGCCGGCCACACCACCTGGCCGCGCGGCCAGGCCTGGCCCGTGCTAGGGGGTGGTGCGGCCGCCTAGGGCACCCCCTCAGCCTCCCCTTTCGCCTATAAGCTGCCTCCAATACAGAAACCCAAGCACCCGATCAAAATTCCACGAAAGAGTCTGTAGCCACCGTCATCTCCATCCCTAGATCGGGAGGGATCTGAAGCTATTCCCGGCACCCTGCCGGAGGGGAGAATTCACCCTGGAGGCCTTCTTCATCACCATGCAACCCTCCGGTGTGATGCTTGCGTAGTTCATCCATGGACTACGGGTCCATGTAGTAGCTAGATGGTTGGTTCTTCTCCTTTGTGCTACCATGTTTAGATCTTGTGAGCTCCCTTCATGATCAAGATCATCTATTTGTAATCATACATGTTGTGTTTGCGGGGATCCGATGGATATTGAGATGCTATTTCAGATTGATTATTGATTCTATCATGTCTTTGTTATTTGTGATCTTGCATGCTCTCCGTTGTTAGTAGTTATCTTGGCCGAGTAGATACTAGCAACTCCAAGAGGGAGTATTTATGCTCGATAGTGGGTTCATGCCTCTAGTAATCTAGGGAAGTGACAAAAATCTCTAAGGTACTAGATGTGCTGTTGCTACTAGGGAGAAAACAACAATGGTTTGTTCATAGAACAATCGTATTGTTTACCTTACACGCAATGCTTAATGCAATTATCTATTGCTTGCAACTTAATACTGGAGGGGGTTCAGATGATAACCTGAAGGTGGATTATTAGTCATAGATGCAGTTGGATTACGGTTTATTTATAATGTTGTAATGCCCAATCAAATCTCATAGGAGTCAAGATGATTAGTATATGCATGTATGCTTTATCGATGTTTGTCAATTGCCCTGCTGTAATTTGTTCACCAAACATGTCATCTATCTTAAGGAGAATCACCACAAGTGAACTATGGACCCTGGTCCTTTCTTTTACTATCAATCTACAATCTACTATTTACAGTTTTATATTTACTTTGTGCAAGATATTACTATCTTCCACACAATATGTTTAATCCTTTATTTCTGCAAAACTGGTGAGATTGACAACCTCACTGTAAGTTGGGGGCAAAGTTCTGTGGTTGTGTTGTGCAGGATTCCAAGTTGGAAACAACACCTTGGAGGTCTTTCCTTGCTCCTACTGGTTCGATAACCTTGATTTCTAGTTAGGGATTGGAACCATTCTTTAGCTCTTCCTCTCAAAGAGAAAGGAAACAATTTAAGCTTAATAATATCTCCATCTATATCCCTATGCTTTTGCATCTCACAAAGTTATTTAGATGAGCAGCAGCATCTTCAGTACCAATTTCAGAAAATTGTTCTCTCATAACAAGATTGAATAAAGCAGGTTTAATTTCAATTAAAGTAGCTTCAGGAACAGGTGGAGCAATAGGTGTGCACATGAAATCATTATTGTTGGTGCTAGTAAAGTCACACACCTTAGTGTTTTCAAGAGTAGTCATTTTTTGTGTTTTTAATATAGAAGCAAACTAGTACAACTAATTTTTTGTGTTTTGATAAAGAAACAAGCAAACAAAGCAGAAATAAACGAAGCAAAATGAAAACAACAAAGTAAAGAGATTGGTTATGAGTGACTCCCCTTGTGAAGATGTCCTTGACTCACCGGCAACGGCGCCAGAAAAATAGCTTGATGGCCCAAAATATATCGAGCTCGTTGGGGAACCCCAAGAGGAAGGTATGATGAGCACAACAACAAGTTTTCCTTCAGTTATGAAACCAAGGTTATCAATCCAGTAGGAGCAAGGAAACACCTCCAAGGTGTTGCTCGCTGAACTTTGGCAGGGCGCACAATGTGGAAACCTGCACAACACAACCACAGAACTTTGCCCCCAACTTATAGTGAGGTTGTCAATCTCACTGGTTTTGCTGAAAACAAAGGATTAAATGTGTTGTGTGGAAGAAGGTAATAGCTTGCAGAAAGTAAACACAAAATAGTGAATAGTTGATTGTAGATTGATGATAGAAGAAAGGACTGGGGTCCATAGTTCATTAGTGGTTGCTCTCCTTAAGATAGATGACATGTTGGGTGAACAAACTACAGCGGGGAAATTGAAAAACATCGAGAAAGCAATATGCATATACTACTCATCTTGACTCCTTTGAGATTCGATTAGGCATTACAACATTATACATAGACCGTAATCCAACTGCATCTATGAATAATAATCCACCTTTAGGTTATCATCCGAACCCCCTCCAGTATTAAGTTGCAAGCAACAGATAATTGCATTACGCATTGCGTGTAAAGTAAACAATACGATTGTTCTATGAACAAAGGATTGCTGTTTTCTCCCTAGTAGCAAAAGCACATCTAGTACCTTAGATATTTCTGTCACTTCCCTAGATTACTAGAGGCATGAACCCACTATCGAGCATAAATACTAACTCTTGCAGTTACTAGCATCTACATGGCCAAGATAGCTACTAACAACGGAAAGCATGCAAGATCACAAATAACAAAGACATGATAGAATCAATAATCAATCTAAAATAGCATCTCAATATCCATCGGATCCCCACAAACACAACATGTAGGAATTACAAATAGATGATCTTGATCATGGACGGAGCTCACAAGATCAAAACATGATAGCACAAAGGAGAAGATGTTGGGTCCGCAGCATAGAAAACAAAAAAATTCCTACGATGAGAACTATACGCCAAGATCTATCTACTAGATACAGAGCAACGGGTGGACATACATCCATGGAGAACTTACCCTCGAAGACAACGAGTTTTGTTAACGAGTAGGAACTCGTGGTTGATGTAGTCGTACGCTTGCCGATCTCAAGATCGTGTGGAAGTCCAAGCGCCGCAAATCAGCAGCGCATCCGTCCTCGCAAGCACGTTCAAGCCACCGGACAACCTCCACCTCCTCGCTCCAGCGAATCAGCGGAAGCAGCAACTCCTTCCAGACGCAAGGCCACCGGGAACATGTATCTTGCTAATCCGTGACCATGGGGGAATATCTAGAGGGGGAGAGAGATCCTTCACGAGGAGGTGTGAGGATGAAGGAGGAGAGGGGGGCCTTTTATAGGAGGAGGAGGGGTGCCCCCTCTCTCCATGGCCGGCGCATGGGGGGGTGACCCCTCACCTCCCCCATTCATGTGGTGGTAACCCCTCCACATTAAAATGCCTCTTCACATTCCCTTTTAAAATCTCCACTTTAAATGCATTAAATTTCTCCGAATTTAATGCTCTCTCATTTAATAAAACTCTTTTATTTATTTTATTCAGAATTTTGTTAATTACTTTAATTAACAAACACTCACATAAAACCCCTTGCAACATTTCAATATCACATGCAGAACCACTTTCTGCAATTTCACCCGAAACAATTCCGGTTTCTATCGAAACAATTCCTGTTTCTATCAAAACATTTCCTACGCTTTGCAAACCTTTTTTCTAGAACATATGTGCTCCTAAATGGTGTCCGTCAACCCTTAAGTGTGTCACCCTATGGTTCGCGAATAATGCAGACATGATTGAGACTCCTCTCAGATAAATAATCAAAAGCGGGACCTGGAGATCCATACTGACTCGTACACATTCAACGATGACTTCTGTGATCGTGAGAACCTTTAACGTCAGCAATTTAATCTCTTTGTCTCATGATATAATACATGTCCGAGATTCGATCATCGGTATCCAAATACCTAGTTTGATCTCGTTACCGACATGCACTCTTTTCTCGTTCCCGTGATATAACATTCTAGTGATCACATCACTTGCTTGCAAGCTATCTTAATGTGATATCACCGAGAGGGCCCAGAGTATATCTATCCGTCATAGGGATTAACAAATTCCACTCTTGATCCATGAGCCTCAACATAACACCTTCATAGCACTGAACCCACCTTTCTGGTCACCCTGTTACGGTGTGACGTTTGATGTTATCAAGATACTCTTCCGGTGTTAGCAATTAACATGATCTCATGGTCTAAGGATTAAGACTACTTTGTATGATGTTATAGCAATATAAACATAATGACTTGATCGTAATGCTATACTTCGGATGAATGTTCATCACATCATTTCACAAATGCTGTGACCTTGTTATTAACAACATCCAATGTCCATGATCAGGAAACTTTGATCATCTTGTTAATCAACAAGCTAGTCTATAAGAGAGGCATAACTAGGAACCCTTTTTGTTTATTAAACACACATGTATTGATGTTTCCTATCAATACAATTATAGCATGCAAAATAAACATCTATCATATACAAGGAATATACAATAACAACTTTATTATTGCCTCTCAGGGCATATTTCCTTCAGTCTCCCACTTGCACTAGAGAAAATAATCTAGTTCACATAGTGATAAATCTAACACCCATGGAGTTCTGGTGTTGATCATGTTTTGCCCTAGGGAGTACTTTAGTCAACGGATCTGCTACATTTAGGTCCGTGTGCACTTTACAAATCTTTATATCTCCATCCTTGACATGCTCGCGGATGGAGTGAAACCGGCGCTTAATATGCTTGGAATTCTTGTGAGACCTTGGTTCCTTTGCGTTGGCTATGGCTCCATTGTTGTCACAATAGATCACCATTGGGTCCAACGCACTGGGAACCACACCCAGTTCTGTAATGAACTCTTTCATCCAAACTGCCTCCTGCGCCGCTTCTGAAGCAGCAACATATTCCGCCTCCGTTGTTGATCCAGCCACCACAGGTTGTTTGGAACTCCTCCAACTAACTGCTGCTCCGTTCAAGAGAAATACGTATCCGGATTGAGACTTAGAGTCATCCGGATTGGTGTCAAAGCTAGCATCGACATAACACTTAGCGACTAGCTCTTCTTCACCTCCGTATATAAGAAGCATATCCTTAGTTCTTCTCAAGTACTTGAGGATGTTCTTTACTGCTATCCAGTGTTCCGAATCTGGATAAGATTGGTACCTACTAGTCAAACTAATAGCATGTGCCACATCCGGTCTTGTACATAGCATGGCATACATTATAGAGCCTATGGTCGAGGCATAGGGGATCTTATCCATCATCTCTCTTTCTTCTGCCGTAGCCGGACTTTGAGTCTTACTCAATGTCTTGCCTTGCATCATAGGTAAGAACCCCTTCTTACTTTCGTCCATATTAAACTTCTTTAATATCTTATCAAGGTATGTACTCTGCGATAGCCCAACTAGGCGTCTTGATCTATCTCTATAGATTTTAATGCCTAATATATATGAAGCTTCACCAAGGTCCTTCATCGAAAATTTGTTGTTTAGATAACTTTTAACACTGTTTAAAAGATCTATATCATTTCCAATCAATAATATGTCATCCACATATAATATCAGAAATGCCACATTGCTCCCACTCACTTTCTTGTAAATACAAGCCTCTCCATAAGTTTGGACAAATCCAAACTCTTTGATCACCTCATCAAAGCGGAGATTCCAACTCCGTGATGCTTGCTTCAGTCCATAGATGGATCGCTGAAGTTTGCACACCTTATTAGCATCCTTAGGATCGACAAAACCCTTTAGTTGTATCATATACAACTCTTCTTTAATATTACCATTGAGGAACGCAATTTTGACATCCATCTGCCATATTTCATAATCAAAATATGCAGCAATTGCTAACATAATCCTTACCGACTTAAGCATCACTACGGGAGAGAATGTCTCATCGTAGTCAACTCCTTGAATTTGTCGAAAACCCTTTGCGACAAGTCGAGCCTTATAGATGGTTACATTACCATCAGCATCAGTTTTTCTTTTGAAAATCCATTTATTCTCAACGGCCTTTCGATCGTGAGGTAAGTCCACCAAGGTCCAAACCTGGTTTTCGTACATGGATTCCATCTCGGATTTCATGGCTTCTAGCCATTTGTTGGAATCAGGGCTCATCATCGCTTCTTCATACGTCGCAGGGTCATCTATTTCATCAATCATGAAATTCATAACAGGATTGTCGTACAGTTCAGGAGCTGCACATGTTCTGCTTGACCTGCGAGGTTCGGTAGTGTCCTCTTTCGGAGTTTCATGATCAATATCATTAGCTCTCTCTTCATTAGGTGAAGTCAACTCCGAAACAACTTCCGGTGCTGCGCTACTCGCCATTTCATGAAGAGAAGGTTCGATAACCTCTTCGAGTTCTACCTTCCGACTACTCACACCTTTCGCGAGAAACTCCTTCTCAAGAAAGGATCCATTCTTGGCAACAAAGACCTTGCCCTCGGATCTGTGATAGAAGGTATACCCAATCATTTCCTTAGGGTATCCTATGAAGACGCATTTTTCTGCTTTGGGTTCGAGTTTATTCGGTTGAAGTTTCTTCACATAAACATCACATCCCCAAACTTTAAGAAATGACAGCTTAGGTTTGTTTCCAAACCATAATTCATACGGTGTCTTTTCAACGGATTTAGATGGTGCCCTATTTAAAGTGAATATAACGGTTTCCAATGCATAACCCCAAAATGACAGTGGCAAGTCAGTCGGAGACATCATAGATCGAACCATATCCAACAAAGTACGATTACGACGTTCTGACACACCATTATGTTGTGGTGTTCCGGCAGGCGTGAGTTGTGAAACTATTCCATAGTCTTTCATATGTGTGCTAAACTCGTAACTAAGATACTCTCTTCCACGGTCGGACTGCAGAAATTTGATCTTTCTGTTACGATGATTTTCCACTTCATTCTGAAATTCTTTGAACTTTTCAAAGGTTTCAGACTTATGTTTCATCAAATAGATATACCCGTATCTACTCAAATCATCCGTGAAAGTAACAAAATAACGATATCCACCTCGCGCCGACACACTCATTGGTCCACACACATCAGTATGTATGATTTCCAATAAATCTGTCGCCCGTTCCACTGAACCGGAAAACAACGTTCTAGTCATCTTGCCCATAAGGCATGGCTCACATGTATCAAATGATTCAAAATCAAGTGATTCCAAAAGTCCATCAGAATGGAGTTTCTTCATGCGTTTAACGCCAATATGACCTAGACGGTAGTGCCACATATATGTAGATATATCATTATCAAGTTTAATCCTTTTAGCATCAACATTATGAATATGCATAATACTACTATCGAGATCCAATAGAAATAAACCATTCAACACAGGTGCATGACCATAAAAGATATTATTCATATAAATCGAACAACCATTGTTTTCAGACTTAAACGAATAACCACTTTGCATCAAACATGATCCGGATACAATGTTCATGCTCAGTGCAGGCACCAAATAACAATTATTCAGGTTTATAACTAATCCCGACGGCATATGGAGAGGCAGCGTTCCGACGGCGATCACATCAACTCTTGATCCATTGCCGACCCGCATCGTGACCTCATCCCTTGCTAGTTTTCGCTTGTTCCGCAGCCCCTAAACCGAGTTACATATATTAGCAACCGATCCCGTATCAAATACCCAGGTGCTACTGCGAGTACTAGTCAAGTACACATCAATAACATGTATATCACATATACCTTTGTTTGCCTTGTCGGCCTTCTTGTCCGCCAAATACTTGGGGCAGTTGCGCTTCCAATGGCCAGTCCCCTTGCAATAGTAGCACTCGGTGTCAGACTTAGGGCTAGCTCGGGGTTTCTTTTCAGGCGCGGCAACAGATTTGCCGCCCTTCTTTCCCTTCTGCTTGCCTTTCTTGTCCTTCTTGAAACCGGTGGTCTTATTGATCATCAACACTTGATGTTCTTTCCTAATCTCCACTTCTGCAATCTTAAGCATTGAAAGAAGCTCGGGAAGAGACTTCTTCATGCCCTGCATATTATAGTTCATCACGAAGCTCTTGTAGCTAGGTGGAAGAGATTGGAGAACACGATGTATGCCTAAGTCAATGGGAATCGTTATTCCCAAGGACACAAGCTTATCCGCGTACCCAGACATTTTGAGTACGTGCTCACTAACGGAGCTGTTCTCTTCCATCATGAAGCTAAAGAACTTTTCAAAAGCATTATAACTCTCTACGATAGCATGGGTATCGAAAATCATTTTCAATTCTCCCATGGTATCAAAGGCATTGCCATTTTCGAAACGTTTTCGAAGTTCTGGTTCTAGCCCATACAGTATGCCGCAATGAACTAAGTTGTGGTCCTCCTGATGAGTTATATAGACGTTCTTTTCCTCGTCAGGGGCATCAGGAGCTGGTGGGGGGCCTAGCGGCGCCTCTAGCACATATTGCTTTTGTGCAGCAGTGAGGAGAATCCTCAAATTCATAGCCCAATTGGTGAAGTTGCTACCATTCGCAGCAAGCTTCTCTTTCTCCATGAACATATTGAAATTAAAAGCAGGTGGTGCCATCTACAACAGAATTTGTAAAATATATTTAGACTAAGTTTATGATAGATTGAGTTCAACTAATCCAAATTACTAATGAACTCCCACTCAAAAACGACATCCCTCGTGTCCTTTTGGTGATGACATGAACCAAATCCACTACACCAAGTCCGATCATCACGTGAGTCGGTGTAGCTTCAAAGGCGAGTATCTATAGGCATCATATCAACTATATGACTCATGCTTAACCTTTCGGTCCGTGTTCCGAGGACATGTCTGTACATTCTAGGCTCGTCAAGTAAGAACCTTAGTATTCGCGTGTGTAAAACTGTCTTACACCCGTTGTATGAAAGCGTAGAGTCGAGAACACCCGATCATCACGTGATGCCTCAAAACATGATCCATAAAACGGTGCATACTTAAGGAAGAACACATTTTATCTTGATATCTAAATAAGGGATTATCTTATAATGCTACCAAAAGCGCCAAACTAGCAATATAATATGCTAACATCTAATGTGTGAAGTGAGGTGATATGGTCCATGCATTTGATCTCTATCATTTGCATCGTGGTATGATCTCTATCATTCCTTTGTGTGTAAGGCCAAGGTCTATGGAACTTACACGTTAAGTGAGTTGTAGGAGTATCTATCATACATCTACTTACAACAATACCATATCAAGACACTAGCCCAGCAACGATCTAAACTAGACGCCTCTAATTTATCAATTACAAGTTTTACGTGGCTTAGGGCTTTCAGAGATAGAACTGGTCTTACCTACGAACATGAACAACAACGAGGATAACCAAGTTATTAGCAAGTCGTTGTAAATCAGATATTGACTATAGTAGGAGAGACAGATACCCGCCAGCCACTTATGCAAAACAAGTTGCATGTGAGTCGTGGAACCGGTCTCATGTACGACATGTAAGGTTGGTCCGGGCCGCTTCATCCCACTATGCCACCAATATCCAAAGTACATAGAAGATGCAATAACATGATCATCATCGCCCACATATAAACATATGTGTACTACCCGTGCAAAGCACCTACGCATAGATCAAGCTCTGATACCACTGTTGGGTCCGCAGCATAGAAAACAAAAAATTTCCTACGATGAGAACTATACGCCAAGATCTATCTACTAGATATAGAGCAACAGGTGGACATACATACATAGAGAACTTACCCTCGAAGACAACGAGTTTTGTTAACGAGTAGGAACTCGTGGTTGATGTAGTCATACGCTTGCCGATCTCAAGATCGTGTGGAAGTCCGAGCGCCGCAAATCAGCAGCGCATCCGTCCTTGCACACACGTTCAAGCCACCGGACAACCTCCACCTCCTCGCTCTAGCAAATCAGCGGACGCAGCAACTCCTTCCAGATGCAAGGCCACCGGGAACATGTATCTTGCTAATCCGAGACCATGGGGGAATATCTAGAGGGGGAGAGAGATCCTTCACGAGGAGGTGTGAGGATGAAGGAGGAGAGGGGGCCTTTTATAGGAGGAGGGGGGTGCCCCCTCTCTCCATGGCCGGCGCATGGGGGGGTGACCCCTCACCTCCCCCATTCATGTGGTGGTAACCCCTCCACATTAAAATGCCTCTTCACATTCCCTTTTAAAGTCTCCACTTTAAATGCATTAAATTTCTCCAAATTTAATGCTCTCTCATTTAATAAAACTCTTTTATTTATTTTATTCAGAATTTTGTTAATTACTTTAATTAACAAAAATTCACATAAAACCCCTTACAACATTTCAATATCACATGCAGAACCACTTTCTGCAATTTCACCCGAAATAATTCCGGTTTCTATCGAAACAATTCTTGTTTCTATCAAAACATTTCCTGTGCTTTGCAAACCTTTTGTCTGGAACATATGTGATCCTAAATGGTGTCCGGCAACCCTTAAGTGTGTCACCCTACGGTTCGCGAATAATGCAGACATGATTGAGACTCCTCTCAGATCAATAATCAGGAGCAGGACCTGGAGATCCATACCGACTCCTGCACATTCAACGATGACTTCTGTGATCGTGAGAACCTTTAACGTCAGCAATTTAATCCCTTTGTCTCATGATATAATACATGTCCGAGATTCGATCATCGGTATCCAAATACCTAGTTCGATCTCGTTACCGACATGCACTCTTTTCTCGTTCCCGTGATATAACATTCTAGTGATCACATCACTTGCTTGCAAGCTATCTTAATGTGATATCACCGAGAGGGCCCAGAGTATATCTATCCGTCATCGGGATTAACAAATTCCACTCTTGATCCATGAGCCTCAACATAACACCTTCATAGCACTGAACCCACCTTTCTGGTCACCCTGTTACGGTGTGACGTTTGATGTTATCAAGATACTCTTCCGGTGTTAGCAATTAACATGATCTCATGGTCTAAGGATTAAGACTACTTTGTATGATGTTATAGCAATATAAACATAATGACTTCGGATGAATGTTCATCACATCATTTCACAAATGCTGTGACCTTGTTATTAACAACATCCAATGTCCATGATCAGGAAACTTTGATCATCTTGTTAATCAACAAGCTAGTTTATAAGAGAGGCATAACTAGGAACCCTTTTTGTTTATTAAACACACATGTATTGATGTTTCCTATCAATACAATTATAGCATGCAAAATAAATATCTATCATATACAAGGAATATATAATAACAACTTTATTATTGCCTCTGAGGGCATATTTCCTTCAGAAGAATCAGCCATCTAGCTACTACATGGACCCGTAGTCCAAGGATGAACTACTCACGCATCACACCGGAGGCTTGCATGGTGATGAAGAAGGCCTCCAGGGTGAATTCTCCCCTTCGACAGGGTACCGGGAAGAGCTTCAAATCCCTCCCGATCTAGGGATCGAGATGACGGCGGCTACAGACTCTTTCGTGGAATTTTGATCGGGTACTTAGGGTTTCTGTATCGGAGGCATCTTATAGGCGAAAGGGGAGGCCGAGGGGGTGTCTGGGCTGGCGACACCACCCTTGGCGCGGGCCAGGCCTGGCCGCGTGGCCAGGTGGTGTGGCCACCCTCTGGCCCCTCTCTGTCTCGTATTCTGGCTCCGTGTGTCCCTCGGTGAAAAACTGACTTTGGCTTTTGTCCCATCCAATTCCGAGAATATTCATTTTCTGACTTTCCTGGAACCAAAAATAGCAAAAAACAAGCAGTTGGCACTGTGGCTCTTGTTAATAGGTTAGTCCAAGAAAGTGTATAGAAATTACTCCAAAGTTGGAACAAAACATAAGAAAGTAGATAAAACCAAGCATGGAACATCAAAAATTATGGATACGTTAGCAACGTATCAACATCCCCAAGCTTAACTCCTGCTCGTCCTCGACTAGGCAAGTGATAAAAAGAAAAAATAATTTTTGAGGTGACATACACCATCATAAACTTGATCAAAGTATTTGTAAAACATTGATAGCTGTGACCATAGTACTTCAATCATAACATGAAAGACACAGTTCTAGCAATAGAACATAGCAACTATGTTGCAACATGAAAAGGCACAAACAAAAGGTTCATGAATAACAATGCTTTGCAAGACGTTTGTTTGTTTCACATAAAGAAAACATAGCGTAGTGGCATTCACCTTGTCCCGCATAGAGTAGCAAATATAAATGTATAGGACACCTTCAAAGTTCATAAGAGTGACTAGATACAAATAGTTTAAGAACAAGCAATATCAAAGTTATGCATCAATCAACAAGTCTTGGGACAATGCACATAGAACTAAGAATGGCCACTATGCTCTCAAAGCAGGTGCATAAAGATAGAAGGTGGAGACTCAACATAAAAGTAAAAGAAAGGCCATCATAGAAGGAATTCAAGTTTCATAAAGAGCTTCCAAAAATTATGGTACTTGTTAGCTTTCAACTCTCATTGCCCCTATCATAAGAATCTTGAAGTGATTAAGGTTAAAGTGAACAAACTATGGAGTATTGATACATTGCAAATGTATCTATAATTTTTGATGTTCCATGCTTGGTTTTATCCACTTTCTTGTGTTTTGTGCCAACTTTGGAGTACTTTTCATCTAATTTCTTCGACTAACTATTAGCAAGAGCCATAGTGCCAGCTGCCTATTTTCTGC
This sequence comes from Avena eriantha, assembly GCA_910589775.1. Classification (NCBI taxonomy): domain Eukaryota; kingdom Viridiplantae; phylum Streptophyta; class Magnoliopsida; order Poales; family Poaceae; genus Avena; species Avena eriantha. Next base: position 136,924,338 of record OU342744.1, on the reverse strand, counting down.
TATTTTTGGTTCCAGGAAAGCCAGAAAATGAATCTTCTCGGAATTGGACGGGACAAAAGCCAAAGTGCCTATTTTTCCGAAAGTGATCAAGTGCCAGAATACGAGACGGAGAAGGGCCGGGGAGCCACCACACCACCTAGCCGCGCGGCCAGGCCTGGCCCGTGCCAGGGGGTGGTGTGGCCGCTCCCGGCACCCCCTCGGCCTCTCCTTCCGCCTATATATTTCCCTCGAGACGAAAACCCTAAGTACCCGATCAAAAATCCATGAAAGAGCCTGTAGCCGCCGTCATCTCCATCCCTAGATCGGGAGGGATCTGAAGCTCTTCCCGGCACGCTGCCGGAGAGGGGAATTCACCCTGGAGGCCTTCTTCATCACCATGCAAGCCTCCGGTGTGATGCGTGAGTAGTTCATCCTTGGACTACGGATCCATGTAGTAGCTAGATGGCTAGTTCTCCTCCTTTGTGCTTTCATGTTTAGATCTTGTGAGCTCTGTTCATGATCAAGATCATCTATATGTAATTCATACATGTTGTGTTTGCGGGGATCTGATGGATATTGAGATGTTATTTCAGATTGATTATTGATTCTATCATGTCTTTGTTATTTGAGATCTTGCATGCTTTCCTTTGTTAGTAGCTATCTTGGCCAAGTAGATGCTGGCAACTCCAAGAGTTAGTATTTATGCTCGATAGTGGGTTTATGCCTCTGGTAATCTGGGGAAGTGATAGAAATCTCTAAGGTACTAGATGTGTTGTTGCTACTAGGGAGAAAACAACAATCCTTTGTTCATAGAACAATCATATTGTTTACTTTACACGCAGTTCGTAAAGCAATAATCTGTTGCTTGCAACTTAATACTGGAGGGGGTTCGGATGATAACCTGAAGGTGGATTATTAGTCATAGATGCAGTTGGATGGCGGTCTATGTATTATGTTGTAATGCCCAATCAAGTCTCAGAGGAGTCAAGATGATTAGTATATGCATGTATTGCATTCTCGGTGTTTGTTAGTTGCCCCGCTATAATTTGTTCACCCAGCATGTTATCTATCTAAGGAGAGCCACCTCTAGTGAACTATGGATCCCTATCCTTTTTCTTTACATACAATCTATAAACTGTTTCTGCTTTGTGTTTACTTTCTTCAAACTTTCACTTCTTTCCATTCGATACGTTTAATCCTCTGTTTTCCACAAAACACAGTGAGATTGACAAACTTATCGCAAGTTGGGGACAAAGTTCTGTGGTTGTGTTGTGTAGGTCTCCACGTTGCTACTAGCACAGGTAGTGCGCCCTGCCAAAGCTCAGCTAGTAACGGCTTTGGGGTGTTTCCTTGCTCCTACTAGTTCAATTAAACATTGGTTTCATAACTGAGGGAAAACTTACTGCTGTGCTCATCATACCTTCCTCTTGGGGTTCCCAACGAGCTCTACGTCGAAAGTCAAGCGCATCAAGATCTTTTCTGGTGCCGTTGCCGGGGAGTCAAGGACATCTTCACAAGGGGAGTCCCTCATAACCAATCTCTTTACTTTGTTGTTTTTGTTTTGCTTAGTTTCTTTTTGCTTTGTTTGCTTGTTTTGTTCTTCAAAAAACACAAAAAAATAGTTTTACTTGTTAGCTTTCTTATTCAAAAACACACAAAAATTAAGTCTCCTTTAGTTGTCACCCCTTCCCTAGCTCAACCTGTTGATCCCTAAATTCACCCTAAAATACCTTCCAATTGGTAGTTGTTCTATAATTGGGAAAGATAACATTGCAGAATTCTTTAATCATGTTAGCAAACATGAAGATACTAAGGATAGATCCCTTGTAGAACTTGTTCCAAATTATGAGATTACTGCAGCTTCTTTAATTCACATGTTAGAAGCTAGGTTTGTTAACCTCAACCCCTTAATGCAAGTTATGTTTCTTAAGCTTAAAGAAATTGAGGATCCTAAAAAGAGGGATTTTATTCTAGAAACTTTGTTTAAGGAGTTCTATGATGTTGCCAAGGAAGCTAGAAAAGTTTTTGAACGTTTCAATATGCTAGGCTCATGTGTAGATGTTGTTGGTACACGAGAAAAGATGAACAAAACCGAACCTAATGGGGAGGAACCTAAGATACCAATACCCTTCAAACTAGTAGCAATACATGATGCCATAGAAAAGAATCTTGATTGGATTGTTCCTGCAAACCCTTTTGATGAGAATAGTAAACCTAAGAGCATTGAGAGAGGATCCTCTAGAACTTATTTGGATCATATACCTTGCCTCGTTGAAAATATTTCTGGTATTGATCTTAATGCTTCTTCATTTGAGAACACTTGATTCTTTCTTTGCTTCTTATGCCTAACTTAAAGCCGTTAAAGAAAAGTACTTATTGGGAGATAACCCAAAAATTCTAGATGAGTCTTGGAAGTTATTACCTCTGTAATAACCTCTCCTTATCCTTTTTATTTGCTTTTTGTGCCAAGAGTAACCTCTAATGAGAGAGAAGTAATGATTGGGAAAGTTACTGTCCCGAAACAGATTTCTGTGCTTCACCGTAAATATTCGTGAGAGAGCTCTGTATGTCGGATTTAGCTGTAATTGTTTTTGCGTCTGCCCCAGGTTGTTATATAACTTTCGTTAGTTCAACACTTTTTGATTTGAGCAACAGAAGGTCTTCGAAAAAATTAGTCTTTACCTGATGGTCTGTTTTGACAGATTTCTGCCATTTTCTGCATTTGCTTGTTGTTAGTTCCTTCTTGACTTCTTTTGGGGAATTGAGCTTTTTGAGGGAAGTGCTACAGTATCTAGTGTTCTAATGGAAGTTTATTTGGTGTTAGAACTAAACCTTAAGACTTATTTATCTTAAGTGCACTAATGTTGCTAATTAGATTGTGTGAAGTTTTGTATGAAGGAAAAATTTCAGGTATATGGTAGGAATGAGTAATGAGATGAAGGATGGACTAAAGCTCAAGCTTGGGGATGCCACGCGTGTCACCCCAAGGAATATCCAATAAGTACAAGCGTAAAAGCTTGGAGATGCCCAAGGCATCCCCTTCTTCATCAATAAAAATTCCAGGTTTGTTCCAAATGCTTCATTTTTATTGTTTCATGCACAATTGTGTTTTTCTTGGAGCGTCTTTTTTTTCGTTTTTGATTTGGTTTTTAGTTTGCTTGGTTTTCTTAGTTTTGTGAATAAATTGGTTGGACCCCCTCTTTCATACATTTGGTTTGCAAATACTTTGGTTTGGTTTGGAAAAGAGTAGGAAAGTTGATGCTTATGTGGTAAAAAGAGCTTGTTTTTGACTGTGGCCTGTGCTTTGTCATGCCATGCTTGATATTGTTTTGGCATTATGCTTAGTATTCTTTGCTGTAGCATGACTTGTTATAAACAATTGATATTGCTTAATGTGCCTTGGATGAATCATGCGTTGTTTTAGCATATTAAAGCATAGTATAGTGGTATTCTCCTTTGATGCTTTATTTGGGTTGACTTGGCGCATGCTCACACCATCTTGTGACTATCCAAAGTCACCATAGCCTTTATGATCCTTTAGTTTTCAACTTGTAGTATCACTTTATGCTTTGATCAATGATGTTTTGTCGCTCTGCATGATTATGGCCATTATTGCTCTCTTAGTTTGTCGCTCCCACTCTTTTGCTAGCCTCCACAGCAAAGTATGAGTTCCACTCATGCATCCAACTCCCTAAACCAAGTTATTCCAAAGAGTTCACCATACCTACCTACTAGCTTACGCTATTCCAAGTATATTCATGCTTTTGTTTACCTTCCACTTGTTATGAGAAAACTAGTGATTAAAGCTCTCACGAACTTGATGCAACACTTTACTATTTGCCTCTAAGAAACTTGAACCATTGGGTCCTTCTTTGTTGCGTATAGCTTGCGCTTTATAAGTTGAAATTAGCAGAACCATGTTTCATGGGGAACGCTTTCAACATTGCACTTGTACTTTGTACCCTATTGATATCATGTTCTTCTGCTTACGGATCCCGACGGTGTGAAATAAAAGTGGAACTTGTAAGATCATGGAGTTTGTATGTGTGTTAGAGAAACGCCTGGGCCGCTAGCCTAAGCCATGCCTAATCATGGTGGAAACTTGCAGCATCACCATAATGAGCACTCTATGAAGCATCCTCAATAAAAACCTATGCAAATAGCAAATAAAAAGATCGCTGAGATGCTCATTGTCTGCTTGCCTTGTCATTTTGATTATGGGAAAGCTCCCTTATCATGTGCAAGGGGTACCCCATTGGCGGTTCTTAATCATACACATATCCTTACAATGACAAGATCTTACTCGTGACAGAAGTTGAGTAGCATGAGGATCGGTTTTCGTAAGTAAGGGGCATGAGATTTTGGTTTATAACTTGTCAAGCATATCCTCTTAGTTGTGTCACTTTAACCTTAATCACCTTCAAGATGCTTATGATAGGGGCAATGAGAGCTGAAAACTACAAGTACCATAATCTTTGGAAGCTCTTTATGAGACTTGAATCCCTACTTCATTTTACAAAGGCCTTTCTTCCACCATTACATTGAGTCTCCATCTTCTATCATTATGAACCTACTTTGAGAGCATAGTGGCCATTCTTAGTTTTATGTGCATTGTCCCAAGACTAGTTGATTGATGCATAACTTGTTATTTCTTGTTTTAAACTATTGTATCTAGTCACTCTTATGAACTTTGAAGGTGTCCTATGCATTTATATTTGCTACTCTATTGAGGGACAAGCTAAATATGTTGGAGATATGCCCAAGAGCCAATAATAAAGCGGTTATTATTATATCTTTATGTTTATGATAAAAGTTTACATCCCATGCTTTAATTGTATTATTAGGAAACACTAATACATGTGTGTTTTGTAAACATAAAAGAGTCCCTAGTAAGCCTCTTGTTAAACTAGCTTGTTGATTAATGGATGATCATGGTTTCCTGATCATGGACATTGGATGTGATTAATAACAAGGTTATATCATTAGGAGAATGATATGATGGACACACACCCATAGTAAGCGTAGCATAAGATCAAGTCATTTTAGTTCGTATTGCTATAAGCTTTCAAATGCATAGTAACCTAATCCTTCGACCATGAGGTTATGTTAATCACCATCACCGGATGGATACTTTGATGACATCAAACACCGCTTCGTAACTGGGTGGTCATAAAGGTGTCATTGGGTATTCTGAAAGTATGTGTTGAAGCACATGAACCAAGATTGGGATCTGTCCATCCATATGACGGATAGATATGCTCTGGGCCCTCTCGGTGGAATGTCATCTAGTTAGCTTGCAAGCATGTGACTAGATCACAAGGGATGACATATCACGGAATGATTAAAGAGTACTTGTCAGTAACGAGGTAGAACTAGGTATGGAGATACCGACGATCAAACCTCGGATAAGTATAGTATCGTGTGACAAAGGGAATTGGTTTCGTATGTAAATGGTTCAATCGATCACAAAGTCATCGTTGAGTATGTGGGAGCCATTATGGATCTCCAGGTCCTGCTGATGGTTATAGATAGGAGATTTGTCTCTGTCATGTCTACATATTCACGAACCGTAGGGTGACACACTTAAGGTTCGAAGTTGTTTTAAGTAGATATGGAATGTGCGTTGGAAACCGAATGTTGTTCGGAGTCTCGGATTGGATTCGGGACATCACGAGGAGATCCAGAATGGTCCGGAGAATAAGATTCATATATTGGGGATCATTTTCTGAGTTAGGAAATGTTCCGGAGTATTTGTATGAGGGTTCTAGAAGGTTTCGGAATGTTCCGGAAGGTTCTGGAAGGTTTCTTGGAGTTTGCTTGAAAACCAAGGAAGGGATCAAGGAGTCCTGGTGGGTCAAGACTAGGAGTCGTGGGGGAGGAGGACTCCTCCCCCCACTCCCCAATCCGCCGGCCTAGAGGGAAGGGGAGTCCTACAAGGACTCCATAGGACTCCCCCTCCCATGGCGCCTCACCCCCTTAAATAGAGGGGCAGAGGCGCCCACTCCACCCCTGCTCCCATAACACCCAATCTCTGCTGCCTCTCTCCTCCACCTTTCTTCTGCACAGGCATAGGCGAAGCCCTGCAGAATTCTCTACTCCACCACCACCACCACGCCGTCGTGCTGCTGGGATTCCATGGAGAAGATCTACTACCTCCGCTGCTCGCTGGAACGGGGAGAGGAAGGTCTGCTTCGACTCCGCACGTGTGACCGACTGCGGAAGCGCTGCCGAATCGCGGCGCCGGAAGGATCGTCCACTTGACCGACTGCGGAAGCGCTGCTGGAATGCGACGCCGGAAGGATCGTCCACACGATCTTGAGATCGGCAAGTGATCGACTACATCAACCACGAGATCTAATCTCGTTAATGCTTTAGGATCTACGAGGGTTAGTTCCTTTCTATCTCGTTGCACATGTCTAATAGATTATATCTTGGCTTTTATCTAGATTAGATCTAGGTTTTGTTCGTTCTTGCGGTAGAAATTTTTTGTTTTCCATGCTATGAACCCATCAGTGGTATCAGAGCCGTATCTATGCGTAGATCTGTTGCACGAGTAGAACACAATGTTTTTGTGGGCGTTGATGCTTTTGTTGTCGGTGTCTTAGCGTGTACTTTGCATCTTGCGGCATGGTGGGATGAAGCGGCTCGGGCTAACATTACATGTCATCGCACATGAGACTTGCTCCACGCTTGACGTGCAACTTGCTTTGCACAAGTGGCTTTGCGGGTGTCTGTCTCTCCCACCATAGTTAAGATTCAATTTACAATGAGCATCTGACAACACTTGTATCAACGTTGTGATTCTTGTTCGTAGGTAAGATCGGTCTTATGCGAAAGCCCCAAACCACGTAAAACATGCAAAGAAAATTAGAGGCGTCTAACTTGTTTTTGCAGGGGTTTTGTGATGTGATATGGCCATCATGTGATTATGATTATATTTGATGTATGCAATGATCCTTGTTGTAATATGGCAACCGGCAGGAGCCTAATGGTTGTCTTTTAATTCTGTTAAGACATGCGTGTCTATTCATCTTGTAATAGCTTTATTCCAAGTAGTTGTAATAGTTACTAGTGATGATGGACAACCATGAAGCGGCGCCACTGACCTTGACGCAATGCTGGTGATGATGGAGATCATGTTCGTGCTTTGGAGATGGAGATCAAAGGCGCAAGAAGAAAGGGCCATATCATATCACACTTATTATGAATTGCCTGTGATGTTAATCCTTAATGCATCTTGTATTGCTTAGATCGCGACGGTAGCATTATAAGATGATCCCTCTCACTAAATATCAAGTAATAAAGTGTTCATCCTTAGTTGGCACCGTTGCTAAGACTCGTCGTTTCGAAGCATCTCGTGATGATCGGGTGTGATAGACTCTACGTGTGCATACAACGGGTGCAAGCCAGATTTGCACATGCGGAAACTAAGGTTAACCTTGACGAGCCTAGCATGTACAGACATGGTCTCGGAACACGGAATACCGAAAGGTAAAGCATGAGTCATATGGATGATATGATGAACATGTTGATTGTTCGCCTTTAAAGCTACATCATCTCACGTGATGATCGGACTTGGTGTAGTGGATTTGGTTCGTGTAATCACTAAAACAACTCGAGGGATGTTGTTTTGAGTAGGAGTTCATTTGTAATTTGGATTAGTCGAACTCAATTTATCATAAACACAATCAAAGTGAATTTGCATAGTTTGTTGTAGTCATTGGAATCCGTGCACCACCTTACGCTTAGTTATAGTTGAGATAGTGGAACTATAGAAATTCTGGATATTTACTTTACGAACTGGTATCGTATTGTTTTGAATGTCAATTTAAAGTTTATAAGTCCTATTGCAAACTTTCAGCAAACTCTATTTACTCCATAAAGTTTAATAAGTAGTATTAAATCAAGAGTAAGAATTCCAATGTTAGTATCTAAAGTATCATGTTTGCCTCCATGATTCTTGATACTCAAAAGATTGTTTTAAATATCAAGTTTATCTAAGAGCTGAAAGCAATGCTTCAGAAACCATCATATGTGAAAGGTATTGCGATATCTAAAACAATATGTTGGTTACAACATGATAGAGTATACGTCCTCATATTTGATGAGAATTTGTGAAGGTTGGAGACGCTAGTCGTCCTAATCCTCCAAAGGTTTTGAAAAAGAAACATTATACTCGCAATTCACCTTTATAAGCTATAGCAGCTTGATCATGAAAGTTGTCATGATAAGGATGAATAGAAGATGTAAGTAAAATGTTTACTACACTAAAAGATTACTAAAGAATGGAATTTTGAAAGAATGCCAAACATTTGATTATGGTGATCCACCTCAAAGTGCAAGTCCGAAGGTATTAGTAGTTGACTGTATACGCTTTGTACCATGTGTCATGTTGATGACGCCACTATTGATGTTGATAGATTCTTTTAAAAGAAAAGGAATTGCTGAAAGAAAATCTATAAAAATATTTGGCAGAAATTATAAGATTGGAGATGTCCAACTTAGGCATATAGAAGATATACATGTTATGGTTGTATTCCTTGCTTGTTAAACAATGTGGTTCTTAGGTATTAAATACCGGTATTGGATACCGAATTGGTTGGTATGAAGTGTCATACAGGACAACACAATTCATGAACTGCAATTGCCTAAGTAACTAGCAAGAGAAAAATGTGATGATGTTCATCAAAAACAAACAAAGGGTTGTTGTGTTGCTCATTAACATCAAAGCTTGCCTTCAAGATTTGTTTCAATAATTGTTATTTTGATCAGGCATTATGACGACAAAAGGTTGTTCAAATAATTTCTGTATTCATAATAGATGGATGAAATACAAGTCTGGTTGGAGAAATAACGACCATAAAACTAATGCTAAAATGTCACAAGACAAATGATTGAAAGATCACTTGCGAAGTGACATCGCCGTTTAAATTATATTTGAAAGAAAACATGAAGAAACTCCATTTTGATGGAATTTTTGGAGTCTTTGATTTGGATCAAATGACGCTTGTGATACTTTCCTGGAGATAATTAAAACTCCGTTCATAGGCCAAAAGAGGAACGAACGACTAACTGATTGGAATTTGTATATATTGATGTATATAGTCCATTATGTGTAGTCGTGGGCGATGGATTTCAACTTCATATGCTTTCTCCGAAGATTTGAGTAAGTATATGTATATACTTACTCAATAAGGAAGAAGTATGAAACATTTGAAAAATATTCAAAGACTTTCAAGATGAAGTGGAAAATCATTGTAACGAGAAAATAAAAGAGTTTATGATTGGATCATAAAGAAAGATGTTTGAGTTACAAGTTTAGCAAAACACCTAAGATTTGAGGAATCGTTCCCTGGATTTGCATTTCCCAAAACACCATAGGAGTATGGAGTGTTCAAGATATGTAATGAAACCTTGTTTGACATGGTAAGATCAAAGGTGTCATTTATAAAACTGCCATTATATTTTAAAGATTAAAGCTTTAGTGACTACCGCTTTTACACTGAAAAGAGCTCCATCGTGATCCGTTGAAATGACACCATATAAGTCATGGTTTGGGATAAAACCCGAATTGTCTTTTCTTAAATTTTGGTATGTAATGCATAAGTAAAATGTTTACAACCAAAGTCGGATAAGCACGTCTTTGTAGGTTATCCCAAAGAATTTGTTGGGAATTTCTCCATAACACTGAGGACAAAAGAGTTTGTTACTTGGAACGTCAAGTTTCTTGAGAAGGAATTTTTCGTGAAAAGTTAAGTGGGATGACAATAGAACTTTGATAAGGTTGTTGAACCTTAGCTATATGTGCTAAGTAGCGCAGCGCCGGAAAGTGTCCCGGTGACGGCCACAATGCTCATGGCTCTCGTGATTACAAAAGGTGTGATCTCGGAGATTAGAGTTCCTATAGAACCGTGTGGGTCGGTAAGAATCAAATAGTAAGATTTGATAAGCAAGTCGTTATTGTTTTGACAATGATGAACCGACTACATGCAAAGAAGCGATGATGGGCCCTGACTCCATAAAATGACTAGAAGTCATGGAATCCGTAATAGTATCCATACATGAGAAATCAAGTTTCTGAACTTCGAAGACCCTCCAGAAAGGCGTGAAGCCCATCGGTCGTGTTTGGATCTATAAAGAAATAGACATGGATGTTTCAAATCTATGAAATAGTCGACATGTCGGAAAGAGTTTACGACAATGTTCAAGGAATTGACTATGATAAGATTTGATCTTTCATAGCGATATTTAGTCTGGACGGATTAATGTAGCAACCACTACATATATTTTGGTATATGGTAGTTGAACAAACAAAACAAGTTCTTCTAATAGAATGGTCACCTAGGACGTGTAAATGACATGATCCAAAGGGTTTTGTTAATTCAAAGGATGCTAAAAGAGTATGCAAAACTTCAATGGTTGAAGTAAGCATAGCGGAGTTGGAATCTTCACCATGATGAAACTGTTAAAAGAGTTTAAATTCATCGGAGATGATGAAGATGCTTGCATTTGCAAGAAATTAAGTGGGAGCGTTGAGACATATTTCTAATACATTATGTAGAGGACATATTGTTGATTGGAAATGATGTATCTTGTATTGACATAGGTTAAGAATTTCATTTCGATGAAAGACTTAGGCATAACTCAAGAATTAGGCATCAATGTCTACATGGATAGATTGAGGCGCTAATCTGGTTTTGCCAAATGTACATAGATAATATGTTGAATGAGTTCAATATGGAAACAACAAGGTTCTTGACGCATGGAAAGGACTGAATCAAGATTCGAGAGTGTTGACACGAGATTCAAGTGTTTTGACACTTGGTGAAATCGCAAGAATATTTTGATCAATCATTCTTTAAGATGTACACATCCAGATATGTCCTATGCTCTAAATTTTATGAGCATATACGAGAATGATTCATAAGATGATCATTGGACAGTAGTAAAGATATTCTTATGAACTTTGGAAGAACTAAGAATATATCATGTATAAGTGACAAATAGTTAAAGGTAGTTCATTGTAAAGTGTTACATTGATACTAGTTTTTGTCACAAGATACATATTAAATTTATCTCAATTTAGACTATGGGTAGCACAATATAATGGAAAGGATGTTCCATGATGGATTTGGATGAGTTCCAAAGTTGAGATATTGTGATGGATACTACAACAAAAGGCTAAGTGTATAACTGCTATAGTAGCAGCAAAGGAGGGCATTTGTGTTAAGTAGTTTTTCAAACTAGGTGTGGTTCAAAGTGGGCTAATACTATGAAGATATATTGTGTGACAATAATATCAACATATTTTGAGCCGAAGGAACTAAAGGTCTCACTAAAGGACCAAATTATACAATGCCATCTCATTGGAGAATGAGTAATGCGTAGAGACGCAAGGACATGCAAATACACACGGACCTGGAAGTGTCAGATCCGAAGATCATGTTTATCACTAGCAATAGTGTCTATACAACACAAGAAAGCCATAGGTGTTGAATGCACAAGTTTTTAACTAGATTATTGACTCTGGTGCAAGTGGGAGACTGTTGGAGATATGCCCAAGAGGCAATAATAAAGCGGTTATTATTATATCTTTATGTTTATGATAAAAGTTTACATCCCATGCTTTAATTGTATTATTAGGAAACACTAATACATGTGTGTTTTGTAAACATAAAAGAGTCCCTAGTAAGCCTCTTGTTAAACTAGCTTGTTGATTAATGGATGATCATGGTTTCCTGATCATGGACATTGGATGTGATTAATAACAAGGTTATATCATTAGGATAATGATATGATGGACACACACCCATAGTAAGCGTAGCATAAGATCAAGTCATTTTAGTTCGTATTGCTATAAGCTTTCAAATGCATAGTAACCTAATCCTTCGACCATGAGGTTATGTTAATCACCATCACCGGATGGATACTTTGATGACATCAAACACCGCTTCGTAACTGGGTGGTCATAAAGGTATCATTGGGTATTCTGAAAGTATGTGTTGAAGCACATGAACCAAGATTGGGATTTTTCCATCCATATGACGGATATATATGCTATGGGCCCTCTCGGTGGAATGTCATCTAGTTAGCTTGCAAGCATGTGACTAGATCACAAGGGATGGCATATCACGGAACGAGTAAAGAGTACTTGTCAGTAACGAGGTAGAACTAGGTATGGAGATACCGACGATCAAACCTCGGATAAGTATAGTATCGTGTGACAAAGGGAATTGGTTTCGTATGTAAATGGTTCAATCGATCACGAAGTCATCTTTGAGTATGTCGGAGCCATTATGGATCTCCAGGTCCCGCTGATGGTTATTGATAGGAGATGTGTCTCTGTCATGTCTACATATTCACGAACCGTAGGGTGACACACTTAAGGTTCGAAGTTGTTTTAAGTAGATATGGAATGTGCGTTGGAGACCGAATGTTGTTTTGAGTCTCGGATTGGATTCGGGACATCACAAGGAGATCCGGAATGGTCCGGAGAATAAGATCCATATATTGTGGATCATTTTCTGAGTTAGGAAATGTTCCGGAGTATTTGTATGAGGGTTCTAGAAGGTTTCGGAATGTTCCGGAAGGTTCTGGAAGGTTTCTTGGAGTTTGCTTGAAAACCAAGGAAGGGATCAAGGAGTCCTGGTGGGTCAAGACTAGGAGTCGTGGGGGAGGAGGACTCCTCCCCCCACTCCCCAATCCGCCGGCCTAGAGGGAAGGGGAGTCCTACAAGGACTCCCCCTCTCATGGCGCCTCACCCCCCTTAAATAGAGGGGCAGGGGCGCCCCCTCCACCCCTGCTCCCATAACACCCAATCTCTGCCGCCTCTCTCCTCCACCTTTCTTCTACACAGGCATAGGCGAATCCCTGCAGAATTCTCTACTCCACCACCACCACCACGCCGTCGTGCTGCTGGGATTCCGTGGAGAAGATCTACTACCTCCGCTGCTCGCTGGAACGGGGAGAGGAAGGTCTGCTTCGACTCCGCACGTGTGACCGACTGCGGAAGCGCTGCCGAATCGCGGCGCCGGAAGGATCGTCCACTTGACCGACTGCGGAAGCGCTGCTGGAACGCGACGCCGGAAGGATCGTCCACACGATCTTGAGATCGGCAAGTGATCGACTACATCAACCACGAGATCTAATCTCGTTAATGCTTTCGGATGTACGAGGGTTAGTTTCTTTCTATCTCGTTGCACATGTCTAATAGATTAGATCTTGGCTTTTATCTAGATTAGATCTGGGTTTTGTTCGTTCTTGTGGTAGAAATTTTTTGTTTTCCATGCTACGAACCCATCAAAATATTTTTATGCTATGTTTTCTTTATGTGAAACAAACAAACGTCTTGCAAAGCATTGTTATCCATGAATCTTTTGTTTGTGCCTTTTCATGTTGCATCATAGTTTCTTTGCTTATTGCTAGAACTTTGTATTTCATGTTATGATTGAAGTACTATGATCCCAACTTTGAATGTTTTGCAAATACTTTGATCAAGTCTTTGATGGTGGATGTCACCTCAAAAATTATTCTTTCTTTTTATCACTTACCTACTCGAGGACGAGAAGGAGTTAAGCTTGGGGATGTTGATACATTGCAAATGTATCTATAATTTTTGATGTTCCATGCTTGGTTTTATCCACTTTCTTGTGTTTTGTTCCAACTTTGGAGTACTTTTCATCTGATTTCTCGGACTAACCTATTAGCAAGAGCCACAGTGCTAGCTGCCTATTTTCTGTTGTTTTTGGTTCCAGGAAAGTCAGAAAATGAATATTCTCGGAATTGGACGGGACAAAAGCCAAAGTGCCTATTTTTCCGGAAGTGATCAAGTGCCAGAATACGACACGGAGAAGGGCCAGGGAGCCACCGCACCACCTGGCCGCGCGGCCAGGCCTGGCCTACGCCAGGGGGTGGTGTGGCCGCTCTTGGCACCCCCTCGGCCTCTCCTTCCGCCTATTTGTTGCCCTGGGACGAAAACCCTAAGTACCCGATCAAAAATCCACGAAAGAGTCTGTAGCCGCCGTCATCTCCATCCCTAGATCGGGAGGGATTTGAAGCTCTTCCTGGCACCCTGCCGGAGAGGGGAATTCACCCTGGAGGCCTTCTTCATCACCATGCAAGCCTCCGGTGTGATGCGTGAGTAGTTCATCCTTGGACTACGGATCCATGTAGTAGCTAGATGGCTGGTTCTCCTCCTTTGTGCTTTCATGTTTAGATATTGTGAGCTCCGTTCATGATCAAGATCATCTATTTGTAATTCATACATGTTGTGTTTGCGGGGATCTGATGGATATTGAGATGCTATTTCAAATTGATTATTGATTCTATCATGTCTTTGTTATTTGAGATCTTGCATGCTTTCCGTTGTTAGTAGCTATCTTGGCCAAGTAGATGCTAGCAACTCCAAGAGTTAGTATTTATGCTCGATAGTGGGTTAATGCCTCTGGTAATCTGGGGAAGTGACAGAAATCTCTAAGGTACTAGATGTGCTGTTGCTACTAGGGAGAAAACAACAATCCTTTGTTCATAGAACAATCGTATTGTTTACTTTACACGGAGTTCGTAAAGCAATAATATGTTGCTTGCAACTTAATACTAGAAGGGGTTCGGATGATAACCTGAAGCTGGATTATTAGTCATAGATGCAGTTGGATGGCGGTCTATGTATTATGTTGTAATGCCCAATCAAGTCTCAGAGGAGTCAAGATGATTAGTATATGCATGTGTTGCTTTCTCGGTGTTTGTCAATTGCCCCGCTGTAATTTGTTCACCTAGCATGTTATCTATCTAAGGAGAGCCACCTCTAGTGAACTATGGATCCCGGTCCTTTTTCTTTACATACAATCTATAAACTGTTTCTGCTTTGTGTTTACTTTCTGCAAACTTTCACTTCTTTCCATTCGATACGTTTAATCCTTTGTTTTCTGCAAAACACGGTGAGATTGACAACCTTATCGCAAGTTGGGGACAAAGTTCTGTGGTTGTGTTGTGCAGGTCTCCATGTTGCTACTAGCACCGGTAGTGCGCCCTGCCAAAGCTCAGCTAGTAACACCTTTGGGGTGTTTCCTTGCTCCTACTGGTTCGATTAAACCTTGGTTTCATAACCGAGGGAAAACTTACTGCTGTGCTCATCATACCTTCCTCTTGGGGTTATCAACGAGCTCTACGTCGAAAGTCGAGCGCATCAAGTATATGCTTGACGAAGTATAAGCTGGAAATCTCATGTCCCTTGAATACGAGGGCCGCTCCTCATGCTACTCAAGTTTAGTTACGGGTAAGTTCTTGTCATAGTAAATACATGTGTATCATAGAGAACCGCCAACGGGGTACCCCTTGCCCGAGGATACGAAAGAATCCCCATATCAAAATGACAAGGCAAGCAGACAACGAGCATCTCAGCAATCTTCTTATTTACCATGGGAAAATGGTGCTTTTTTCTCTCTTTCCTCTTTTCTCATATCTCTTTTTTTTCTTTTTCTCTTTTTTCTCTCAATATCTGACTCTTTTTTATAAGAAGAATGCTTCATAGATAACTCATTATGGTTACGCTGCAGGTTTCCACCATGACGGCATGGATTAGACCAGCGGCCCAGGCATTTCTCTAACACACATACATAACTCCATGGATTTACAAGCTCCCCTTTCATTTCACACCGACGACATCCACAGATAAAAGAACATGATATCAACTAGGTACAAAGTACAAGTGCAATGTGGAAAGTGTTCCCCATGATAGCATCGTTCTGCTAATCCCCAACATATAAGTGCAAGCATATACAACATAGACGACACAATGGTTCAAGTTTATTAAGGGCAAGAAAAGTAAAGTGTGCCATCAAGTTCGTGAGAGGTTTAATCACTAGTTTTCTCATAACAAGTTTAATTCGGAAGATTGATAAAAACATGAATATACTTGGAATAGCAAATGCTAATAGGTAGGTACAGTGGACTCTTTGGAATAACTTGGTTTTGGGAGTTGGATGCATGAGTGGAACTCATACTTGGTTATGGAGGCTAGCAAAAGACTGGGAGCGACCAACTAAGAGAGCAATAATGGCCATAGTCATGCAGAGCGACAAAACATCATTAATCAAAGCATAAAGTGATAATACAAGTCGAAAACTAAAGGATCATAAAGGCTATGGTGGCTTGGAATAGTCAGAACATGTTGTGAGCATGCGTGAAGTAAACCCAAATAAAGCATCAAAGGAGAATACCACAATACTATGCTTTAATATGCTAAAAAATGCATGATTCTTTCAAGGCACATTAAGAAAACTCAATTGTTTATAACATGTCATGCTACAACAAAGATCACTAAGCATAAATCCAAAACAATATCAAGCATGGCATGACAAAGCATAGGCCACAGTGAAAAACAAGCTCTCTTTTACCACTTAAGCATGAACTTTCCTACTTTTTTCCAATCCAAACCAAACTATTTGAAAACCAATGCATGAAAGAGGGGTTCCAACCAATTTATTCAAGCAAACTAAGAAAACCAAGAAAACGAAAAACCAAAACAAAAACAAAAAAGAAGACGCTCCAAGAACAACACAACTGTGCATGAAACAATAAAAATGAAGTGTTTGGAAGAAACCTGGAATTTTTATTGATGAAGAAGGGGATGCATTGGGCATCCCCAAGCTTTGATGCTTGTACCTCTTGAATATTTTTTGCGGTGACACGGGGTGGCATCCCCAAGCTTGAGCTTTAGTCCATTATTCATGTCATTACATCATTCCTTCCATACACCTGCATTTTTTCTTCATACAAAACTTCACACAATCTTTATTAGAAACATTAATGCACTCAAGATAATAAACTTCCATTAAAACACAAGCTACTGTAGCACTTCCCTCAAAAAGCTCAATTCCCCAAAAGAACTCAAAAAGGAACCAACAAGAAGCAAATGCAAATAATGGCAGAAATCTGTCAAAACAGACCAGCAGGTAAAAACCAATTTTTTTGAAGACCTTCTATTTTGCTCAAATCAAAAAGTGTTGAACCAACGAAAGTTAGATAACAACCTGGGGCATAAGCACAAAAATACACGCCTCAAAAATACGTACAAAGATTTTACACGAATTTTTACGGTGAAGCACATAAATTTGTTTTGGGATAGCAACTTTCCCAATCATTACTTCTCTCTCATTAGAGGTTACTCTTGGCACAAAAAGCAAATAAAAAGGATAAGGAGCGCTTATTACAGAGGTAATAACTTCCAAGACTCATCTAAAACTTTTGGGTTATCTCCCAATAAGTACTTTTCTTTAACACCTTTAAGTTAGGCATAAGAAGCAAGAAAAAGAATCAAGTGTTCTCAAATGAAGAAGCATTAAGAGCAAATTTTGTTTTCATATGAGAGGCAAAAGAAATCTTGTCTCTCTTCTTGGGGAAGTGTTCTATAACCTTCTTGAGTGGGAGTTGATATTTAATGGTGCCTTCTTTCATATCAATAATGGCACCAACAGTTCTAAGAAAAGGTCTTCCCAAAGTATTAGGACAAGAAGCATTGCATTAAACATCCAAAACATAGAAATCAACGGGGACATAGGTATTGTTAACCATGATAAGAACATCATTAATACTCCCCAGCAGTTTATTTTTAGCATTATCATCAAGTGGGACATTCAAATAACAATCTTAAAATGGTGGCAAATCAAGCATATCATAAATCTTTCTAGGCATAATAGAAACACTACTATAAAGATCACATAAAGCTTTGAAATCAAAATCATTAACTTTCATATTAATGATGGGTTCCCAACCATCTTCTTGTTTCATAGGAATAGAAACTTAATGTTTCATCTTTTCTTCTTTAATTTTTATGAGAGCATCAGTAATTTGTTTTGTAAAGGACATATTCATAGCACTAGCATTAGGACTTTTAGCAAGCTTTTGTAGGAACTTAATAACTTCAGAGATGTTGCAACCATCAAGATAAAAATCATAATTATCATCTAAAGTAGTAGAGATATTACTAGCCTCAACACTAGTTGTAGTGATAGTAGAAACACAAATGTTTCTAGCAATTTCATCTTCTCTCTCCCACTTAGCATGCAATTCAGCTAATAGTCTAACATTTTCATCAATTCTAACTTGTATGGGATTAGTAGCTGCAAATGGATTCTCATTAGTTTCAGGTTTACCAACCATTTTATTCAAAGAAGATTGAGCTTCAACCAATGATGCTATATTTCTTTCAGCATTAGAGAGTTTTTCCTCAATAGTTTTATTGAAAGCAGTTTGTTTGCTAATAAAATCTTTAAGCATAACTTCTAGTTCAGAGGGAGCACTCCTATTATTGTTGTAGGAATTTCCATAAGCATTGCCATTGTTGGGAGGATATGGCCTATAGTTATTATTACCAAAATTATTCCTGTAGGCATTGTTGCTAAAATTATTATTTCTTATAAAGTTCACATTAACTTGCTCTTCTTGAGCAACCAAAGAGGCTAAGGGAACATGATTTGGATCAATATGGGCTTTCCCATTAACAAGAATAGACATAATAACATCAATTTTATCACTCAAGGAGGAGGTTTCCTCAAAAAAAATTACCTTCTTACCTTGTGGAGCTCTTTCAGTATGTCATTCAAAATAGTTAACCATCATATTATCCAAAAGCTTTGTTGCAGCACCCAAAGTAATGGTCATAAAGGTACCTCCAGCAGCAGAATCCAATAGATTTCTTGAAGAATAGTTCAATCCTGCATAAAAGGTTTGGATAATCATCCAAGCAGTCAATCCATGCGTGGGACAATTTTTTACCAAAGATTTCATTCTTTCCCAAGCTTGAGCAACATGTTCATTATCAGATTGTTTAAACTTCATTTTTTCACTTCTCATAGATATAATCTTAGCAGGAGGATAGTATTTTCCAATAGAAGCATCTTTGCATTTAGTCCAAGAATCAATACTATTCCTAGTTAAGGAATTCAACCATTCTTTAGCTTTTCCTCTCAAGGAGAAAGGAAACAATTTAAGCTTAATGATATCTCCATCTATATCCCTATGCTTTTGCATCTCACAAAGTTCAAGAAAGTTATTTAGATGAGCAGCAGCATCTTCATTACCAATACCAGAAAATTGTTCTCTCATAACAAGATTGAGTAAAGCAGGTTTTATTTCAAAGAAAGTAGCTTCAGGAACATGTGGAGAAATAGCTGTGCTCATGAAATCATTGTTGTTGGTGCTAGTGAAGTCACACAACTTAGTATTTTCCAGAGTAGTCATTTCTTTGTGTTTTTAATAAAGAAAGCAAACTAGTAAAACTATTTTTTTGTGTTTTTGATAAAGAAACAAGCAAACAAAGAAGAAATAAACTTAGCAAAACAAAAAATAACAAAGTAAAGAGATTAGTTATGAGGGAATCCCCTTGTGGAGATGTCCTTGACTCCCCGGTAACGGCGCCAGAAAAATAGCTTGATGGCCCAAAATATATCGGGCTCGTTGGGGAACCCCAAGAGGAAGGTATGATGAGCACAGCATCAAGTTTTCCCTCAGTTATGAAACCAAGGTTATCAATCCAGTAGGAGCAAGGAAACACCTCCAAGGTGTTGTTAGCTGAACTTTGGCAGGGCGCACTACCGGTGCCAGCAGCAACGTGGAAACCTGCACAACACAACCACAGAACTTTGCCCCCAACTTATAGTGAGGTTATCAATCTCACCGGTTTTGCTGAAAACAAAGGATTAAACGTATTGTGTGGAAGAAGGTAATAGCTTGCAGAAAGTAAACACAAAACAGTAAACAGTTGATTGTAGATTGACGATAAAAGAAAGGACCGGAGTCCATAGTTCACTAGTGGTGGCTCTCCTTAAGATAGATGACATGTTGGGTGAACAAATTACAACGGGGCAATTGACAAACATCGAGAAAGAAATATGCATATACTACTTATCTTGACTCTTTTGAGATTCAATTGGGCATTACAACATTATACATAGATCGTAATCCAACTGCATCTATGACTAATAATCCACCTTCAGGTTATCATCCGAACCCCCTCTAGTATTAAGTTGCAAGCAACAGATAATTGCATTATGCATTGCGTCTAAAGTAAACAATACGATTTTTCTATGAATAAAGGATTGTTGTTTTCTCCCTAGTAGCAACAGCACATCTAGTAACTTAGAGATTTCTATCACTTCCCCATATTCCTAGAGGCATGAACCCACTATCGAGCATAAATACTAACTCTTGGAGTTGCTAGCATATACTTGGCCAAGATAGCTACTAACAACGGAAAGCATGCAAGAACACAAATAACAAAGACATGATAGAATCAATAATCAATCTAAAATAGCATCTCAATATCCATCGGATCCCCGCAAACACAACATGTAGGAATTACAAATAGATGATATTGATCATGAACGGAGCTCAAAAGATCTTAACATGATAGCGCAAAGGAGAAGAACCTGCCATCTAGCTACTACATGGACCCGTAGTCCAAGGATGAACTACTCACGCATCACACCGGAGGCTTGCATAGTGATGAAGAAGGCCTCCAGGGTGAATTCTCACCTCCGGCAGGGTGTGATACATTGCAAATGTATCTATAATTTTTGATGTTCCATGCTTGGTTTTATCTACTTTCTTATGTTTTGTCCACACTTTGGAGTACTTTTCATATGATTTCTTGGACTAAACTATTAACAAGTGCCACAGTGCCAGTTGCCTGTTTTCTGCTATTTTTGGTTCCAGGAAAGTCAGAAAATGAATATTCTCGGAATTGGACTGGACAAAAGCCAAAGTTGATATTTTCCCGGAAGACTCACGGAGCCAGAAGGAGAGTCGGAGAGGGGCCATAGGGTGGCCGCACCACCCCATGGCACGGGTCCCCCCAGGCCGCGCCAGGGCATGGTGTGGGCCCCCTGGCTGCCCACCGACCTTGCCCTCTGGCCTATAAGAAGCCTCCCGAGGCATAAACCCTAGATAGTCAAACCTCTAGCCATGAAAAGTTCCGCGGTGCCACCGCCACCGAAGGGGAGATTCGGGGGACAGAAAGTCTCTGTCCCGGCACCCTGCCGGGACGGGGAAGTTCCCCCGAAGCCATCTTCATCGATCTCCACCACCATCTCCATCACCATTGCTGATTCCCATGATGAGGAGGGAGTAGTTCTATCTCAAGGCTAAGGGTTCTACCGGTAGCTATGTGTTCATCTCTCTCTCTATGCATGATCTTATTGAGATCATGAGTTTTGTAATCAAGTAGATCTACCTTGCTACTCAAGTGCTTTAATAGATCTCTGCTCTCCCCATGTGTGTGAAGTTGACAGTGTGCACACCATGGTGGCACTTAGGGTAGAGATTACAAATACTTGTTATGAGTTATATTTGGAGTTGGATGTCTTTATGAAATTGTGGTGTTTGTTGGACTCATCTAGTACTCAAGGTGACAGTGTGGGGTTATCTAGATGGGAAAGATGAACTTTGAGGTGTGCTGTTATAGCCCTACCAACGATTAGAGTGTCCAACCGGAGAGTACTACAGCATAGTATCATAAAGAAGAATATATTTATATGAGAGTGTTCACTATTGAAAGTATGATCCCTAGGCCTTGTTTCTAAGCATTGATACACCGTTTGCAATTAGATCTGTTACATGTTTGCTTGCCTCCATCTTTATTTCAGTTTGCCTTTAGTCTCTTCCACACCATCAAGCTATTTTCTATCACTGTTACCACTTATAATTATCCATACCATTTGTATTTCACTATATCTTCACCGAACTAGTGCACCTATACACCTGACAAGTGTATTGGGTGTGTTGGGGACACAAGAGACTTCTTGTATCTTGATTGCAGGATTGCTTGAGAGGGAATACCTTTTTACCACTTCCTCCCAGAGTTTGATAAACCTTGGGTGATCCACTTAAGAGAAAACTTGCTACTGTTCTACAAACCTCTGCACTTGGAGGCCCCACAACTGTCTACAAGAATAGAAGTGCGTAGGCATCAGGGTGCCGGGAAGAGCTTCAGATCCCTCCTGATATAGGGATGGAGATGACAGTGGCTATTGACTCTTTCATGGAATTTTGATCGGGTACTTAGGGTTTCTATATTGGAGGCATCTTATAGGCGAAAGGGGAGGCTAAGGGGGTGCTTGGGCTGGCCACACCACCCCCTGGCGTGGGCCAGGCCTAGCTGCGCGGCCAGGTGGTGTGGCCGCCCTCTGGCCCCTCTCCGTCTCGTGTTCTGGCTCCGTGTGTCCCTCGGTGAAAAACCGGCTTTGGCTTTTGTCCCGTCCAATTCCGAGAATATTCATTTTCTAACTTTCCTAGAACCAAAAATAGCAGAAAACAGGCAGCTGGCACTGTGGCTCTTGTTAATAGGTTAGTCCAAGAAAGTGTATAGACAGTACTCCAAAGTTGGAACAAAACATAATAAAGTAGATAAAACCAAGCATGGAACATCAAAAAATATGGATATGTTAGCAACGTATAAGTGTGTTGTTCTTGGAGCGTCTTCATTTTTGTTTTTGGTTTTCGTTTGCTTAGTTTGCTTGAATAAATTGGTTGGACCCCCTCATTCATGCATTAGTTTTTGAATAAGTTTGGTTTGGATTGGAAAAGAGTAGGAAAAGGTAATGATTAAGTGGTAAGAGGAGATTGTTTTTGACTATGGCCTATGCTTTGTCATGTCATGCTTGATATTATTTTGGCTTTATGCTTAGTGATTTTTTTTGTAGCATGACATGTTATAAACAATTGAGATTGCTTAATGTGCCTTGAAAGAATCATGTGTTGTTTTAGCATATTAAAGCATAGTATTGTGGTATTCTCCTTCAATGCTTTATTTGGGTTGACTTGGTGCATGCTCACACCATGTTAAGACTATCCCAAGTCACCATAGCCTCTATGATCCTTTAGTTTTCGACTTGTAGCATAACAATGATGAGCACTCTATGAAGCATCCTCAATAAAAACCTATGCAAATAGCAAATAAAAAGATCACTGAGATGCTCATTGTCTGCTTGCCTTGTCATTTTGATTATGGAATAGCTCCTGTATCATGTGCAAGGGGTACCCCGTTGGCGGTTCTCTATGATACATATGTACTTACAATGATAAGAGGTTACTTGTGACTGAAGTTGAGTAGCATGAGGTTCGGTACTCATAAGTAAGGGGCATGAGATTTCGACTTATAACTTGTCAAGCATATCCTCTTAGTTGTGTCACTTTAACCTTAATCACCTAAAGATGCTTATGATAGGGGCAATGAGAGCTGAAAGCTAATAAGTACCATAATTTTTGGAAGCTCTTTATGAGACTCGAATCCCTGCTTCCTTCTATGAAGGCCTTTCTTTTACTTTTATGTTGAGTCTCCATCTTCTATCTTTATGCACCTATTAAGAGAGCATAGTGGCCATTCTTAGTTTAATGTGCATTGTCCCAAGACTTGCTGATTGATGCATAACTTTGATATTGCTTGTCTTAAACTATTTGTATCTAGTCACCCTTATGAACTCTGAAGGTGTCCTTTGCATTTATGTTTTGCTACACTATGAGGGACAAGCTGAATACCATTCTCATTATGTTTTCTATATGTGAAACAAACAAACGTCTTCCAAAGAATTGTTATTCATGAATCTTTTGTTTGTGCCTTTTCATGTTACAACATAGTTGCTATGTCTTATTGTTAGAACTATATCTTTCATGCTATGTTAAAGTACTACGATCCCTGCTATCAATGTTTTACAAATACTTCGATCAAGTTTACGATGGTGCATGTCACCTCAAAAATTATTCTTTCTTTTTATCACTTACCTACTCGAGGATGAGCAGGATTTAAGCTTAGGGATGTTGATACGTTGCTAACCTATCTATAATTTTTGATGTTCCATGCTTGTTTTATATCTACTTTCTTATGTTTTGTCCACACTTTGGAGTATGTTTATACACTTTCTTGGACTAACCTATTAACAAGATGCCACAGTGCCAGCTGCATGTTTTCTGCTGTTTTTTGGTTCCAGGAAAGTCAGAAAATGAATATTCTCGGAATTGGACAGGACAAAATCCAAAGTCAATATTTCACCGAGGGGGACACGGAGCCACAATGCGAGACGGAGAGGGGCCAGGTGCCTGTCGCACAACCTGGCCACGCGGCCAGGCCTGGCCCGCGCCAGGGGGTGGTGCGGCCACCTAGGGAACCCCCTTGGCCTCCCCTTTCACCTATAATATGCCTCCGATACAGAAACCCTAAGCACCCGATCAAAATTCCACGAAAGAGTCTGTAGCCGCTGTCATCTCCATCCCTAGATCGGGAGGGATCTGAAGCTCTTCCCGACACCGTACCGGAGGGGAGAATTCACCCTGGAGGCCTTCTTCATCACCATCCAAGTCTCTGGTGTGATGCGTGAGTAGTTCATCCCTGGACTACGGGTCCATGTAGTAGCTAGATGGTTGGTTCGTCTCCTTTGTGCTACCATGTTTAGATCTTGTGAGCTCCGTTCATGATCAAGATCATCTATTTGTAATCATACATGTTGTGTTTACGGGGATCCGATGGATATTGAGATGCTATTTCAGATTGATTATTGATTCTATCATGTCTTTGTTATTTCTGATCTTGCATGCTCTCCGTTGTTAGTAGCTATCTTAGCCAAGTAGATGCTAGCAACTCCAAGAGGGAGTATTTATGCTCGATAGTGGGTTCATCCTCTAGTAATCTGGGGAAGTGACAAAAATCTCTAAGGTACTAGATGTGTTGTTGCTACTAGGGAGAAAACAACAATCATTTATTCATAGAACAATCGTATTGTTTACTTTACACGCAATGCTTAATGCAATTATCTGTTGCTTGTAACTTAATACTAGAGGGGTTATGATAACCTAAAGGTGGATTATTAGTCATAGATGCAGTTGGATTACGGTCTATGTATAATGTTGTAATGCCCAATCAAATCTCACAGGAGTCAAGATGATTAGTATATGCATGTATTCTTTCTCGATGTTTGTCAATTGCCCCGCCGTAATTTGTTCACCCAACATGTCATCTATCTTAAGGAGTATCACCACAAGTGAACTATGGACCCCGGTCCTTTCTTTTACTATGAATCTACAATCTACTATTTATTTTTTCTGTTTACTTTCTGCAAGCTATTACTATCTTCCACACAATACATTCAATCCTTTGTTTTCGGCAAAACCGGTGAGTTTGATAACCTCACTCTAAGTTGAGGGCAAAGTTTTGTTGTTGTGTTGTGCATGATTCCAAGTTGGAAACAACACCTTGGAGGTGTTTCCTTGCTCCTACTGGTTCAATAACCTTGGTTTCATAACTGAGGGAAAACTTGTTGTTGTGCTCATCATACCTTCCTCTTGGGGTTCCCCAACGAGCTCGATATATTTTGGGCCATCAATCATGAACGAAGCTCACAAGATCTAATCATGATAGCACAAAGGAGGATAACCAACCATCTAGATACTATATGGACCCATAGTCCAAGGACAAACTACTCACGCATCACTCTAGAGGATGGCATGGTGATGAAGAAGGCCTCCGGGATGATCTCTCCCCTCCGGCACCCTGCGGATCCCCCGCGATCTAGGGATGGAGATGGCAGCTACTTGAGACTCTTTCGTGGATTTTTGATCGGGTCCTTAGGGTTTCTGCATCAGGGTACTTTTATAGGCGAAGGGGCAAGGTCGGTGGGCGCCCGAGTGGCCCACACCATGGGGCGGCGCGCCCTAGGGGTGGTCGCGCCAGCCCTAGGTGTGGCCACCTCGTGGCCCAACTTTGGCTGCCCTTCGGACTATGTGTTCCTTCTGGTAAAATATTGACTTTGGCTTTTGTCCCGTCCAATTCCGAGAATATTTCCTTACTAGCTTTTCTGAAACCAAAAACAACAGAAAAATAGGCAACTGGCACTGTGGCTTCTTGTTAATAGGTTAGTTCTAGAAAATGTATAAAAATACTTCAAAGTATAAACAAAACATGAGAAAGTTGATATAAAACAAGCATGGAGCATCAAAAATTATAGATACGTTTATGACGTATCACACATGATTTCACTTTACCCCTAGTGAGGCAGCAAAAGAAAGGTAAAAACCAAAATAGATCTTGAATAATATGTGTCATAATTCAATCTCTACCCCCATGCTAATCCATCTAACACACACTTATCCCCATACAAGTTCTTGCATACAAGTTGGATCAAAACAAGCAATGACGAACGGGGTGCATGATACGCATCTATTAAAACATATTACATAAAGTAGATTCCAATCTCAAATATCAAATAACAGAACAAATATCCACCACATAGGAATTACAAATATGACCATAATCATGTTGGACGGCTCGTATGGTCCTAGATCTATGACCATAATCATGTTGGAATTACAAATACTCCTTAGAGTACAAGTCTATTTGACTTTGTTTAGGTCCTTAAACATCGAAAACATTGAAAACATGGTTTTTCTCCCCTGTAGGGTTATAACCAAAATAAAGGGGTTCATTGGTAAATCCCCAAAAATCAATATAAAATAGGGATATAACATTATATATGATGCAAATATGTGGGAAAACATGTTAACAAACTACAAAGTTCATGTATGAATTTTACATGCATCAACATCCCCAAGCTTAACTTATGCTCGTCCTCGAGCATGAAGGTGATAAAACTAAACATGGACTTTGGAGTTTGTTAGCTTTGCTTCCTTCATTATCATGTAGAGTTCATAGGCTCAATTCCTTTTAATGAAACATAATATGTAAGTGTACTATCAAGTTGTATATTTTACACATCCATAATGTGCTAAACAATATGTGATGGTGTGATAAAACAAATGATGAACAAAATAAACTTTCAATCACACTTTATGAACCTATAGAATAAGAGAATCTTTTCATGATTGGCATTGGTGTTTTCATGCCTTTATTTTTTGGCTACTTCTTAGTTTCATACCCTTGACCGGAAGACTCACTTCTTAGTTTTATGTCTTCCCTTGAGATGTTTTGCATCCCGAACGAAAGTGAGCATTGAATACATATGTTAACCCTCCATCAAGAATAAGAAATAGAATTTTTGAGCTATTTAATTCATGTCAACAATACTAATAAGGATGGGGTTCCCAACAGCTTTTTATTTTCAATTTGTTTTAAAGCATCATATGGTTTATGTGTTAAACATCTTACAAGTTGATTGTTTCATGAACCTAGTGTATGCTCTTGCACTCCTCATGCTACTCAACTTAGGTCTGCCATTGTATACTCACATTGTGTAGCTATATGCCCCCTTATTGGCATTTATTTATTTGCTTATTTAACATAAAAGATAATATAATTCCTTGATTGAGTTAAAGGTGGGAGGGTGGAAGTATCTCTACTCCAGAAGACAAGAAAAATAGACATATGACTCATATCAACAAGGATCATCATGCTGTAAGTTGCCACCATGTCAAGCATGGCTTTGGCTAGCGGTTCAAGAGCGTTTTCTACCAACATGACTACTCCAGTGTGCACACTTCATTTCACATAGATGCAATCCATAGGTATAATTTTAAACATGATTGATTATCAGCATTCAACATTGAAAGCATGTGCCATGCCAGCATGGTTTAGCCAATAATAACTAATAATATGTAAAGCACAAAAAATTCAATAGTGGTATCACCCCAAACCATAATTTCTTATGAGCTTTAAAATACATGAAAAAGGTGTTTTTAAGAATGTTTGGAGGATATACATACTATACTTTAAAGTAGATTTTGCCATAGGTAGGTGGATATGCCTAGTCTAGTTTTAAGGGGCTTGGAACAAGTCGTAGCTTGTGCAGAAAAGGCTTAGCAAAAAGAGATCTAAAGAGTGTGTCATCTAGTTCATAATGTTAAAATTTATTTTCTCACTTTGCTTCTTAATGTTAAACATAAATATGCACAAGCAAAGGATACAAATTAATAGGCATAAAACAGATCATGTTTTATATAAAGTACTTGAGCTTAAGAACTAGACACAACATGAATTTCAGCTTTTGTTTTTATCTCCCCTTTTCTTTTATTCCATGGAATTCCTTTTCAGTTTTAATCTCATTAAGGTAGAGTTCCTCTTCAGTAGATGATCATAAACATTTATGATAATGGTGGTGGTGGTATTTTAATGCAAAACAAAAAGTAAAATGATAAAACAAACGCTCCAAGTTTCTACAAAAGTTCTATGTTGCTCAAAAAACAAAGTCTAGAGATTTGCAAACTAAGAGTTAAGTTGGTCCTGTGGGATGCCTTGGGAATACCCAAGCTTATGGTTTTCACCATCCTTGGATTGATATTGGTGTGTTTTTAGTCTATTCCCTGTCAAAAAACATCAACACAAAACTTTTTCCCCCATCTCTTTTCTGAGAGGTGACATTAGTAGCACAAGAATATAATAGTTGCTTCATATATATCAAAGAAAAAAATCTTTCTAAATTTTCCATCAAGCATATAATGTTCCTACATATACCTAGAATATAATATGACTCATAGAAATCATCTTAGGACACTTGGGAATGGTTAAAACAAAACCTAGTAGAATTTGTCCAGATTTTCAGCAACAGAAAAACGATTTTTTTAGTCCACTTAGACATGTCAAGAATTTTATCCAATTTTTGTGCATACAGAGGCTGAAAATTTGTAAATGCTGTATGAATCTGAGCGCAATCAGATGTACAGAAAAAATCATAAAATTCACGCACTAAGAACTATTCTGTAGAAATTTGCTACTCCATGTGTTTAGCAACTTGTAAAACATCCAAAATGGGTTACACTTGGTACTTTATTAAAAAATTCAGAAAGAAAACCAAAACAAAACTCTTTTTCTACAGTAAGAGTTCAAAACAAAAATCTAGAAGAAAAATAATCAGGCTGCCTCCCACAAAGCACTTTCTTTATAGCCATACCAGTAGGCTTTACTTACTTGGTTTAGGTGATGTGGAACTCGTGGGATAGTGTGTGCTTATTAGCTACCTCCTTCATCCTTGGAAAGTGTTCCATGAATTATACCAGGGTCCCATGGTGTGCTCATGCCAATCAAAGAAATAATAAAATAGGAACATGGTATAGAGCAACACAAAGCATAAAAATGATAATAACAAAGTCTAACTTTCTTCCTATGCATAGGCATTTTATATTTGAATAAGATACAACAAACGAGAGCATATCTATGCATATTATCA
Organism: Avena eriantha; assembly: GCA_910589775.1. Lineage (NCBI taxonomy): Eukaryota > Viridiplantae > Streptophyta > Magnoliopsida > Poales > Poaceae > Avena > Avena eriantha. The sequence continues at coordinate 136,895,197 of OU342744.1, read as the reverse complement.
GTAGGTAAATGAGTTTTATAATTATTATCAACATAAGGAGGGAATTGGCAACCTCCTCTTTCATAATAGTTGCAAGTACTAGAAGTAAATTTAGGAATATGACCATTGGAACCGCAAGTTTGTAAATCTTGTTATATGATGAGCATCATAATAATTATCATGGATTTTATTAGCATCCTTTCCTCTTTCAAAATAGTTTCTAGTAATGTTCTCATTATAAAGATTATGGTTGCAATGATGATTTTCAACATCAGGTAATTGCAAACCATATATATAGTTTCTAGCAAGTGCAAATCTCTCTTCTATGGTTAACATAGGAGAGTTCAAGCATGATATAGGACTCTTAGTCATAAGGGTATCATCATAGGCAGGAAGTTCATCATTTATATCTTCATTTGTTATACATGGATGGTTATCAAGTAGCATAGGACCATCATCTAAAGCATTTTCATATAGCATATCTAAACATAATTCCTCATTATCAACAATAATTTTAGTAGTATAGTTATTAGTAGTCAAAAGTGCACCATTAGTTTCATCATAATAGGAAGGGTTCTCATAAATAACCATTTGACTTTCAATTCCCCCACCAGAAATGCATGGATTTTTAGTTGGACAATTATCATAGAATGGGTTATCATTGATGACAAATGAGCTTTGAGTTTGAGTGTTACTATCATTTGTTTATTGTGAAGGTGGAAGATCCCACTCTTCCCCAAGCTTAGGTTGGATTATCTTTACTTTATTTTATTATTCACACACTTTTTCTTCCAAGCTTATGTTTTCATCATATTTTTTTGCAATATATTAGTACTTTTCATGGCAGCAAGAGTTATTTCTTTATATTAATAACATAAGCATTATCACTAAATTCTTTGTTGCAAATTTGAAGGATAATATCTATGTGTCCTTTCATTACACGAGCATCATGACTAGTTTCAATTTTTTTTATATAAGAGAGCTAGCTCATGGGCTCCCACATAGGCAATATATTTCTCAACTAGTTCTATATAATGGCATAAAAATTTACACTCTTGGTAAGAGACAATAATAGGATCACTCTTCGGTTGATCTATATTCATAGTAGGCTTCCAACATTTTTACATGACCTATAGGTATGTGGATTCCAAGATTCTCCATATTTTAGCATGCATATTTAGAGGTTATACTAATTTTTATGTGTTTTTCTGCTTTAAAGAAAACTTAAAAAGACTAAAAACAAGACAGAATAAAATACTTTAAAAATCTAAAAGGAGAAGAAAATGCTCACAGTGGTGCAACCTCCCCAAGCTTGGGTTGTTGCACAAGTTGATGAAGATGATGGCGCCAGAAAATAAGCAGTTGTCGTGGGAGTTACCTTGCTCTTCAAACTTGATGAGGATGCAGCTGTGATGTACCTTCGCCAATTCCACGTCAACAATGCCAAAAAATATTCTGGCAGTTGCAGTGGGAGTTTGCTTGTGCTTGACCACGCAGCAATCACTATGATGTATCCTTCTTCCAATTCCCCGGCAACGGTGTCAGAAAATAATCTTGAAGGCAACAATTGCAGCCACTTTTTGTTGGGACTCCAAGTGCAAAGTGTTCTAGCAAGCATCTTTTCCCCACAAGGGTGACTCGAGGGTTTATATCGAACTCTCAGGGAATTGGTTATGGAAGGATGCTTTTCTTATTCTCTTCAAGCAACCTGTAAAGTAAAATAATTTGTCTTGTGTTCCCAACTCCACCAAGTGGTTGCAAGCACAAGGTTCCGTATTAGTAATATGAAATAAAATAAAAACAAACTAAAGTAAATAAAGTAAAGTAATGCAAACTAGATTATATGGAAGATTGTAGAGTTGCTTTTGGGTTTTTATAAGTGATTGCAAGTAGAGAAAGTATTTTTTTATTTTCGAAATAATGAATTATAGAAATTATAAAGGATAGTATATGCAACGGAAAGGTGTTTCTTATGATAAAAATCGGACCAGGGTTCATGGGTTCACTTGTCTACTCTCTTTTTAGGTTGTAGTGATCACAAAACAATTCATCAATGAGAAAGATCCATAGTGAAGGAAATATACCCTGAGAGGCAATAATAAAGTTGTTATTATATATTCCTTGTATATGATCGATGTTTATTTTGCATGCTATAATTGTATTGATAGGAAACATCAATACATGTGTGTTTAATAAACAAAAAGGGTTCCTAGTTATGCCTCTCTTATAGACTAGCTTGTTGATTAACAAGATGATCAAAGTTTCCTGATCATGGATATTGGATGTTGTTAATAACAAGGTCACAGCATTTGTGAAATGATGTGATGAACATTCATCCGAAGTATAGCATTACGATCAAGTCATTATGTTTATATTGCTTTAACATCATACAAAGTAGTCTTAGTCCTTAGACCATAAGATCATGTTAATTGCTAACACCGGAAGAGTATCTTGATAACATCAAACGTCACACTATAACAGGGTGACCATAAAGGTGGGTTCAGTGCTATGAAGGTGTTATGTTGAGGCTCATGGATCAAGAGTGGAATTTGTCAATACCGATGATGGATAGATATACTCTGGGCCATCTCGGTGATATCACATTAAGATAGCTTGCAAGCAAGTGATGTGATCACTAGAATGTTATATCACGGGAACGAGAAAAGAGTGCATGTCGGTAACGAGATCAAAGTAGGTATTTGGATAATGATGATCGAATCTCGGACATGTATTATATCATGAGACAAAGGGATTAAATTGCTGACGTTAAAGGTTCTCACGATCACAGAAGTCATCGTTGAATGTGCAGGAGTCGGTATGGATCTCCAGGTCCTGCTCCTGATTATTGATCTGAGAGGAGTCTCAATCATGTCTGCATTATTCGCGAACCATAGGGTGACACACTTAAGGGTTGCCGGACACCATTTAGGAGCACATATGTTCCAGACAAAAGGTTTGCAAAGCGCAGGAAATGTTTCGATAGAAACAGAAATTGTTTCGATAGAAACCGGAATTGTTTCGGGTGAAATTGCAGAAAGTGGTTCTGCATGTGATATTGAAATGTTGCAAGGGGTTTTATGTGAATGTTTGTTAATTAAAGTAATTAACAAAATTCTGAGTAAAATAAATAAAAGAGTTTTATTAAATGAGAGAGCATTAAATTTGGAGAAATTTAATGCATTTAAATTGGAGACTTTAAAAGAGAATGTGAAGGGGCATTTTAATGTGGAGGGGTTACCACCACATGAATGGGGGAGGTGAGGGGTCACCCCCCCCATGCGCCAGCCATGGAGAGAGGGGGCATCCCCCTCCTCCTATAAAAGGCCACCCATTCCCTCCTTCATCCTCACACCTCCTCGTGAAGGATCTCTCTCCCCCTCTAGATATTCCCCCATGGTCTCGGATTAGCGAGATACATGTTCCCGGTGGCCTTGCGTCTGGAAGGAGTTGCTGCTTCCGCTGATTCGCTGGAGCGAGGAGGTGGAGGTTATCCGGTGGCTTGAACATGTGTGCGAGGACGGATGCGCTGCTGATTTGCGGCGCTCGAACTTCCACACGATCTTGAGATCGGCAAGCGTACGACTACATCAACCACGAGTTCCTACTCGTTAACAAATCTCGTTGTCTTCGAGGGTAAGTTCTCCATGGATGTATGTCCACCCGTTGCTCTGTATCTAGTAGATAGATCTTGGCGTATAGTTCTCATCGTAGGAAATTTTTTGTTTTCTATGTTGCGGACCCAACACATAGAAATTCTATAAGTGCTTGATAAAAGGAATTAATATGGGCATCACATTCTAATATTGAGATGGAATATCTCTCTCTCTTATACTCCTTAAGAAGGGAAATCTCCATGCAATCTTAAGATCAGAGTATAGCCTTAAGCAATATTATATGATTTTTGAAATACAAAATATGCTACCTTGATCTAGTCAATATCAACACACTGTCACGTGATAACTATAACACATGATTTCACTTTACCCCTAGTGAGGTAGCAAAAGAAAGGTAAAAACCAAAGTAGATCTTGAATAATATGTGTCACAATTCAATCTCTACCCCCATGCTACTCCATCTAACACACACTTCTCCCCATACAAGTTCTTGCATACAAGTTGGATCAAAACAAGCAATGAAGAACGGGGTGCATGATATGCATCTATTAAAACATCTTACACAAAATAGATTCCAATCTCAAAAATCAAATCATAGAACAAAGATCTAGGAATTACAAATATGACCATAATCATGTTGGACAGCTCATATGGTACTAGATCTATGAAGAATAAGAGAGAAATAGATCAAACTACTGTCACAAACCCATAGCCCAAAGGTGGAGTACTCCCTCTTCATCATGGTGATGAAGCTAGATATGTTGGAGAGGGTGGATATCTCCCCGGAGGTGGCTCCGGCGAAGCTTTCCCCTCCAATCTTTGCTGGATCTGACTCTGTTTGGTGGTGTTTCGTCTCTGGTGCCTCTCCCTCCGAGGACACCTCGGGGGGTCCTTATGTAGGATTTTTTGGGTCAAGAGAACTCCGTGGGAGACAAAATCAAGGTGATCGGATGGTCGAGGAGGGAAAGAGCATGGGTGGCTCGCCCACCAGGCCTGTGCGCGCCCCTAGGCTCTTTTGGACCTCCTAGCCCTCCTGGTGAGATTCCACTCCTCTAGATGCTTCTCGTGGATAAATATTGGCATTTCCAAGAGTACAAGTCCATTTGACTTTGTTTAGGTCTTGAAACATCAAAAACATTGAAAACAAGGTTTTTCTGCCCTACATGGTTGTAACCAAAATAAAGGGGATCATTGGTAAATCCCAAAAAATCAATATAAAAACGGGATATAACATTATCTATGATGCAAATATGTGGAAAAAGATGTTAACAAACTACAAAGTTCATGCATGCATTTTACATGTATCAAGCGGGCAGGACCTGTTCTAGCGCACTCTCCTCCAGCGAGCATCGCCATCGCGTCAGCAATTTGAGCAGGGGGCACGCGCCGGCTGCTGCTACCGCTCCCTGATGTGCTCACCGCTGCTGTTGCCAGTCTGCGCGCCACTGCCTGGGGAGTAGGAGCGCGGCGGAGCTCCGTGCTCACTCACAAAAGCATGCGGGGGGAGGGGTAGGAGCAAGGCGGCGTGACGCCATCGCCGGTCTTGATCACGAGAGAGAGCGACAAGGGGAGGAGGCGAAATGGAGGAGGGGTTAGGGTTTCCACCCCACCCCTCACCGCTTGAATGGTTTTAGCTCGATGATAGACATTGTATTGGATCCAACAGCTTAGAGAGATGATGGGCACTACTCGGGCTAAGGAGGGATTAGTGGGTCATTTCTGATGCTAGCCTTCGGCCCAGGACGAGTTTTCCTAGGCTGAACATTTTTCTTTTTATTTATTTTTTTATTTCCCTTTTCTGTATTTATTTCAGTGTATATTATGTTTAATATGTCTTTAAGTTTAATGCACTGTTTTCAACAAAGAAAAGTATTCCCTTTACTTACCCGTTTGCGTGCGGATATGGGTTTGATGCCCTGGAATATTCCCTTTACTTACTCTTTTGCCTAAACTACCCCCTTTCTAGTGGCTGGCCTATAAGTAGAGCCCCCACCCCCTTATGTATCTCTTAGGCATAGATGATAGACTCAAGACAACTCCCCTTGTGGAATCCTAGTTTTGCCTCATTCCCTTTACAAAAAGGGACTGACTATCGTCAGCAACCTTGTTGGAATTTGCATCGTGCATTCATCATTGTATAAGGCCTACGTTTGTGAGTGTGTGAATGTAATTGTCAAGATCCTCCCCAAGGTGTTCTTCCCTCTCCACTTGGGATTGATGGGAGCATGTTGACTAATCTTTCCTTGGGAGGATTCTATCGGACCGGTGACCACCCACGGGAGAAATTGCCCTTGTATCATGTGAGTTTTGCGTGTGTTCATCGTGTTCTTCGCAAGGCATGTGTCTCCTTCCACTACCTTCTCCCTTTCCCCTCGCTTTCCCATCGATTTAACCACGAGAACCGTAAAGATCAGGCCACCCTTGAGGTCACCCCTTATCACAGGATGTCAAAACAGTATACCCAAGTTCATGCCCTCTCGGTGGAGGTAACACCTACTCCTACTTGGATATTTCTGATTCATGATGAATATTATAGGGAGGCTTGTACGAATGTGTGTGTGTTTGAGAGTATTGAGTATTCCTATAGAGAGCTTCTGGTTGTTGTTTACATAGAGTAGCACAATGCACTGTCTAACCATAACTACATGGGGAGGGGGCGGGGGATTTATTTTGGAAAAGGGGAGTGAAACCCCAGACTCTACATCAGTTGATGCACACATCCTTTTATTAAAAGTTCACATATCCAGAATTATTACGTGATGGATCACTTAAAGCCAATACATGTATCAACCAACGAAAATGTGGAATAAAAAACTAGACATCATGCACTAGTTGACTAAAACGCAGCCAGCCATACTGGCTAAAAATGTGCCACTGACCATCAAAAGACGGCTGCACCTAATAGCCATGATATCACGTTGGTCTTGCGACGATAGGAACGTCCCAATTTGCACTCAGTGTGCCACCATATGGATTATGTGATGACCCAGCATACCACTGCATGTTGTAGTATACTATAGTCGTGAACATAACACTCACGGAACACCGTTCCGTAAATATTATATCCTCAGAGTGGTACAACAGAAACAAAGCGGGTCCAAGCATACATTATTATTATTACAACCAAAAATTACATGACGACTTCGAGATCCTCTTAGATCCATAGAGATATCCCGATGACTCAATGCTAAACTATAATAACTCTTGAGAATAAGATAAAGAAACAACCTAAACTTTAAGGTTTATTCGAGATTAATATATAGGGGACAAAGATCTATGCTACTAGACTTTATCACTATATCTGACACATCTACGCTTCAGATCACTAGTAGGAAAAGGCTTATCCACATGGGTCATATCAGTGGCGCACATCGAAAGGGTGCCCCACGGGTAGTTATCTATGGCGCACGGGCAAAGTGGTGCGCCACTGATATGGCCATACCCGTGGCACACAGACAAATCAGTGCGCCATGCATGTGTGGGCCCCAGTGCCGAGGGTCGCCCCCATCCATGGGTGGCATACCTGTGGCGCATGGAATTGGCGTGCGCCACTGATAAGTTAGGTATCACAGACGCACACTTTTTGGGAAGTTATCTGTGGCACATGCAAAAGTAGTGCGCCACTGATAAGTTAGGTATCAGTGGCGCATACTTTTTGGGAAGTTATCTGTGGCGCATGTAAAAGTAGTGCACCACAGATAGCTTTTCAAAATCCTGCTCCCCCCACCCGTGGATCGCCTTTTTAGGTTTGCAAAAAATGATAGAAAATGATAAACACTTCAAAAAATAAAATCATTTCAGATATAGGTAGATCATGTGATGTAGTTTCTAGGAAAATTAACAAATATGAATTTCAACATTTTTTGCAAAAAAAGGTCATGGCGCGGTAAAACGGTCATAACTTTTGCATACGACATCGAAAAAAAGTATAATATATCAAAACGACGAGCACGAAATTATGTATCCGCTCGCAATGGTCAAAGATGGTTTACCGATTTTATAGATTCCCAAAATTCGAAAAGAGTAAAATGATGTGGCAAAAAGAAGTTTTTTTCTACAAAAAAAATATTGAGGCAACATATCTGTGACGCACCCCATAGTGGGGGCTACCGGGCTGCGGTACCAAAGTTCGAGGGCGAGTGCACCGCGGTACCTAAGTTGCCTGAAATTGCCGCGTTTCGAAATGTTGGGCCGCCAACTACCGAGAGGGGGCATTTCGATGCAAACTCGTCTCACCCCTACCAAATCCAAACATGCCGTGAAACTGCCCCGTGAAGTAGACGGTCGAGACCCTCATGTCAGTAATATTTCCGTAACGCGAGCGCCAACGCGGCAACCATGTAGGCAAAACAATTGAATAAAGGAGCATGGTGCGTTGACCAAATTCACAAATCCACTCCCTCCCTCCTTTCGCATGAACCCTAGCACCAGCGTCGTCGAAATCCCCTCTCCAACCAGATGAGCTACTCTTCTATTTGCTATTCGCACTACCTATAACTACTAGCTGTCTATTGGCATTACAGAGATATATCGAACATAGAATTGTTTGCTAGCATGACGCTGACAAACAATTCTTATCTTTTGTCTCCAATTTTATATCAACTAGGATCTCCGCTGAACCCAAATACACGGTTTTGGTCACCATCTGTGGCTACCTCATTAAATTAGCACATGTGAAGAGCACGTGGAAACAAGCTCAGAATCTGAAGATGGAAGTAGCACCTGTGCAGTTATGCACTATCCCTGGTTTGGTTGATGCAGTGCGTGAACTTGCTGAAATGAGGCCGGAGCAGACTGCACGGTTCAGCATCCTTGATGAACAAGGCTTCAAGGTTCCTGTAGCGTGTGACAGTCAGCTAATTGGGTTGATGAAACAACATGTTGGGCTTCGCGTGGTTATGCTGGTGTGTAACATAATGGATGAGGAAGCTCCTGCTACTGGGAGTCACCCAAGTATTATTGGATAGGGAGGTCTAACTCAAACCCCTGCTGTTGTTGAGAAAAATGTGGTTCCTCGACCGCGACATGCTTCTGTCAGGCAACCTCCTCGTAGGAGTCCCCGTATTGCCGTTGTGGAAAACTCTGCTCTGGAATCTGCTGGTACTGGTCATCCCCATCCCCACGCCCGTGTTGCTGCGGCTGCTGCTCACCCAATCCATGCCGTTGTTGAGCAAACTAAGGCTTCCGGAGGCTGCCCCGCTGTTGTTGCCAAGACCGTCTCCTTGTGTGCTGCTCGTCCTGGAAACCGTCCTCAAGTTGTGTGAACCCGTGCTCTGGAATCTGCTGGTACTGGTCGGGCCTCGTGTTGTTGTTGATCTGGATGCTCCTGACCCAATCCCTGCCGTTCTTGAGCAAACTAAGGCTTCTGGAGGCTGCCCCACTGTTATTGTAAAGACTGATGCCTTGTCTCCTCCTCGAACCCGTGCTCGGGTTCAGCGAGCTGCTGGTCTGGAGCCAACTCATGGTCTGGACTCTGCTAACACTCGAAACATTGTTGTTGTGGGGACTGCTCCTGGTCGTCGATGTGGCATGGCAGCAGCTGATCCTATTGTGGCTGCCGTTAGAAGGGGCCCTGCCTGTCCACCATGTAATGTAGCTCCTTCTGCTAAGGGCCCTCACCTTGCTCCTGGTCCTGGTACTTCCACCGAGGTTGATCCAGCTAACGATGATGCTGGTGATGACGGCGGTGGCATTGGGGCTGGGTCTGATGGTGCCGCTCCATCTCTCGAACCTCTCGGAGGTTTCTATCCTAAAGAACCTGATGATGGCAAAGTAATCGTTTGTATCGGTGTCGCGGATTATACTACAAAATTAGATGATGGCACAGAAAAATTCTATGACGAGTTTGATGTAATCCTTGGCAGATACGACCCTGAAGTGGTAGAGTTATCTGACCTGATGGCATCGTTACGTGTGAAGGTGCTGTGGGGGTCCTCCTAGGAAGCACGTTTGTTATATTATGGTTACATGAGCAAAAAGGCTATCGAAGTGAAAGATACCAGGGATTTTGTCGTACCATTTACAAGGAAACAATATAGAGGTGAATTTTACTTCCACTTGATAGTGCTCACGGTTGGAGAGGAATTGGAACTCGACAATAGAGATGATAGGATTTTAGAAGGCATGCATGACCTGATCCATGGCATCACTGGGGCTGGTGCGACTGAGGGTAGCTTTGAACAGAGGAGCATCATAAAGAGGAGCAGGAAGAGCATCCCCAGAAAGGGCACCCCGAAGAAGAACGTCACCAAGGAGACCACGCCAGAGAAGAGGACGCCCAAGAGTCGCACGACAAAAGGCACCACGCCGCAGAGTACACCCTTGAGATCCAGTCAAAATGCCACACCGAATGGTAGCAACAAAAACGCTAAGAGGGCTAGCATCATGGTGAACACTCCAGGGGTGGTAGCAAAGAGGCGAAGATGTCTAGCACGGAGGCTACCACACCTAGTGGGAGCAGAAAAATAATAATTTGGAGCGGAACACGCCGCTATCAGGGAATTATGCCAGCACGAAGGAGAACACGCCCAATAGTAGCAGCAAAAGGGCTAATTTGGAGCGGAACACACCGCTGAGGTCAGGAAATAATGCCAACACGAAGGAGAAGACGACCAATAGTAGTAGCAAAAGGGCTAATTTGGAGCAGAACACATCGCTGAGGTCATGCAATAATGCCAGCATGAAGGAGAACACGCCCAATAGTAGCAGCAAAAGGGCTAATTCGAAGATGAACACGCCGCAGAGGTCATGCAATAATGCCAGCACCCTGGAGCCAACACCCGTGAGGGGAGGCAGTAAGGAGATCACACCCAAGAGCGGCAGCAAAAAGCCTAGTTCGATGGGGAACGGAACGCGGATGTCAAGCCCTACTGATACCATCAGGAAAGATTATATCAGGAAGGAGGATGTACACAAGAAGAGCAAGAGGGTTCTGTACACTCAAGATGAAATTGATTTTGACTGCTGTTTTTCCACTGAAGTACCTAGGATGCGTGCAAACGTAAGACCACCCCATGTGGTTGCAGCAGAACCAACCGAGTGTCTTGGAGAAAACAGAGTTGCCGGTGAGGTGGATTGGGGCAATGTTCCGGTCAATCCGGGTGGAGACGATGGTGCAACCCCACCCATGGGAGTCAATATGATGTGTGAACTAGGCATTAGAGACGATGGCAAGGATTCTGAATCATATGAAGAAGAAGGCACTGTAGAGGATCAAGAATCTGGTGATGATGAAATAGACGAGGAACTTAACGATGAGGCTGGTATTCCAGTCAATGATTTGGGTGTTGAAGTAGAAGAAATTAAACATGACCACGAGTATCCTATAATTTTGGTCGGCACCGAGTTCAGGAGCATGCATGAGTTCAGGATGTCATTCCGGCATCTTTGTATCAAGGGGGATTTCGACATTTATCGACCGAAGAACACTGCCGAGAGGTATGAGGCCGTTTGCAAGTTAACGTGGATGAATGGACGGGCCAGGGTACATTGTCCATGGAGGATCACATCAAGAGTCTTACCTGCGTCGAATGCAATTAGGGTACTGGGGCAATGAATGCAGCAAACCATTAGAACTATCTCTCTCTTTTCACTCTATAACTACAATTGATGTGCGATATCTTTCTAGCAACTAGTCGACTCCGCTTATCTTTTAAATGAATCTATGTTACAGGTGAACAAAATAGGTGGAGGTACAAGCTAGGTGTCCGGGGAGTGTTGTGGAGATTGGCACCGCATCAGAAGGTGGTAAAATATATTTCAAAAGATTTTTCATGGTGCTTAAACCTTGCATCTAGGGATTCAAGGATGGTTGTAGGTCGTATCTGAGTGTAGACAACACTGTCCTAACTAGCAAATGGAAAGGCTACCTGCCATCTTCCACAACACTTGATGGTCACAACTGGATGTTCCCAGTGGCATTCGGGCTGTTTGAAACAGAAACGGAGGGAAACTGGGTCTGGTTTATGAGGCAGCTCAGGAGATCAATAGGCCACATGGATGCATTGGCTATATCCACGGATGCATGCAAAGGGCTGACAAATGCAGTGAAGGAGGTGTCCCCGCGAGCTGAAGGTAGAGAATGCCATGCCCATATGATGCTCAACTTTTACTCACACTACGCAGGCAGCGTATTTCGTTACATGTTTCCTGCTGCTAGAGTTTACAAACCTAGTAGCAGCAAATATTTCATGAGCAAGATTTTTGCCGAAGCCCCTGAACTTCCAGAGTACTTAGCCATCCATCATTCGTAGCTATGGAAGAGGAGTCAATTCAACCCTGACATCAAAGTTGATTACATAAACAACAACCTTGCAGAATGCCTGAATAACTGGGTGAAAGACATAAAAGTGCGTCATGTTCATATCTTGATGGACAGCATACGTGGTATGATCATGAAGCTGTTAAATATAAGGAGAGAGATCGGTAGGAGACTTAGAGGACATATGCTACCGCCAGTTGTACAACAACTACACAAGAGAAGCCGAGGACTTGCTCATCTTAAGGTTCTCTCCTCAACCAGCAGAAGCCGTGAGGTGGTCGATATGTCCAAGAGTGGCAAAAGGGATATTATGAACATCCAGTTGCGAGAATGCACCTGCTTAGAGTGGCAGCATACCGGGAAACCTTGCGACCACGCCTTGGCCTTCTTGGTGAAGAAAAGAACTCTACCACATTTGGATCAGTATTTGCCAGACTACTACTCTATGGAAAAGTTCAGAGCTGCGTACGCTGGATCCGTCGAGCCATGTACAGACCCATCTCCGTGGCCTCAAGTCCAACTGTCTTTCGAGCTTTGCCAGCCAGTTACAAAAAGGGGCAGAGGAAGACCCTAGGTGAATAGGTTTAAGAATTTTCTCGAGAAGAAGGGTTCGGCTTTCTGTGCTACAAAGAAGGGCAAAAAAGATGCAAGACCTGCCATCTTATAGGCCATAGAGCAGCTGGATGTCCCCTTAATGCTCCCAAACCTAGGTATGAGATGGTACATTCACACAAAAAAAATTTTATAGTCTGTAGATATAAGGTAGTAATCCATGTACTATTCTTTTACAGGAAGCGCAAGGTAAAAAACAAGACAACCGACTTAGTGATTTTGCTGCGGGAAGAAAACCAAAACGATTGGAGTGATGATGTCGGACAAGATTCTGGTGCTGATTGGCCTGACTTCCCTCGGCCTGGAGATGCAGGGTACATGAAGGTAAGAAAATTCGCACCCAAGAAGAGGAAGAAGGCAGGAGATGAAGAAGCTAGTGGACGTGAAGGAAAGAGGAAGAAAGTTGGCACCCAAGTAGAGAAATAAGGCTAGCAGTGTAGAATCCTAATGATGTATTGAACTTGAACCTATATATGTAGTTCGGTTAAACTCTGGAGCTATGTGCGTGGAACTTGTCGGGCGAAACAATCTGCCTCCTGTACTCGAAGTAAAATGTATCGCGAATTTAGGGTTGGATACGGCCGAGGCCACTAGTTGAATCCAAAATTGTGACTGTGCCACTACTATTTGAACAATCGTGATAGCTGAGCAGTTAAATCCTCTCCAAAATCGATGGGTGTTAGTGGCACAGATATGAATTAATTATAGGCGCTTAATAAATCCCTGTTATTGGCATTACACTTATGATAAGTTTCTAGGTAGAAAAACAATTTCTTAAGCTGGCTGCTACACTCCACGAAGCAGCAACTTATTTCAGCTATTGGACAACGACATGGCAACATAAACTCCAAATGCAACAGATAATGCCCAGATAATGAGGAAATTGTTTCCACTATCTGGCCTAATCTTGAGCCCGTCTGTCTCACCACCTCCCTGCCCCTGCCTCCCCTGCACCTGGCGAAGCTCCCGGATCTCTCGCTCCATCCCACGAATCTCCTCTTTCTTATCCCACATAGCATCACGCAGATCTTGAACAAGCTCTCTGTGAAAACTTGTCAGTGGCTTTTCGATCCACACAAACTCGTCACAGCCAGTCCCCCTCCCTTCCTGCGTAGTAGATCGAAGGAAACAAAAAAAAAGAATTACATTACACTTTCCGGATCCGGGTTACCATTGTACCTACAGTAGGAACTTACCGCTCTGATCCTGCAGTTGCTGAATTTTCCTGCAGTATTTTCGTCGGTCCATGAAATCCATCTCGGCATCTTCTCACAGCACAAACATAGCATATCGGGGTAGTAATCGTAGGGCGCCCTCCGGTACCTGATGGGGGCACTTATGGCCAAAAATATATCGAGCTCGTTGGGGAACCCCAAGAGGAAGGTATGATGAGCACAGCAGCAAGTTTTCCCTCAGTACGAAATCAAGGTTATCAATCCAGTAGGAGCAAGGAAACACCCCAAAGGTGTAGCTAGCTGAACGATGGCAGGGTGCAATACCGGTGCCAGCAGCAACGTGGAGACCTGCACAACACAACCACAGAACGCTGTCCCCAACTTGCGATGAGGTTGTCAATCTCACCAGTTTTGCTGAAAACAAAGGATTAAACGTATCGAATGGAAGGAAGTAATAGTTTGCAGAAAGTAAACACAAAGCAGTAAATAGTTTATAGATTGTATGTAAAAGAAAGGACTAGTATCCATAGTTCAATAGAGGTGGCTCTCCTTAAGATAGATAACATGCTGGGTGAACAAATTACAGTGGGGAAATTGGCAAACATCGAGAAAGCAATACATGCATAACTAATCATCTTGACTCCTTTGAGATTCGATTGGGCATTACAACATTATACATAGACCGCCATCCAACTGCATCTATGACTAATAATCCACCTTCAGGTTATCATCCGAACCCCCTCCAGTATTAAGTTGCAAGCAACAGATTATTGCTTTACAAATTGCGTGTAATGTAAACAATACAATTGTTCTATGAACAAAGGATTGTTGTTTTCTCCCTAGTAGCAACAACACATCTAGTACCTTAGAGATTTCTGTCACTTCCCTAGATTGCCAGAGGCATGAACCCACTATCGAGCATAAATAATAACTCTTGGAGTTGCTAGCATCTACTTGGCCAAGATAGCTACTAACAACGGAAAGCATGCAAGATCACAAATAACAAAGACATGATAGAATCAATAATCAATCTGAAATAGCATCTCAATATCCATCGGATCCCCACAAACACAACATGCAGAATTACAAATAGATGATCTTGATCATGAACGGAGCTCACAAGATCTAAACATGAAAGCACAAAGGAGGAGAACCAGCCATCTAGCTACTACATGGATCTGTAGTCCAAGGATGAACTACTCACGCATCACACCGGAGGCTTGCATGGTGATGAAGAAGGCTCTAGGGTGAAATCCCCTCTCTGGCAGGGTGCCGGGAAGAGCTTTAGATCCCTCCCGATCTAGGAATGGAGATGACGGCGGCTACAGACTCTTTCGTGGATTCTTGATTGTGTACTTAGGGTTTTCGTCCCGAGGGCATCTTATAGGTAGAAGGAGAGGTCGAGGGGGTGCTGGGGTCGGCCAGACCACCCCCTGGCTTGGCTAGGCCTGGCCGTGCGGCCAGGTTGTGTGGCCAGCCCCTAGCCCTTCTCTGTCTCGTATTTTGGCCTCTGATGACTTCCGTAAAAATAGGCACTTTGGCTTTTGTCCCGTCCAATTCCGAGAATATTCATTTTCTAACTTTCCTGGAACCAAAAACAACAGAAAACAAGCAGCTGGCACTGTGGCTCTTGTTAATAGGTTAGTCCAAGAAATCATATGAAAAGTACTCCAAAGTGTGGACAAAACACAAGAAAGTGGATAAAACCAAGCATGGAACATCAAAAATTATAGATACATTTGCAATGTAGGCACCCACCTAACGGCGTTGAGCCGACCCTGATTCCGCCTTAGACGAACTGCACGAGCTGCGAGCCATGAGCGAGGGGAGCGAGGGAAGATGAAAGAGGAGCCTTTGGATGTCAGGGTAGTGGTGAGGCGTGATTTATCCCTAGTTAATAACTCAGGCAGAATCCTACCGTCCACATTCGGCTGATAGGTGGGGGACCTAGCGTGTGGACTTGTCAACCAAACCTTGCGCCTTCGTGGTTCAAACGCCCTCTCACGTGCATTGGATGAAATTTTTTGGCACCTTGCCCGCGTACATATCACTGGGAGGCCTTGCTCAGGAACCAGACACGCCTGGCCCACAATCTTACTCCCTCCTAGGAACTTGTCATGGCTCGCGCCGGTAGATCCATCCGCTCCACCGCTTCTGGTAGGGCTCGCCGCGGCGGATCCACCCCAAGGTCCTACCATCGCAGTATCAAATGGCCATGGTTTCTTGAGAGGAGAGACGATGCTACGTATGCGAGCTCGGCCCCTCCTACCTATAGAAGGACTGATGCGGCGTCAAGCTCGAGCAGGAGCCGCTAGGCGTGACGACGCTCGGTCCACGCCAACCCCATCACCTTCATCATTGTCGATTCCGATGTGGAGGACAACGGGGACGAAGCTGTGCAGAACGCCATTGTTGCCTCCTTAGCGAAGGTCAAGCCATGGGTGGGAGTGGATGTCGCTAGGAAGGGCACGACGGCGTCACCAATCGAGTAGGACTCCGATGACAGCGGTGTGATGTGGGTTTAGATGTTGTTTAGGATGGTTGCAATTTCGGTTGTGTTTAATGCGAGTACAATTATTGTAATGGGTTTGTCGAGCTATATTGAGAAATATGTGCAATAGCAGCGTGTGAGTGCTTCCACTTTAGAAATTGTGTCTGTGCCATTTGCATGTTGCATTATCAACGTAGATTACATGTAAACAATCCCACGAAAATCAGATTACAACCATCAGATGGGAGTGGCAGGATGGAAGAGAAGCTGGGACAGTGGCTTCGAGGGGAAGGAAGAGGAGGGGGCGTGACACTGGCAGGTGGGCCCTCGGAACACGTGACATTGACACGAGGGAGCGGGAGCACACGGTATTGCCGGTCTGTCTAGAGCAAGCGGACTTTGCAATGTGACAACAGCAAGCTGATTGGACCAATATAATAACTCGTCGAATTATTAAGGAGTACTGAAAACTACAACTGGGGTACATTCGCACAACACGTATGCTCTAAGCACCTGAGAAGCATCGCTTAAGTCTAATAGTAACGACAACACAAGTACTACATTTCCCTTTCGGTCTTCTCGATACAAATGTAGAAATACATTTGCCTGTTCGGTCCATCACCGACAAGGTGCTGAGATGGCACGCATAGGATCGACCTTAGGTCCACATACTCCACCTCCCGCGGCGTCGGGCAGCTCGGCGCCTCGGCTAGCACAAGAATGCTATCCGACGATGGCGGCTGGGCGTTGGCCCACATGCGCACCGTGTATATGGGCCAGGCGCACGAGACCGACCTAACGCATACGGCACCCACGATGATGGGCCAGGCTCTGGTTCTCGGAACACCAGCGGTGATGGTCAGGATGAAAACAGAGTCGTCCCTTCCCTGGAAAATTAGCCGCCGGCGTGCCGAGTCAGGGAACGGCACCTGCTCTTGGAGAAGTTGGGCTTACACGTACGAGATCCTAATCACTTCGATCAAGTGCCCCTCTACAAGGTGGACGACGAGCTCTGCCGGCGGGCCGGTGTAGTTGCAACTCGGCTCCATGCAGGAGCACACACCGTGCGGGCACGCGAGCTCATGGAGCAGGAGCTCGTGGTAGGTGTAACGGCGAAAGCATCCTGGGTGGGAGCACACGAGCGAGAACGTCGCTGCGAAGTTGCGCGCGAGGATCTCCAGATTCTTGGGCTGCAGCATCTGCCACATCTAAAGTTCGTCGAGAAATCAGAAAAAAGATCAGTAGTTAGATTGGCGAATGGCAGGAATATGTAGGATAAGTTCAAAATCTTGTAAAATGATTTCTTAGCATGAAGGTAGCGACCCGAGAATTGGCGGATGTCGTCGGCTTGCGGCTATGGCAGGATGGAAGTGAAGTGGGGAAAGTGGCTTCGAGGGGAAGAAAGAGAAGTACGGGGAGGAAGAGAAGTAATGGGGACGTGACACTGGGATATGGCCCACTGAACTCATGAGTCGTCACACTCGCAACATGACAGTTTGTCCAGAGCAAGCATGGCCAATCATGCCGTAGAATAGCATACTCGAGGATCGCTCTCACAAAGACCATCCCAATCGTCCAAGCGCCCCAATCAAACGGTATGTAACAATCGTCTAGCAGAACAGTTGTGTTATGGCGTGCCTTCTAGAAGAGTCGGTCTAACGGTGGATCCATTGGGGGTCTAAGGTTAGGGCTCTCCTAAGGTTAGGATCCATATGTAGTTTGTGGAAAGAACACACATGCAATGCCATTGGTTTATCCATGTGTGGTTTGTAGAAAGAACACACATGCAATGACTCTAATGGATCCATATGTCGTTTTTAGTATAAGAACACACATGCAATGACCACTGGTTGATCCATGTTTGGTTTGTGGAAAGAACACACATGCAATGACATTGGTTGATCCATGCATGGTTTGTGGAAAGAACACACATGCAATGACTCTAGTGGGTCCATAGGTGGTTCATGTCAGGAACACACATGCCATGCCGTTGGTGGATCCATGTGTGGTTTATGGAAAGAACACACATGCAATGACACTGGCTGATCCATGTGTGGTTTGTGGAAAGAACACACATGCAATGACTCTAGTGCTAGTTTTAGTATAAGAACACACATGCAATAACTCTAGTAGATCCATATGTGGTTTGTGAAAAGAACACACATGCAATGACCACTGGTTGATCCATATGTGGTTTTTGGAAAGGAACACACATGCAATGTACACTGGTGTATCCATAACTGGTTTGTGGAAAGAACACACATGCAGTATACACTGGTGGATCCACATGTGGTTTGTGAAAATAACACACATGCAATGACTCTAGTGTTCGTTTTAGTATAGGAACACACAAGCAATGACTCTAGTGGGTCCATATGTGGTTTCACTACAAGAAATGTGTTAACTTGTGACCTTCTCGTAGTGAACCGAAATGAAATCGTCATAGATCTATGACGATTTCGCACAAGTTGGTCATAGGCCATTTAGAGAGGTCAAAACCATGTACAATTACGACGTTTTGTGTCAAAATCGTCGTAATTCCATCAGATGAAATCATCATAGTTTGCACAATACGGCTTAGGATCTTACTTTTAACTGATTATGACCAATTTAAATCGTCATAGTGTCTAAATTTAGATTTATTAATGTGACTAGTCAGCCACATCAACAATTAGGCATATGTGTCATGTCTACGTGTCATTTGTTTTGCATACGTGGTTTGTCCACGTGTTAATATTTATTAACGTGTTAATATTTTTTACAACTAAAACTGACAAGATGGCCCCACCACCAATCACCAGCGAACTGACAGAAAGGCCCCACGAATTGCCTGACGAGTTGGCCCCACCAGCGAACTGACAGGCAGGCCCCACCTTAATTTGTAAAATTCCATAAAAATATGTCCCCTTGGGGAATCGAACACACGCCCTCCCAGTCTCTCCCGCACACACTAACCAACAAGCCAATGGTTCTTTCTTGTTGAAAACAACACGTCGGGCCTTAAAAACCTTTAATTTCGTCTGTTGGGCCTGGGCCTAAATGGACCATGTCCTCCTATTCTCCTCACGTTTTATTTTTTTGTTTAAACTTTTCTAAATGAGGCCCAAATGGACCATGTCGGACCCTACCACATTTCCCACATTGCCCAAAGACCATGGGCCTCGGTGGGAAGGAAGTTGGCCGTGATGGGCCTTGGTGGGAAGGGACTTGGACGCGATGGGCCTCAGTAGGAAGCGGCAAATTAGGGCTTTTTCATAGTAAGTCCAAAATAATTCTTTTGTAGCTTTTTCATAGTAAGTCCAAAATAATTGTTTTTTGTTTCTAAATTTCTATAAAATTTAGTAGAACATCTTAGGGTATTAATTATCAATACTTTGATAAATTAAAAATAGTGGATTTAATAATCCTACATTAGTCCATAGTAGGGACAATATCATAATTCAAAATATGAGTTTGGAACTAAGGAGTGACTGTTCTCATCTAGGGGTTGAGTCTTACTAAAAACTTTCGGTAGATCTCTGATAAAACAACATATTGTGACTCTAAACATGATTTTTTTCAAAAAATCATGAGCATCACATAATATACCTATAGTTCCAATCGGACCCACTTCCAACCGATTCGACACGAATTTGTCTTTTTCGCGAGGGGTGGACGGAAAGGTTTGAGATACCCCGGTTGGGAAATTTGTCCATGTAAGATGTCCTATTATTTTTGGAAATGGGATGGTAGTATTTTGAAACTTTCATTTGGTGGTTGCTTCATAAAACGACCCATTTTTCGCGCTCAGAAAATGGAAAATGGTTTTTTTTTTGTGCAACGAAATGGAAAGCTTCCTCCTGCAACATTGTTCGCCATCCCACTATACATATAGGTGCATAATATGGGCATATTATCACAAACTATGCCATGATTGTAGCCATAACATTGGTCGTTTGGCTCGAAAGCCATGAAACCTCGAACATGATAGCTCATTTCTTAGAAGGTTTTTTCGAGACACTTGCAATATACCAAGTTTGATATTTTTACTTGAAACTACGTCACATAATAAGACACCACGCGAAGGATTTGCATTGATCGGACCGTTTTTTAATTTTTTATGTCCATTTCAAACTATGGTCAAAACGGCGGGCATGAAGGTTCTTAGCTCAGGGCTGATCCTCGCTAAACTTGCAATGTATCTCTAAAGAAACATGATATTGTGAGTCTAAAAATCATTTTTTCTAAAAATAATGGGCATCAGATCATGTACCTATAGTTCAAATCGGACCCATTTCCTACCGATTTGTCAGGAATTTGTCTTTTTCGCGAGGGGTGGACGGAAAGGTTTGAGATACCCCGGTTAGGACATTTGTCCATGTAAGGTGTCCTATTATTTTTGGAAAATGGGATGGTAGTATTTTAAAACTTTCATTTGGTGGTTGCTTCACAAAACGAACCATTTTTTGCGCTCAGAAAATGGAAAATGGTTTTTTGTGTGACGAAATGGAAAACTTCCTCCTGCAACATTGTTCGCCATCCCACGATACATATAGGTGCATAATATGGGCACATTATCACAAACTATGCCGTGATTCTAGCCATAACATTGGTCGTTTGGCCCGAAAGCCATGAAACCTCGAACATGATAGTTCATTACTTAGAAGGTTTTTTCGAGACACTTGCAATATACCAAGTTTGGTATTTTTACTTGAAACTACGTCACATAATAAGACACCACGTGAAGGATTTGCATTGATCGGACCGTTTTTTTAATTTTTTATGCCCGTTTCAAACTATGGTCAAAACGGCGGGCATGAAGGTTCCTAGCTCAGGGCTGAGCCTCGCTAAACTTGCAATGGATCTCTAAAGGAACATGATATTGTGAGTCTAAAAATAATTTTTTTCAAAAAATAATGGGCATCAGATCATGTACCTGTAGTTCAAATCGGACCCACTTCCTACCGAATCGTCAGGAATTTGACTTTTTCGCGAGGGATGGACGGAAAGGTTTGAGATACCCAGTTGGGACATTTGTCCATGTAATGTGTCCTATTATTTTTGGAAAATGGGACAGTAGGATTTTGAAACTTTCATTTGCTGGTTGCTTCACAAACGACCCATTTTTTGCGCTCAGAGAATGGAAAATGGTTTTTTTTGTGCAACGAAATGGAAAACTTCGTCCTGCAACATTGTTCGCCATCCCACAATACATATAGGTGCATAATATGGGCACATTAGCACAAACTATGCCGTGATTCTAGCCATAACATTGGTCGTTTGTCCCGAAAGCCATGATACCTCAAACATGATAGCTCATTTCTGAGAAGGTTTTTTCGAGACACTTGCAATATACCAAGTTTGGTATTTTTACTAGCAACTACGTCACACATAATAAGACACCACGCGAAGGATTTGCATTGATCGAACCATTTTTTAAATTTTTATGCCCGTTTCAAACTATGGTCAAAATGGCGGGCATCAAGGTTCTTAGCTCGGGGCTGAGCCTCGCTAAACTTGCATTGGATCTATGAAGAAACAAGATATTGTGAGTCTAAAAATCTTTTTTTCAAAAAATAATGGGCATCAGATCATGTACCTGTAGTTCAAATCGAACCCACTTCCTACCTATTCGGCAGGAATTTGTCTTTTTCGCCAGGGATGGACAGATAAGTTTGAGATCTCTTGGTTGTGACATTTTCAATGTAAGGTGGTCTAGTATTTTTGAAAAAAGGGGTGGCAGCATTTTGAAAAATTCATTTGGTGATAGCTTCACAAAACTCCCCGGTTTTGGCACTTCAAAAATAAAAATGGCTTTTCCGTGCGACGAAAAGGAAAACTTTCGTCAAAAACATTGTTTGCCATTCAAAGATACACATGTGTGCAACATATCATGTCTATGCGACGGTTTTCGGTATGCACTCCAGAGTTAGCGACCGTTTGGTGAAAAAACCCTATGAAATCATCTCCAACCAATCAAATTACAGGAAACAACCACCCGTGGATTGCCCATCTCATCCTAATCTGGACCGTTGAAGCACATCCAACAGCCACCGAAGAAGCACACATCGCCCACCAACCTACCTCCACCTCCACCATCCCCATTCTCTCCCAACCGCATCGCCCTCTCCCGAAACCCTAGCGGCGCCCGAACCCTAGCGTGCCCCGAACCAGATCCGCCGCCAGCCACGCCTCCCACCCCAGACCCCCCTCCTATGGCTCGACGCGTGCCACCACGACGTGGTCTTCACAACCACGCAAGCATCCACCCTCCGATTCCTCTACCTTTCCATCTTCGATTCCCCATCTAGGAGCCGTAGTAGAGAAAAATCTCGCCCGATCCACCACCAAGCGACCAATCCATGGCTCTCTGCGCGCTCGACACCACCAAGCATGCTATGGAGTACGTCCGTTCCGAGGATCTGCAGCCCGTGGCCGGGCCCAAGGTGCGGGCCGCCGGCCTAGTTGCGGAGATCGAGTCCAAGGGCTGGGTGAAGGTCTGCGAGGCGCTCAACGACGCGCGCCGCCTTGCCATCCGCCACCCCGCGCTCCTCGCCCCTCTCGCCCAGCACCACTACCTCTCTGTTCTCCTCCCGAACACCACCCATGGTGACCTAGGTAGCGTACGCGCCACCGGAAGGCCTGTAGGGAAGGGTTTCCAAGGGATCTTGCGGATGCGGATGGCATGGATGGCATCTGCAGGAACCCGTGTCAAGATGGCGGTGGTCGGCGGCGCGGTCTAGCACGGTCTGGCGGTGGCTGGCGGTGGTTGGCGGTGCGGTCTAGCACTGTCTGGCTGTGGTCAAGCTCTCTCCCCTCCTCCACTGTGTCTCGCCCCTCATCCTAGCCTCTAGGGTCGCGACGCGCTCCGTGTAGTTGGTCAATCTCATTCTCTTGCATCTGGTTCATGCTTGCAGGTTTTTGGGAGCCGCTCGTGCGTGGAGCCAGGATGGAGGCTGCCGGCACGTGCCTGTGGCCTGGATCTCGCCGTCGGGGCGTATGCGTGAGGTGAGGACAGACCCCTGTTCTCCTGTCTCCATGCCCTGTTCTCTGCTGCCACCAGAGACACTGAAATGCAAGCTTAAACTCCATTGAAATGCCCTGTTCTTCATGCCCAAGTGTGCTCATTCAGACAATAATACACCTATTGGGGCCACAGCCTCTATTACAATCAAGAAATGCTGCTGAAAATTGTTCTAGTCTCAAGACTCGAGACTCGTGTAGATGTTGAATGCAGGCATTAATGTTGTTTACCACTACTGTTGTTTCTTGCTAATCTATGACTAGTATGTTGCTGTAAGCATCACTGCTATTTAGTGTTTAGTAGCACTGTTGTTTCATGTTGATCCATGGTTAGTATGTTGGATATAAACATCACCATTGTTCTTGTTGTTTTGTACAACCACAATGATCTAAGATTAGTGTGTTAAATGTATGCACCGCTGCTGCTTGTTGCTATTTATTACTAATGTTCTAAGTTTAATATGATGAATGTAAGCACCACTGTTGTTTAGTATCACAAATGTGACCTTTATACCCTGTTTCTTGTAACTAAAAAGCTTTACACTAGAACAATTTCATGAATGCGCATAATTGGTTTCTATTTGAAAAGGAAAAAATGGTCCTTGTTTTGTAGGAACAGTTTCATATACTCCTTGTTTTGTATATGTCCCTGTGTATAGACGC
This sequence comes from Avena eriantha, assembly GCA_910589775.1. NCBI lineage: Eukaryota > Viridiplantae > Streptophyta > Magnoliopsida > Poales > Poaceae > Avena > Avena eriantha. Next base: position 136,871,401 of record OU342744.1, on the reverse strand, counting down.
TTGATTGGTCTTTTTTCATTAAAAAACTAAACAAAATAGAATGGAAGAATAGCAAAGCTTAATGTTTCTCTTACAAAATTAAAGGGGGGCAATTATACATACTTGAACTAGTGCTCATTTGCATATGTTGAGATGAATCTGTTGTGATCATTGATAGTACTAGCCTGATATAACTATGTACATTACTTGATTTCATACGTGATGCTGAAGCAGCAACATCCTTGATGCTTACTGACAGCTACTTTGCTTGGATGTTCTCACAGGTTGACCTAGTT